>CM060338.1:43902340-44038516 GCA_030674155.1 Stramonita haemastoma | reverse complement strand
CATTACAAAGTTTTCAGTTTTTGTTGTTGTTTTTTTTCTTTCTAACTACATGGTTGGTGAAACAAAACAAAACAACTTAATGAAAAAGAAGTGAAGAAAGTTCACGCACTGTTTAAAATGTGAACAAAAAGAGAACAAAGTTTTACTCAATTTGATTAGCACTTGTATGCTCTGATTCAGAAAAAACAAGTTTTGTTTTGCATGAATTTAAATGGATGCATTCATGAGTGTTTTCTAATCGTTAAATCACTATTTCTGTTAAAAATGCGGTCTTACATGCAGACAGACACAACAAACGGTAAACAAAATCGGCCAAATCTGTATTAGAAATTAGATCCAGGCAAGAGTTATCATTCTTGCATTTGTTTTCACGATGTTTCGTCGAACATTTCGGCACGATACGACAAAGTACAGATCCTAAGAAAAAAACAAACACTACTAGAAACTATTTTGAACAGAATCATCACCCTCATTTATTGTTATAATTGAAAAATTTCACGCGAGCTCATAAATCATGAGAGCACCCCTCGATGACCTAGTTCTTTGCTCCCTGCGATCACAGTCCGGGATAAACTTGCGATCAACGATAAGTTTTTAGATCTAAAATAATCGAGATTCGATAGTAACTACGTACAAAATAAAAACACAGCATTTACTTCTCCAGATGTGAGTGTAAATGCGCTGTACACATCGAAAATCTCTATCGACGTTCGCAAGTCTAAAGCATCGATGTGTAGACCGCTAAGGCCGCCATTTTGGTCAGTTAGAAAAGGGGGGTACTGTATGCAAATGAGACTGAGACGTCATTAACGGAAATAACCGATAAACTGAAATGAGATTTTTGTTCTTGAAAAAACGAGCTTTTTAATGCTGTGTTGGAATTTTTTGTACAATTAATAGGAAAATTTTTACGACTTCCGAAAAATGTAGGGTATTTTTAAACGCATAATACTTTTTTTTTTTTTAATTCACTAAAATGTATCCCATTGAATCGGTTAGTGGAGAGTTTCTTCTTTCTAATGGTATGCGCTATGAATAGGTTTGTGTAGTCAAGGGGTCAGAGATCGTGTTGGAAGACGAAGCTCGAAAATTCACCGAGTCGCGTTTTCAGCCAGTGAGGCTCCCGTAGCGGCGAGTTTTTAAGTTTATTACCGATATTAAATCATCGCTCGCACTTATCCAGTCATCATTCTTGCGAAATGATATTACAGACGTTAAGTTAATGCATTAAACTTTTTACTAGTATATTTTTTTCGAGCTTTCTTTTAGATTTGGATGGAGAAATTTGGGTACAAAGTGGATCGAATTTGCCACTTTCGGCTACGCTTTACTGGCTAGCGGCTGACGTGGTCCTACCTACTGCATGCCTAGGCCAGCACACTGCAGCAGTATTAGTCATGTTAGTAAACCATAGCTGCCGCTGTAGTCTAGTGGTTAGGGCGTTGGACTCGTAATCTGAAGGTTGCGGGTTTGATCCCAGCTTTCGGTTATGGCGTTGTGCCCTTGGAAAAGGCACTTTACGGCTATACGGCTTGTGTTGGGGGTTAACCCTGCGATAGTCTGGCGTCCTATCCAGGGGGAAGTCTATGACTCTCAGTCGCTTAACGCCACAGAAACCGGGATAAGCACCGGCCTGATGAGCCTTATGCTCGGGACAGACTTTAACTTTTTTTTCTTTTTTTTTTAGTAAACCATAAAGAACAGGGAAAAGATCCCGTTTTAATAAATATGTGTGTGTGTTTTGCTCCAAAACAGATTCATAATCTTGTGCTTCAAATGAAAAGCAGCTCAGGAGCCATGCTGGAGAGATGTAGACTGGAAATACAGGAAGAAGACAGGGCGCCAGTACACAGACTGGAAAGACAGCAACAGCAGGAAGAAGACAGGGCGCCAGTACACAGACTGGAAATACAGCAACAGCAGGAAGAAGACAGGGCGCCAGTACACAGACTGGAAAGACAGCAACAGCAGGAAGAAGACAGGGCGCCAGTACACAGACTGGAAAGACAGCAACAGCAGGAAGAAGACAGGGCGCCAGTACACAGACTGGAAATACAGCAACAGCAGGAAGAAGACAGGGCGCCAGTACACAGACTGGAAATACAGCAACAGCAGGAAGAAGACAGAGAGCAAGTATGCAGACTGGAAATACAGATACAGCAACAGCAGGAAGAAGACAGGGGGCCAGTACACAGACTGGAAGCGCAGAGGTCTGTTCAGCAAGGCCAGGAAGAAGCCAGGGGGCCAGAACCAGCACCAAGAAAGAGGAGAAGGGGCAGGCCCAGAAAAGTGCAGTGCACAGATCTTGACGCACTGGAGAGAGGTAGACTGGAAGCACAGAGGTCTGTTCAGCTAGGCCAGGAAGAAGACAGGGGGCCAGTACACAGACTGGAAATACAGAGACAGCAACAGCAGGAAGAAGACAGGGCGCCAGTACACAGACTGGATATACAGAGACAGCAACAGCAGGAAGAAGACAGGGGGCCAGTACACAGACTGGAAATACAGAGACAGCAGGAAGAAGACAGGGCACCAGAACCAGCACCAATGAAGAGGAGAAGGGGCAGGCCCAGAAAAGTGCAGTGCACATATCTTGAGGCACTGGAGAGATGGAGACTGGAAGCACAGAGGTCTGTTCAGCAGCAGCAGGGAGATAAGAGGGAGCCAGCACCAAGGAAGAGGAGAAGGGGCAGGCCCAGAAAAGCGCAGTGCCGAGATTCCCCCACTGTGCTGACCTCTACAGAAAGGTCATGTAGAACAGGGAGGGAATTGCAGCACAAGAGGGAGTTATCCCCCATGCAAAGAAGGGGGTGGACCACACTCCCTGCAAAATGAGAAAAACACACGAGTGCCCGGGAGACAGGGGGGTGTGTGAAAAAGACCTGCAGAGAATCCTGACAATGCACTCCTATGCCATGCCTGCAGACTGGGAAACAAGTGGAGATGGCATCAGGGCAGAAAGCATGCCTGTGGAAAGAAGGGCAGAGGAAAGGAGGGCAGAGGAAAGGAGGGCAGAAGCAGGGCCGGGTGCAGACAGTGAAGCCAGAGGATCACAGGCAGCAGAGTTCCCACAACAGGACAGACAGGACCTCAGCACTGACGCTGACTGGCCACCATTAGGCAAATATCTTTCATTGGACGAGATGGATTCTGCATCAAACAGTTATCTTTCATTGGACGATGAGATTGAGCGATCATTAGACTGTAATCTTTTATCGAATGAGATTGAGCCATCATCGTTAGACTGTTATCTTTTATTCGATGAGACTGATCCTCCAAGCTGGAGTAGGCCAGATCTGTCCCCCTCTGAGGACACTCTAGCAGACCCCTTTTTCAGCCAATCATCTTTCTCCTTTCTCCCTGACCTGCCCCCTGACCTGCTCCCTGACCTGCCCCCTGACCTGCTCCCTGACCTGCTCCCTGACCGGCCCCCTGACCTGCTCCCTGACCTGTTCCCTGACCTGCTCCCTGACCTGCTCCCTGACCTGCCCCTCTGACCTGCCCCCTGACCTGCCCCCCTGACCTGCCCCCCTGACCACATCTGAGGAGATTGTGGCATCCCTCCCTGTGTGCCTGCCACAGCCTGTTAACTCCTTGAATTTTCAGAAGACCGACAGCAAGTGATCTGCCTCCTGAGATAGACAGGAAAAGAAAGTTAGTCAGTTTCTGGAAAGATTTAGTGAAAGAAGATGAAAAGAAAACAGATGAACCAGCGCATGATGTACGACATCCATTGCAGTTCATGCTTGCTGCTGAGTGTAACTGAATGAGTGTAACTATGTCTCTTACACACGCACTTGTTTGTTTGTTTATTTATTTATTTATTTATACCACTCTATGTCACAGCATATTTCTTAGCGTGAAATTCGGGCTGCTCTCCCCTGGCAGAGCGCGTCGCCACAAGTGCACCGCCTACCCTTTTTTTTCTGTCTGCAATTATATTTGTATTTGTTTCCCTATCAGAGTGGCTTTTTTCTACAAAATTTTGCCAGGGACAACCCTCTTGTTGCCATGGGTTCTTTTACTTGCGCTAAATAATGTGTAACATGGGACCTTGGTTTATTGTCTCATCCGAAAGGCTAGCGCCCAGACCACCACTCATAATCTAATGGATGGGGGAAGAGTTTTGGGCCCGAACAGGATTTGAACGACCGCACACTCCTACCTGGACTTTGCACTTTCTAGACAGGCGCGTTACCTCTACACCACCTATCCGCTTCCACATTTCCAACAATAGGCACCTCTCTGACACACTTCCAACAATGGGTATGTCTCTGACACACTTCCAACAATGGGTATGTCTCTGACACACTTCCAACAATGGGTATGTCTCTGACACACTTCCAACAATGGTATGTCTCTGACACACTTCCAACAATGGGTATGTCTCTGACACACTTCCAACAATGGGTATGTCTCTGACACACTTCTAACAATGGGTATGTCTCTGACACACTTCCAACAATGGGTATGTCTCTGACACACTTCCAACAATGGTATGTCTCTGACACACTTCCAACAATGGGTATGTCTCTGACACACTTCCGACAATGGGTATGTCTCTGACACACTTCCAACAATGGGTATGTCTCTGACACACTTCCGACAATGGGTATGTCTCTGACACACTTCCGACAATGGGTATGTCTCTGACACACTTCCGACAATGGGTATGTCTCTGACACACTTCCGACAATGGGTATGTCTCTGACACACTTCCGACAATGGGTATGTCTCTGACACACTTCCAACAATGGGTATGTCTCTGACACACTTCCGACAATGGGTATGTCTCTGACACACTTCCAACAATGGGTATGTCTCTGACACACTTCCGACAATGGGTATGTCTCTGACACACTTCCGACAATGGGTATGTCTCTGACACACTTCCGACAATGGGTATGTCTCTGACACACTTCCGACAATGGGTATCGGGTTGATGAAAGCAAAAGAGGAGGATTTGAGATGGCAGAAA
This sequence comes from Stramonita haemastoma, assembly GCA_030674155.1. Classification (NCBI taxonomy): domain Eukaryota; kingdom Metazoa; phylum Mollusca; class Gastropoda; order Neogastropoda; family Muricidae; genus Stramonita; species Stramonita haemastoma. The sequence goes on along the minus strand of CM060338.1, from coordinate 44,033,538 downwards.
AAGGATGGGGGAAATGGGGATGGTAGGATGAGGGAGGGGAAAAGATGGGGATGGTAGGATGAGGGAGGGGGAAATGGGGATGGATAGGATGAGGGAGGGGGAAATGGGGATGGTAGGATGAGGGAGGGGAAATGGGGATGGTAGGATGAGGGAGGGGGAAATGGGGATGGTAGGATGAGGAGGGGAAATGGGGATGGTAGGATGAGGAGAGGGGAAATGGGATGGTAGGATGAGGGAGGGGGAAATGGGATGGTAGGATGAGGGAGGGGAAATGGGATGGGAGGCAAAAGGAAGAGAGAAACAAGAAAAGGGAGGGGGAAGTGGAGATGCCAAGGAGAATGAATTGGACCTCTCCTTTCTCTTACCAACTACGCTCACCTCATCTCCCCCCCTCCCCCCCCCCCCCCCCCCCCCCCCCCTTTGCTTTCCAGCAGCTTTGGTCTGTCTTCAGTTCAGTGTGTCTGATACTGTGCCAAAGAGGTCTTCACCCCCTCACACACACACACACACACACACACACACACACACACACACACACACACACACACACACACTCTGATCAGGCAGGAAGACCAAAGAATCAGACAGGGAGAGAGTGGAGAATCGGGGAGAGAGAGAGTGGAGAATCGGGGAGAGAGAGAGTGGAGAATCAGGGAGAGAGAGAGAGTGGAGAATCAGACAGGGAGAGAGTGGAGAATCGGGGAGAGAGAGAGACTGGAGAATCAGGGAGAGAGAGAGTGGGAGAATCAGACAGGGAGAGACTGGAGAATCAGGGAGAGAGAGAGTGGAGAATCAGGGAGAGAGTGGAGAATCAGACAGGGAGAGAGTGGAGAATCAGACAGGGAGAGAGTGGAGAATCAGACAGGGAGAGTGTGGAGAATCAGGGAGAGAGAGAGTGGAGAATCAGGGAGAGAGTGGAGAATCAGACAGGGAGAGAGTGGAGAATCAGACAGGGAGAGTGTGGAGAATCGGCCCAGCACACAAGCCTTCCTACCTACCTGCATGTATGTATGTGTGTGTGTACCTGTATGTAATAATACTAATGATAATAATAATAAAATGGAGGCTTATATAGCACAAATTCCCAAAAACATGGGCTCACCGTGCTGTACAATCAAATGATTTAAATAGGTTACATATGAACGTGAAAGATTTGACTAGCATAAAAAAATAAGGAAAAAATGCATGCACATACAATACACAGCATATTACATGGCCAGAGAATAAAAGTAAAATAATTGCAATATCATCAAGAAAATGTGCAGTGCAGTACAATGCATACACACACACACACACGCGCGCGTGCAAAAATTACACACATACACAAAACACACAACACGGAATAACAAAGAAAACCGCACATTCACGGATTTACCCTACATGTACTCACATTAACCAAAAAAAATAAGATGAAGTAAAATAGAAATGAAGAACCTTATCATATCCCAAAACAGCAAAAGACCAGCACTAGGGTCAGAGATGAGTCAATCAAATGAGAAACCAATTTTGATCAGTGGTCGGGGACAAGAATCGGATAAAAAGCTGTTTTTGAGCAACCTTTTTAAGGAGGAAGTAGAGTCAGTGTGTCTTATTTCAGATGGAAGTGCGTTCCAGAGAGTGGGACCTACATGAGAGAATGAGCGCTTGCCATGTGTTTTTTTTACTTTGGGAACTCTGAAGATTCCAGTGTCTGCCTGTGTGTGTTTTCAGAGCCTGCGGGAGTCGGTGATGGAGATTCTGACCAGGCTGAACTGTCAGCTGGCTGCTGCCAACCCCCAGTAGACTGGCCGCCCTCCTCCTCCTCCTCCTCCTTCCATTTCTACTGGTGTGACTGTTCAGTGTCACCATCTGTCTGTCAGTCTGTCTGCTTCCAGTAGAGTGTGTGTGTGTAAGTCTTCAATTTTAACGTCTTCCCACTTCAAGTGATACCAGACGACCCCTTTGGGGTGTCGTGTGTGGTGTGTGCGTGTTTCTGAGGCCCTGGATGCAGAATTAAGGAAAAGGAAGAATGGAATGAAAGGAGATGGGGTCCGAAGTTGTTTCCCCATGGTGACTGACTGGTGTCTGTCTTGGTCTGGTCAATGGTTTGATGTCTTGGGGTGGTGTGGTGTTCAGTCAGTGGGGGAGAGGGTTGGGGATGTTTCTGGGCGTTGTGGAGGGGGGCAAGGTTCCTTTTTCCCTAGGAAAGTAGGGAGGCAATTTAGGTTGGAAGAACTTTTAAATGAAAATTTTTTTTTTTTTTTTTTAATGTGTGTGTACATTAGAATTGTGTTCATTGTCACAATAAATGATGAAACGAAATACAGCAAAAATGTTGGAGTGAATGAGAAAGGCTTCTAGCTGTGACTGCATGTTCGGGACTACCTTCATGGAACAGTGGATAATGAATTAAAAAAAAACGAAAAAACAAAATGTGGCTGAAATTTCATTATTTGTGTGTATGTGGTGTGTGTCACTGTGTGTATGTGTCACTCTGTGTGTGTCACTGTGTGTGTGTCCTGTGTCTGTGTATGTGCTGCCTTATCTTCTGTGACATTCCTTCCTGCTGTTCCCACACCTCTCTTGTCAGTCTCTTCACCCCAGTCATACCCAGGTGTGTTTATCGCGTCTTTGGGGCCAGGAGTCCATTCATGTCAAGCCACAGTTGGGCCACTGGCCAGAATGGCCCTGCACTGCTGCTGTCACTGTGGTGGTGTTCAGGGGTGCCTGCTCTGAGCTAACATAGGCAGGACTCCCTCCACCTTCTAGCCCCTACTGAAGACAGTGACAGCTCAGTCGTGGATAAAAAAAAAAAAAAAGCTCAGTCCTGGAGCCAGACTGCGCGAGACACTAGGGGCAGCAACCATCACAGTCACTTTCTCCTGTGAACCCACCACCCTGAAGGCTTTGACACTTGTGAACTCACCACAGGCACTGAGGTGTGTGGAGAAACCCCAAACGTCCTCAGGATCAGACTATAAACTGAAGGTACCATGTGCAAATGCATACAGAACATCTTGCGCACACGTTTAATCCTGTTCTGCTTTTCATAAGAGTAGGCCATTGTGTGCCGGTGGGAACAGATGACAAGATTTACAAAACTGCATACACATGTGGTAATGGTAAAGGTGTCCCATAACCTAGGTGGTTGTAGGGAAGCGAGGTATCAGAGACTTCAGCTTCTCTAGGAGCCAGCGTAGTGAGGGCGGCGCCCATCTCCTCTCCCTCGTTGCTTTACCTTCCCTGACTCTAAAGAGGGCAGGTACCCATTGACAGCTGGGGGGACTGTACTGAAGCCAAGGCATGCAAACGGCACTCGTCCAACTGGTAACCATGCTAGATGCTGCTTAACTTGACTGGGGAAAGCAAGTGCTCTGACCACTGAGCTATCCGCCTGTGGACAGGATGTAAAAAAAAAAGCACATGAGTGCTTATTCCGTTATCCTCAATATAAAAGAATAAATAAAAATAAAACCTGACCTAAGGTCACCATGAGACCAGAGCAACTGAAGCTACCAGATCACAGACACTGAAAAGTGAGGATGAAGGTGATGTCTTGCTGCTGCTATGGAAGTGCAGATGCTTTGAGACAACTTCTTAGAGCTGTGCTCTTTTAAAATTTTTATTTATCTTATACCACTTTATGTCACAGCAGATTTCTCTGTTGAATTCGGGTTGCTCTCCCCAGGGAGAGCGCATTGCCACAAGTGCAGCACCTACCCTTTTTTTTTTCTTTTTCCTGTCTGCAACTGTATTTGTTTCCCTATCAGAGAGGCTTTTTTTCTACAGAATTTTGCCTGTGACAACCCTCTTGTTAACATGGGTTCTTTTACATGTGCTAAATAATGATGTGTAACACATGGGACTTTGGTTTATCGTCTCCTCAAAAAAACTAGCATCCAGACCACCATTCATGGTCTAATGGATGGGGGAGAAGTTTTGGGCCCAAACAGGATTTGAACCACCGCACACTCCAACCTGGACCTATCACTTTTTAGGCAGGCATGTTACCTCTATACCACCAATCCAGGCTTTCTGTCATAGTATATCCAGGTATCAACTGGGCCCCCAAGAGAAAAAAGACTAATTTTTTTAATTAAAACAAAACAAAACTGGGCCCCGAGAGATGCAGACACCTGCAGTGTTGATCAATGACAGGTACTATGAGAACCACTCAAAATCCTATCCGTAAAGCGGATGAATTAAGCTGAACTGTGTGGTTCCAGTCTTCCCAATGAGCCCACAGCACACTCACTCTAGGTGGAAGCCATCCAGAGTCCAAAATATTCCTATGACTTATGGGATTTGAACCCTTGACCTAGTTCATAACCCAAGGCATTAACCTCTGTGCCAAGGTGGCTGGCTCCAATTTTTTTTTTTTTTTTTTTTTGGGGGGGGGATTAGACATTTCTGTCCTGTATCTGTTCTTTCAGGTAAAGACAAAAGTCCAGGTTTTATTTGAAGAAAGATTGGTAGATGCACGAGTGTTCAAAGTGTAGAAAGATTGTAATGTTTAAATACAGAGATTTTTATCCTAAAATCATTTGTCTGACAAATCAGCCAGATTATAGGCTGAAAACAAAGCAAGTCAGGCAAGCTGGTTAAGAGGTAGTACTCTTTCTCTTACACTGAGAGTTCATTTAGCGTGAAAACAGGATAGTACAGTTGTAACTAAACACTATCTCCTACAATGAAGAGTCCATTTAGCGTGAACAGGATAGAGTTGTACTAAACACCATCTCCTACAATGAAAGAAGTCATTTAGCGTGAATACAGGGTAGTGTTGTGACTAAACACCATCTCCTACAATGAAAGAAGTCCATTACGTGAATATAGGGTAGAGTTGTGACTAAACACTATCTCCTACAATGAAAGAAGTCCATTTAGCATGAATACAGGTAGAGTTGTGACTAAACACAATCTCCTACAATGAAAGAAGTCCATTTAGTGCGCATCTCATTGTGAGGCACAGGCAATACAGGATAGAGCTGTGACGAGGGATGGAAAAGCAAACTGTTACTTGGGGCACACATCAGGTTGATAACTTACAGCAGAAGATACATGTAAACATCATCTACATATGGCACTTTTAAATCCAACCTCAAGACACACTTATTTAAAACCTAAGATTTTCGCCTTCTGTTTCCATCTCCTATCTGTCCCTACCTTCAACATCTGAAACCCCCATTTACCCTGCCAAAGTGTATAACCTTAATAGGTGTGTGCACGCGCGCGCGCGCGCGCGTGTGTGTGTGTGTGTGTGGTGTGTGTGCACGTGTGTGTGTGTGTGTGTGTGTGTGTGGTGTGTGTGTGTGTGTGTGTGTGTGTGTGTGTGCACCCCTGCGTTTGTGTGTACATTGGAATTTGCTAAAATTATTTATCGTCATTGATTCCTTGTGTGGTGTATAGGTCGAATGCAAGCACTTTGATTTGTTTTTTCAAGATATAGTGCCATCTAAATTCCATGTATTATTATTATTATTATTATTATTATTATTATTATTATTATTATTATTATTATATTATTGTTATTATTATTATTAACTACTGCACAACCTGCTCATTGTAGGAGTTGCTAGGCAGGCACAAAGATGTGTGACGTTGTAGCGCCCAGACCTCAGATTAGGGAGACATAATACAAACGAATAGAAAATGTAGGAATAGAAAATGAAGAGTTCGGAAGCGGCGTGGTCTTGAACAAACTACTTCTGAGAAAAACGCAGCTAGAGCAGATGCATCACCTTCAAAAACACATCTCCTTCAAAGACATATCTCCTTCAAAGACACATCTCCTTCAAAGACACATCTCCTTCAAAGACACATCTCCTTCAAAGACATATCTCCTTCAAAGACACACCTCCTTCAAAGACACATCACCTTCAAAGACACATGTCCTTCAAAGACACATCTCCTTCAAAGACACATCTCCTTCAAAGACACATCACCGTCAAAAACACATCTCCTTCAAAAACACATCTCCTTCAAAAACACATCTCCTTCAAAGACACATCTCCTTCAAAGACACATCACCTTCAAAGACACATCTCCTTCAAAGACACATGTCCTTCAAAGACCATCACATTCAAAGACACGCCACCTTCAAAGAAACGTCACCTCAAAAACACATCACCTTCAAAGACACATCACCTTCAAAGACACATCACCTTCAAAGACACATCACCGTCAAAGACACATCACCTCACATCACCGTGAAAGACACATCACCGTCAAAGACACATCACCTCACATCACCGTGAAAGACACATCACCGTCAAAGACATCACCTCATATCACCTCACATCACCGTCAAAGACACATCACCTCACATCACCGTCAAAGACACATCACCTCACATCACCGTCAAAGACACATCAGAAATGAGGTCCTCAGGAGAATGGGGACAGCCGTTGCCCCTTTGGGCGAGAGGAGAGAGAGAGAGAGAGAGAGAGAGAGAGAGAGAGAGAGAGAGAGAGAGAGAGAGAGAGAGAGAGAGAGAGAGAGAGAGAGATTTGATTTGATTTGATTTGATTTGATTTGATTTGATTTGATTTGATTTATTCTTTTATATCGAGGATAATGGGATAAGCACTCTTGTGATTTTTTACATCCAGTCCCCGTGTGTATGCAGTTTTGTAAATGTCATCTGTTCCCACCGGCACACGATGGCCTACTCTTACGAAAAGCGGAACAGGATTTAACGTGTGCGCAAGATGTTCTGCGTGCGTTCGCACACGGGGCCTCGGTTTAAAGTCTCATCGGAAGGACTTGTGGGGAGAGTGGAGTGAGCACTGATGTTAACTCCAGGAGAAAAATCTCCTCGACCAGATTCGAACCCGGGTCTTCAAATTGGCAGCGCAATGTTCTGACCACTAGGCTATCCGTCCCTGTGACAGCTGTATCCTGTATTGCGTGTGCCTCACAATGAGATGCGCGCTAAATGGACTTCTTTCATTGTAGGAGATGGTGTTTAGTCACAACTGTACCCTGTGTTCACGCTAAATGGACTTCTTTCATTGTAGGGGAGAGAGAGAGAGAGAGAGAGAGAGAGAGAGAGAGAGAGAGAGAGAGAGAGAGAGAGAGAGAGAGAGAGAGAGAGAGAGAGAGAGAGAGAGAGAGAGAGAGAGAGAGAGACAAGGCAAGGCAAGGCAAGGCAAGGCAAGGCAAAGTCTTTTATTCGAGGATAATAGATAAGCACTCGTGTGCTTTTTTACATCCAGTCCCCGCCCTTTTCAGGGATACATCAAGTTGAAAATATACTAAACAATAAGACTTTACGCAGTACCAAACAACACACAAGAATAAAGGACACTATATATGATAAGGTAATAAAATGCACTCTTTCAGAAGACAAAAATCAGAAGTAACAATAAAAAATTTTGATTATGGAAAAAAAGAAAAGCGTTAGTAGATAAGGAGCAAACAAGAGAACAAAATGAAATAAACAACCGAAAACATCAATCCACCACTATCTATCAAAAATTGTACATGTAATATAAATCATACATTTGGATAAAACGGGATTTTTTTTTTCAAACTAGCATCCTTATTGGAGGGGGGGGGGGGGGAGACATACTACCAATAAAATTATAATAAAAAAAAAAGAAAAGAAAAGAAAAACATAAAACATCCTAGATGTTTCAAAAAAATAGGCATATCATTTTTTCAATGGATAATGTTTTACACACACTCACACTCACTCACGCACAGACACACACACAGACACACAGACATACACACACAGACACATACACAGACACACAACACACTCTCACACACACATACACATACAAACATACACCCACACCACACACTCACACACACACACTCACACACACACAACACACCACCAAACGCACTCTCACACACACATAAACACACAAACATATACACACACAACACACACACACACACACACACACACACACACACACACACACACACACACACACAACACACACACAACACAAACACACACATACACAACACACTCACAGAGAGAGAGAGAGAGAGAGAGAGAGAGAGAGAGAGAGAGAGAGAGAGAGAGAGAGAGAGAGAGAGAGAGAGAGAGAGAGAGAGAGAGAGAGAGAGAGAGAGAGTGCCGCTGTCAGGATGCTGAGGGAAGATGACCACAGTGCAGACCCCTCAGTTAACTCAGAGCAGCAGGTCACAGCTTAGTGCCAGTAACACCATCATTTTACACTTGCAGTTGAACATAAAACTCTTATGCACCACTGAAATGTGACATATATATATATACATACATACATAATATATATATATATATATAATATATATATATATATATATATATATATATATATATATATAATATATATATAGAGAGAGAGAGAGAGAGAGAGAGAGAGAGAGAGAGAGAGAGAGAGAGAGAGAGAGAGAGAGAGAGAGAGAGAGAGAGAGAGAGATGATAGATAGGCCAAAGAAACCCCATGTCTGAAAAACCTCCTTATGCCAGCTGTAAATTCAAATTCAAATTACTTTATTATCTCTAAAACAGAAATTCCAGTGGGTTACAAGCCATATATAAGAACAAAAACCAGGTAAAAATAATATCAATATAATACATCACAGGTTCTGAACATCAGCACGCACCCATCACAGTATAAAGAGCACCCACGAGTCAGCAATATCTCAGCCAGCTGCAAACCCACCCAAGCAAAACCACAAACATTCGTGTGGGCACCTATATGTCCACACAACCACATGGCCCGCGCACACATACACACAATATTAAAAACATTCGCACACATGCACGAGCATTTTAAGACAAACCAAATTGTTCTATGACATATTGTATGATAAGACAAATAGGCCTACCAATAAATTTGTACACTATTCTGTGAAGATATTGAACACAGTCTTGAAACACACACACACACACACACACACACACACACACACACACACACACACACACACACACACACACACACTAAAATAAAATAAAACAAAGTTAATAAAGAGTATTTTCTGAATGCAGGAAGAGTGTAGGCAGAAACAGAAACAGAAAAAGACGTAGGGAGGGAGAAAAAGAGAGGCAGACAAACAGACAGGCAAAGAGAGTAACGCCAGACAAAATCATTTAAATGGGAAAAATGGGTTTCATAGGGCCTACATCTTGAAAAATTATTTGTTTACCATGCTCACCCGAGCCTTCACACCCCCACATACATATATAATCATAGCAATCTATACTTTAAATAATAAAACAAAACAAAACAAAAAAAACAAAAACAAACACAGTCATCCCAATCTCTGGCCAATATACATATATGCACACACCATAACCACCACCATCACTACCAAGGCTCTCAACACCACCTGTCCAACATCTCCCCCCCCCCCCCACCCCCCCTCCCCCCCCCCCCCCCCCCCCCACACACACACACACCAAACCCCAGCTGCCCGCTAACCTCCCGTGCACACCATGGAAAAAACGGCACAGAGACACCTAATGGCTACGTCATAGACAAAATGACGACATCATGATGACGTAAAAGACCGTCCATGACGCCTCTGTTCCAGTTCTCCAATGGAGCGCGCATGTATGTATATATATAACATCACAGAAGTTGCTTTAGGAATTGTGACATTTTGGGGTGGCCCGAGGTGCTGAAGTGGGAGAACTTGCCGAAGCGTGGGACCTCTGACTTTCTGGCTTCTGACCACAGTCCTGATATCAGAGAAATCTGGAAAGGACTATAATTCGACTCTAAGCTAAGCTCTGTGTGTGTGTGTGTGTGTGTGTGTGTGTGTACTTTTTTTTTTTTTTTTTACCTCGTATTTTTTTCCACTCATTCCCCATCACCCAGTCTTCCACTTCTATAGTTTATCAAGGTATGATATATGCCTGCCTCTTGTTTGCTTTCTTGTCTTATGTAAAAATAGGTGTGGTTATATTCTGTTTTGATAAATAGTAAATATAGCTAGTTACTCCATATTTGGTATTTATCTAGATGCCTTTAGTAGCTTCCATTCTCGCATACTGTTGATATTCTGGTTGTGATTGTGTTTGTCTTTCAGAAAACCTCTCTGAGGAAGGTAAATTATAACTTCACAATTTGTTGTTTGTTTTCTTTCTTTGTCACACACACACACACACACACACACACACACACACACACACACACACACACACCACACACACACACACACACACACACACACACATATTTTTTGTACTTCCTGCTTGATTTCCCTAAAACTATTTTGCAGGTTTTGTTCTGTGTTGACTCGAGATCTGTTTTACAGTCACTTTGTAACTCAGAATCTAATGCTAGACAGGATCTTATAACTGAAATCAATCATTTAGTACACTTTTTAATTCTGAGAGGATCTAATGTTACTTTCTGCTGGGTTCCATCTCACTGTGGTATTTATGGTAATGAAAAGGTTGACAAAGTAGCCAAATCAGCAGCAAATCATTCTTCCTGATCTACTGTCGTACATGTTCCGCTTTCTATTCGTGAGGGTAATGCACTGCTTCAAAATGTTTGCTGGAAACATGTTAAAAAGAAACAGGAAGAGGCTGGATATCCCCTGTATAATTGTTCATATCTAGATTTTGAGAACATTCTTTGTACTCAGTACGGTTATCAAAAATCTTGTACCAGAAAAACTGTTACTCTAATATACAGATTGAAACTAAATGCTTTTCGAGCAAAATTTGCAAAAAATATACAATGTATATGCGGTGAAAAACTTTCAAATATTCATGTTTTGTATCACTGTTCAGGTTTAAAAAAGTTCCTACCATCATTTCAAAATAAGTCCCTACACGAGGTTCTTACGAATCCAAGGCTATTGTGTGAGATAGCATTATCCCTGATGCGATCCCCAGTAGCTTCATTTTTGTAAAATTTGACAATACGTCTGCAACAGATTTGAAATCAGAATGATTCCAAATGTTCAGGTTCTGCTGTTAGCATAGTTTTGTTGCTATTGTTGTTGTTCTGAGGGTTGTTCTTTTTGTGTTTCTTTGCCTTGTTTTATTTTTTATTTTTTGTATTGTTTGGAATTAGTATCTTGCTACATCTTCCATCTCATCAACCCCCTCCACTCCCTCCCCCCCCCCCCCCCCCCCCCCCCCCCACTCTCCCCGTCTAATATCACATTAAGTGAACAGACGTAAAATTGAAGACAACACACACACCACACACACACACACACACACACACACACACACACACACACACACACACACACACACACACAGAGGAAAAATTTGAGCAGACAAGAAATGGTACTGGAGAAAGTGAAAAAGAAATGATGAGCAGCCATGATGTTCTGATGGCAAGGCTAGAGGAAAGCCTGTAGAAAGCAGCCAGTATTAGGGGGTGGGGGTGGGGGGTGGGGGTGTCGTTGTTGTAAAAATCAGTGTATCAAACACATAATGCAATCATAAAAATGATAAGAGTATGTTATAGTATCACAGATGTGGATTGGTTGCAGTTTCTATGTGGCCCAAACTTTAAAGCTGTTACAAACTGCAGGACAGTGGCCTATACATTCAGATTAGTGACACGTTAATCTGAAAGCTCCTGAACATTCTGTTTCTGGATTCAAAGGAGCGTTTCTTGCTGTGCTTATTTTTCTCCTGTCAGTTCAGATGGCAAAATGTTGACCTGGTTTTCCAGTCATTTTCGTTTGGCTCGTAACCGACAGACAGACAGGAATGCATACTATCTATCTATCTATCTATCTATCTATCTATCTATCTATCATCTATCTATCTATCTATCTATCTATCTATCTATCTATCTATCTATCTATCCCTTAGTCTGGCGACCATGGGGGCACCCCTGAAAACTTGGCAACCAGTTTCCTCCATTTCTCTATCTGTTCTGCCTTTCTCAAACTTTTTTCTAGGCCTGTCCATTCGCTGATATTGTCCACCCACCTCTTCCTTGGCCTGCCTCTTTTTCTTCCTCCTTGGACAGTGCCTTGCACACATCATCTAATGCGGGTTTGGGGCCTGTTCAGACAGATCAAGTGCCTCCACTGTTTTCAAACCCCTCCTTCAGCCCTCTATATAATGTGTTGCTTCACTCAGTGACTTCTGTGACTTCTGCAAGTCCACCCATGCACCTGACACATAGATACCTTTCAGGTGTATGTAGGACTTCTGTCAGTCTTAAGTCCACTCATGCACCTGACACAAAGATACCTTTCAGGTGTATGTAGCGACTTCTGTCAGTCTTAAGTCCACTCGTGCAGCTGACACAAAGATACCTTTCAGGTGTATGTAGCGACTTCTGTCAGTCTTAAGTCCACTCGTGCAGCTGACAGACACATAGGTAACTTGCAAGTGAAAAGTCATTTTGACGTGTGATGAGGATATAGAAAATTCTCCTTTGTATATGGGAAAATCCCTTTTTCCATGTTGACACACACATACAGCTAGTTTACAGAGGACAAAGACTGCCAGACTGACTGCTGATGGCAGACTTATGTTGACTGATGAAGCTGCTTTGTAGTGGATAAAGAGAACAGCCTGTGTGTACCTGAACTGCTTTGATTGATTGACTGATTGATTGACTGATTGATTGATTGATTGATTGATTGTTTGATTGATTGATTGATTGATCGATTGATAGATATGCTGGTGAATCTGTTCATCACTGTCTGTTTTTTATGAGATAAAATTAACAAATAATTATCATGCTTTGAAACAACTGTTGTTATTGTTGTTTTGGAAAAATACAAGATTTTGGACTGCATTCCATTTTAGCTGCTTTGTGTTTGTGTGCATACCTGTATGAGAGAGAAGTTACGTATGCCTGTGTATGACTGAGAGAGAGATTTCATTTATTTTATCTATTTATTCTTTTATATCTATGATAAGGGAATAAGCACTCATGTGCTTTCATTTTTTAAGCCAGTCCCTGTGTGTGTATGTGCAGTTTTGTAAATTTTGTCATCATGGCCTAACGTTTCGAAAAGCGGAACAGGATTCAACGTGTGTGTGTGTGTGTGTGTGTGTGTGTGTGTGTGTGTGTGTGTGTGTGTGTGTGTGTGTGTGTGTGTGAGAGAGAGAGAGAGAGAGAGAGAGAGAGAGAGAGGAGAGAGAGAGACAGAGACAGAGACAGAGACAGACAGACAGACAGACAGAGGGGGGGGGGTGATAGTGGAGGTCATTGGCAGTGTACCGAAGCTGTCATAGCTCTGGCACACTGTCAGCTCAGTGCGACATGCCCAGGTTTAGGCTTTGGCGAAAGTTTGATTGTTAAATTTTTTTTTTTTTTTAACCCAGACACTAAGCAAGGTTCAATCCAAGGGAAACTACTTAGGTGTGACTATAGATAAATCATTTACCCTTAGAGTTGTTTCCCATTGACCTAGAACCACTCTCCATGTTAAAAATCCGAACTAGTAATCATAAACTGCCAATAGAGAAAGGAAGATGTGTCAATTCACCACATGATGAAAGACTGTACTTTGCGTGATTAAACCGCTGAGGTGATGAATATCACTTGTTATGGAATGCCCAGCACTGCAGAATTTACGCAACCAGTATTTACCTAGGTATTGCACAAACCACCCTAACTTTTATGAAATATATGAATCACTGATGAAAATGGGCAACAGTAAAAAAACAAACAAAAAACCCCCCTGAATTTTGCAAAATTCACTAAACAAGGACTACAAATATCCTAAATCTTTTTATTTTTTCTTCATATGTGTATTGATGTGTGTGATTTTTTTTTTTTTTAAGGCCTGAGCCATGATGTTGAAGTCTTGTCCAGTTATTAGTCCTTCGGATGAGACTTTAAACCGAGGCCCCGTGTGCGAACGCACGCAGAACATCTTGCGCACACGTTAAATCCTGTTCCGCTTTTCGTAAGAGTAGGCCATCGTGTGCCGGTGGGAACAGATGACAATGTTTACAAAAAACTGCATACACACGGGGACCGGATGAAAAAAAGCACATGATTGCTTATTCTGTTATCCTCGATATAAAAGAATAAAATAAATAAATAAATAAATAAATAAATAAATTGGCCCATCTCTCCTATCCTACCCTGCCTAACTGTTGTTCTCCCTCTTTTGCCACTGTATATCTGCCATCGGAGTGCATCAACCCCAACTGTATAACCATGTCTGATTCATGGTCATTATCATTATCTTTTGTGAGCTTTTGTTTTGCTTTCTCCTTGATGACCACCATTCATTTCATGATAATTATGTCTACTCTGTTTCTCTGTAGCTCAGAGAAGTCAACAGGAATGAGGGACGGGATACAGCCTAGTGGTCAGAACATTGCGCTCGCAATTTGACAACCAGGTTTGATTCCCAGTCAAGGGGATTTTTCCTCTGGAGTTAAAATCAGTGCTGACTCCACTCCCCCCAAAGTCTTTCGGATGAGATATAAACGGAGCCCCATGTGTGAACGCACGCAGAACATCTTGCGCAAACTTTAAATCCTGTTCTGCTTTTTGTAAGAGTAGGCCATCATGTGCTGGTGGGAACAGATGACATTTACAAAACTGCATAAACACGGGGACTGGATGTAAAAAAGCATATGATTGCTTATTCCATTATCCTCGCTATACAAGAATAAATAAATAGATAAATAAAATAAACATTGTGAATCGCAAAAGTGTGAACTGGAATTTTCCTTGTATTGTCACTGCTGATAAAAGCATTTTGACAAAGGGGGTCACATCTTATGGCAGAGAAAAAACAGTAATAAAAAAAATTCCAGCACACATCCAATCTCCTGGCTACTGACTGTGGATAGAAACATCACTGTTCTCTCTACAGAGACACAGAAACAGACAGACAAGAGAGAGAGAGACTGACAAGAGACAGAGAAGAGAGACTGACAGAGAGAGACAGACAGACAAAAGAGACAGACAGAAAGAGCACAAGGAGCACACTCAGGCTTACTTGCAATTCACAATGCACAAAACTCGTTTTAAAAAAAGATCATTTTCTTTTTAATGTTATTCACGGTACATTTGTAAAGTTGTCTAACAGTTACTATAAAACTAGTTCTGACATTCACGGGTATTACTACTATATCCAACCAAAAAAAGTGCACACATTTGAGAGAGAGAGAGAGAGAGAGAGAGAGAGAGAGAGAGAGAGGAGAGAGAGAGAGAGAGAGAGAGAGAGAAGACAGACAGACAGACAGACAGACAGACAGACAGAGAGACAGACAGAGACAGAGACAGAGAGAGGCATAAAACAACCACTCAGTATGGAAGGGTGGGGTGAAAAAGAGCCAAACACAAAAAAACACCACAGTCATGTACATGAATTAGTCGGCTAGAAACCAAACGGCCAGAAAGACACAATGAACACAGACCAGATCTGAGCACAGAGAACAGAGGACGAGTGAGCAACAAAACAGAAAGAAAACAGAGACAAAGGAAGAGAAAACAGAGACAGAGAAAACCCGAGAGAGGCAGATAAAAACCAAGGCAGAGCAAACCCTAATCCAGACACTTTCATTCTGTAGTCAGATATTTAGCACAGCCACAAACCGGCCTTGTCAGATTCTCCACACACGACACAGTGCATAATGAACATGACAACCAGTCTCTCCACACACGACACAGTGCATAATGAACACGACAATCAATCTCTCCACACATGATACAGTGCATAATGAACATGACAATCAATCTCTCCACACATGATACAGTGCATAATGAACATGACAACCAGTCTCTCCACGCATGATACAGTGCATAATGAACATGACAATCAATCTCTCCACACATGATACAGTGCATAATGAACATGACAACCAGTCTCTCCACACATGATACAGTGCATAATGAACATGAAATCAATCTCTCCACACACAACACAGTGCATCATGAACATGACAATCAATCTCTCCACACACGACACAGACAGTGCATAATGAACATGACATCAGTCTCTCCACACACGACACAGTGCATCATGAACATGACAATCAAGAAACTCAGAATGGTGCAGTGCACATTTACAAACAACAGTCAGACCAACACACACACACACACACACGACACAGATCAACACACAACACAGTCAGATCAACGGACACATACACACAATGCAGATCAACACACATTTACACACAATACAGTCATATCAACACACAACACACAACACAGATTGACATTGTACACACAACACAGTGAGATCAACACACATACTCAGAACACAGATCAACGCACATGTTCACTTAACACAATCAGATCAACACACACATACACACAACACGAGACGGGATAGCCTAGTGGTGAGAACATTGCGCTCACAATTTGACGACCCAGGTTCGATTCCTGGTCGAGGGGATTTTTCCCCTGGAGTTAAAATCAGTGCTGACTCCACCCTCCCCAAAAGTCCTTCCGATGAGACTATAAACTGACGTCCTGTGTACAAACGCATGCAGATCATCTTGCGCACACGTTAAATCCTGTTCTGCTTTTTTTGTAAGAGTAGGCCATTGTGTGCCGGTGGGAACAGATGACAAGATTTACAAAACCACATACACAAGGGGACTGGTTGTAAAAAAGCACACGAGTGCCTATCCCATTATCCTTGATATAAAAGAATAAACAAAAAAAAATAATAAAAAAACAACAACAAAAACAGAGTCAGATCAACACACATGTTGACCCCTGCCTTCAGCAGAACACCAAACAAAGCAGGTCACAGTGCAATAAGGGCTGAGCCTGTCACAGTACAGAGGTCAGGTCAGGTCAGCCAGCACTGAGTAATGTCATCCATCATCCCCAATGCTGCTTCTTTCTTCACTCAGAGCAAAACAAATGTATGGCTAATAGTAATACCCTGCTCAAAATCATACCCTGCTGTCAGTTTACACTTTCAGATAGGGGAGGGGAGAGAGCGAAAGGGGGAGGGGGGGGGGGGTACTGGTTGTAAAACTGATCTTTTCACACATACACCCACCCACAACCCCCCTCCCCCCACACGCATGTATGCATGCACACGCACGCACACATGCATGCATGCACACACAAAACCATTTGAGGAACTGACACAAAAGCACACAACACAAAGGACAGAAGTTTTTGTTGTTGTTGGAAATAGTCTGATAAATTACAAATCCTTTCATCTCTGTAACATCCCCCCCCCTCCCCCACCCTCTCTCTCTCTTCAACATCAAACATCAAATAAAGTGACATATACCTGACACTGTAAACCAAATTAAAACAATGTAGATAAGTACAAATAAATAGTCATTGCTTTTAGGTCACATATTGGACAAACAACCCAAACTTAATTTAGGAGAATGTCACTGACAGAAGACATATGAAAACAAATATGAATGACTAAGAAACAGCACATACCAACCTCTAGCAATGATGTAAAAGGTGAAAATAATGTGAAAAAAAAACATCTTTTTCATTGTAATGCCCTCATCAGGGAGGATTAAAGATCAAAATTCAATCAAGTAATCCCCACTTTCTCAACTTGTATATGTAACAACACCTTTCATCCTTGCACACATATGGGAAGAATCTACAAAAATGTTCATCAATGTTTTTCTTATACCATACACTAGTAGTTCTGTTTTCTCAATCCACCATTAAAAACACGTGTTTATATTTTCAGTAAAGTCAAAAACAAGTTCTCTTGCAGCACTGTCATCAAAGTGAAAGTTGCAAACAAGCAGAAATGCCCTGTCGTATGTCTAGTGTTACTCAAGCAGAAATGCCCTGTCAATGGTTTAGTGGTGCTTCAAGTTTCTTCTCTGCAAACTGAAAACCTCCCTGGAAAAGAGTTATTTTTTGGGGGGGGGGGGGGGCTTTTTTTTGGGGGGGAAAGAGGGACAGTTATTCTGATTCAACTTCATCTGGCACAGATCTGTTCTCTGACTGACAGTGCGGCCAAACAGAGGAAGGAGGGGGGGAGGGAGGGTGTTGATCCAGGTCTAGGCCAGCTATGGCTAGTGGTCTGGATTATACAACATACCCAGCACGCCATTCACCACCTGCAAAATGGACTCCGCTCATCCCAGCTCCATTGCCCGTGAGTGTCAGGATGGGCCCTAAAGAATCTTCACTCACTCCCTCACTCAGGAAGTGAAGGGGAAAGAGACGGACTGCCAGAGAGTGTGACAGATGAACAACATCACTGTTCACTACACTCCGACCATTGAACAACTCTCCTGTACATTGGCTCATCATCGTCTGGGAAATCAAGGAAACATTTTTGAAATTTTTAAAATAGCAATAAAAAAGAAGACAACTTCCCAAGATTCTTATTCATTTTCATGCTTTTGCGTCAAAGACCCTTCCTTCCAGTTGCGTAACCCTGATTGTGAACATTGCGTATCCTCAACACAGAAGACTTGCCACCCCCATAACGGAGAACTTTCAGCTTCTGTTTCTTCTTCTTTCCCCACAGACTGCAGTGAAATGGAGATTTACAACCGAAAAGTGTTTACTGATGTTTGAACAAATTTATCTGCAGTCTTTTCTTCTTTCTTTTTACCATGTTTTTAAAATGAATAACAAGGGGGCGGGGGAAAGGGGGTTATGTACAATTTTTTCTTACTCCAGTTTCTGCTGTGTGTGCGGAGCTATATACTATCTATCTGCATTGCAATCCTTTTCTTTCCTTTTCTGTTCATACCCAGAAGGGGAGGCATCACTGCACTGTCAGTCCCCTGTGGACATCCCAGTTTTTAGCCAATGCACACTGTGACATAGCACGTAACATGCTGAGACATAAGCAATAAATAATCAGAATAAATTCCATAAACACACTCAATAAATACAACTGCCTTCAAAATGCCCTTACAAACTGTAAGAACAGTTCCATGCGGCCTGCTTCCATGGACACAGCCTGCAGTGTGTTGGACTGTGAGCAATGCTGGGCAGGTGTCTGACACCTTTCTGTGCTGGCCTTGCTAAATTAGGTCAGGTGTCTGACACCTTTCTGTGCTGGCCTTGCTAAATTAGGTCAGGTGTCTGACACCTTTCTGTGCTGGCCTTGCTAAATTAGGGCAGGTGTCCGACACCTTTCTGCGCTGGCCTTGCTAAATTAGGTCAGGTGTCTGACACCTTTCTGTGCTGGCCTTGCTAAATTAGGGCAGGTGTTGACACCTTTCTGCGCTGGCCTTGCTAAATTAGGTCAGGTGTCTGACACCTTTCTGTGCTGGCCTTGCTAAATTAGGCAGGTGTTTGACACCTTTCTGTGCTGGCCTTGCTAAATTAGGGCAGGTGTCTGACACCTTTCTGTGCTGGCCTTGCTAAATTAGGCAGGTGTCTGACACCTTTCTGTGATGGCCTTGCTAAATTAGGTCAGGTGTCTGACACCTTCTGTGCTGGCCTTGCTCAGCTGGCCTGCCACCTTCAACTGCCTGTCCTGGACACTGGAATGAATGTGTGTGCACCTCCCTGCACAGGCACTTGCACCGCGCGCCACCATAACATACACACTTATATACAAAGACTGCCTCAATTCACGTGTATGCACTACCACAGAGAGGTTTCACTTCACTTCACTTCGCTTTCACTTCTGCTGAGTACAGCCCTGTCAGCCACAAAGGCCCTAGCTGCCTATTCCTGCTGACTCCCCTCCAGCTCTTTCCAGTTCAGTTGGTCACACTAACATTCACTTCAAGTTCACAATCCACACCTAGTACCCTCAAACATCAAACACAGTCAATCTAGAAGGAAAAAAAAATCATACTGAATGACATAGTACTACAATCATGTATGCCATTCCCTCAGGCCAATAAACCCATCTAGCTGGTCCCTTTGTCATTAAAGTAAACATAAAAAAAGAATAAGAACAAAGATAAAACAAACCCAGGCTACGGTGGAGTCCTAACAAAGATGACTCCACTTTCAAACTCTTGCTCCACATCACCTGCAGCTTCCTGTTACTTTACACACACACACACACACACACACACACACACACACACACACACACACACACACACACACACACCAAAACACTTGTTAAGTTTTGTGGTTGCTTCTTTGTTCACCTAGCTAGCTAAGCCTCTGAAGTTTGCTTTTGTCAGTTACCGGGGATTTAATGCCCAATTTCTGCCTTGCTTTGAACCAGGGCTGAGGCAACTCCACCCCCCTGAGGAGAGAGACTGACACTTCCAGTGACTATTACACATGTGCAGTGTGTGGAGTGACTGACACTTCCAGTGACTATTACACATGTGCAGTGTAGTCATTTCCATGACTTTCCTTCAACACTATCCTCTCATACTCCTTATCTCTTTCATGCATTTAAAACTATTTTTTATAATCTTTTTTGTTTTTCATTGAAAATTGTATCTAATCTTTAGATTGACATCATAGACCAGCCTTGATTTTCCAGAGTTTTCAATGAGGTTTATGTCATAGGTTGTCTGTCATTGTGGCCATTTTCCAGAAGATTCTAGGACTTAAAAGGGGGTCTGGAAATGGAAGGAGTTTGAAGGCTGGTGCCAAGCCTGATGGACGTCCTGTGCCATCTCAGTGTCAATGTCACTAACTAGTCATCAGAACGTAACAGTACAAGTCCAATGTCAGAAAAAAAACAGTTGAAGTTCTTTGACTTTCTTGATAGTAAGGGTAGGAGTACGAACTAGGAAGGCAGAGAATAAGGAGGACATAGTGGGATAGAAAGATTAAGAAACAACAGAAAAAGAGGATGAAGAAAAACAGAAGAAATTTCTAGCCCATAATTTTCAGAATGTGGTAACACTCTTCTCTGAAACAGCCCCCAGCATCCACACATGGGAAACATGGATGTTGGGGGGGAGAAAAAAAAAAAAAAAAAAAAAAAATATAATATATATATATATAGCAAAGTTCTATAAACAAGACTTTTTCTCCCCTCCCAGCTTTCAACACCTCTACAATACGAGACTGAGACATACTGCCACTGCCATGCGATATGGCATACTGACATTGAGCATTTCATTGTTTCATACTTTTATGTCGTCAATAAACATCTCTCTGTCACACACACACACACACACACACACACACACACACACACACACACACACATCTCTCCTCTCTCTCTCTCTCTCCTCTCTCTCCCTCTCTTTCAGTGAGATTTCTACAAAAAGTGGGGATGGAAAGGTTTAGCAAGCCCAACATGTCAATGAATGAATGAATCAATCAATCGTACCATGGTAAAAATATAATAATGGAGTATAAAATGCTTCATCCATGACATGTGCCAAAGAAAATGGCAAGTGCTCTTTGTCGTGTGCATCCATCACTGTCACAAAAATTGGTGATAAAAAAAGAACTCAAACACTGCTGCCTCACTAGTTCTAATGTACAACTTTGGGGTCTGCTTAGAAAATTCTCTATGCATCGTTTTTTTAAAAAAGCAAACAAACAAACAGTCACACCATCACACACTATCAAACACATGGCAGATATAAAGATCATGCTCTCTCTCTCCCTTGCATTTTTGTTTTGGCAAACACACATCCCCACATACAGGATAAAAACGCAATCAAATCACACAATACCATGTTGAAAGGGAAAAAATCAAAAGCTTTCCCCAAAAAGTGTGGAAAGCTTGACCATGTCACACAGCACAGACCAGGCCTACACTCTGACAGGACTGGTAGGGACACAATGGGACGGGACAGGCAGGGGACAGGACAGGAGGATGGGACGGGCAAACACAGCAAGAACTGTGGCCCCCACACCCACTCCCAACATGCAGTCACAGCCCTCACGAGGTATGAGACAGGTTCTGAAGCTTTGCACGTCATCTGCGTGCATATCATTATCATAATGCTGGACACTGCGACTACAACGGACACATAAAAAAAGGAAATCACGGTAAAGGGACTTTGTTTATTATTGGAGAAACGTGGAATGATAATAAATAGGAAGACACCTCTTCCCTTCCCCACCCCACCTCCTCTCCATACTAAAACACAAACAACCAACAAACAACCCACACAGACAGACAGGCAGGCGAAGGTGGGGCATCACACGCCCCTGTGTGAAGTGTGGGGAAGAGGAAGAGAGTGTACAGAGGTATTCAGGAAAAATGGTCCTGCCAAAAGAAGGAGGAGAATGTAACCAATCCAAGAGCAATACTGGCGTAGATGCATAAGGTTGGAGGGGAGGGGACAAGGTCGATGGAGGGATCTAGGAAACGATGCTGCGCTGCGCTGCATGGACTGTGCACAAGTCGTCCTGCAAACGCCAGTCAGTCTGGCTTGGTTCTATTGCTTTCCTCAACTCAACCAGCAAAACCACCACATGGAGAAAAGGGACACAGGTCTTGTATATATATATAAGCCTAAACAACGCATTGAAAATATCAATGAACCATGTCCAATAAATAATCACAATGGTGTGTCAAAGCCACGACAAAAAATCTCTCACATCGGAACTAAAATTCTGTTATTTGCATAATCAGTCATTCCAGTCACAACTCAAGAACAAGAAGATAAAAAAAAAAAAGTTTGTGATTGCAGGAGACAGGCAGAGATCAACACAGACAGACAGTCAGAGAATGAGCAGACACAGAGGTAGACAGAGGGAACAGGGGGAGGGGGCTGAGTCCACAATGAAGATGTCAGCGTCCTTTTTGTCCCAATCCTGTTCATGGCAGGGACTGGTCTCCACAACAATGGAACAGAACACCACAGCCACAGTGACACTGAAGCATGCCTGGAAAAGGGATCCCTCAGGGAACAGACCGGACCCTTACCTGTCAGACTTCTGCATCAGCCACAAATGACTCCATTTGGACCTAGGCATAAACTGTCTGCCCTAAGTCTGACTTTTGTATAAACCCACAAATGACTCTACTTGGACCTGTGCAGAAACTCAGTCTGCACAAAGTCTGACATAAACCCAGGATTCACACAGGTCTGACTAAAATCAGACTAATGAAAGTCTGACTTGTGCAAAGACCTAAGACTTTTCAGAAGACTGCCATGTGCATCAGCTGAAGACTTGAGACCTCTAACCTCGGTCCTCACTGACCCAGGCTGCAGTGCAGTGCAGGTCTGACTGTACAGGTACAAAGCCCAGTCACCTTCAGAAACTGAGGTCTGGCTGTACAGGTACAAAGCCCAGTCACCTTCAGAAACTGAGGTCTGGCTGTACCAGGTACAAAGCCCAGTCCACCTTCAGAAAACTGAGGTCTGGCTGTACAGGTACAAAGCCCAGTCACCTTCTGAAACTGAGGTCTGGCTGTACAGGTACAAAGCCCAGTCACCTTCTGAAACTGAGGTCTCCCAGAAAGAAGAAGCCCCATGAGGAAATACTGCTGACAGTGACTAAAGACTAAACACACACAAACACAACTCGTCCTACTCAGGGGGAGAGAAAGGTCAACAGTGCACCACAAGGAATCCTATTTCATTTGTTTCATCCTGACAACCACCGCCAACTGTCACTTCTTCACTCCAAGCTTGTACAGCCAACACACTGTTGTCAAATCTGACACGAGATCAACACTGAGGGACTCCAAACACCAAGAGTGTAAATATATATACATATACATATACATACATGGATGTATATTCATCTTTATTTACAGTTTTCTGACAGTCAAACAACAGATGCTGACATAATAATCTGATTCTGACTGATGTGAAAATGGCATAGATAACTTTGGGTGGTGTCTACCACACACACACGTACATGTATCCACTCAGTGACAGTGGAAATAAAGCGGCCACTGTCCACACACAAAACACAGAGTTGTCCACACAACCAGAACACACAAAGCCAAACTTAGGGCCAGTTTGGTCACAACAAAAATAACTACATGTTCATAGCAAGTATACATATAATACATATGTATACATTTATGGATATACATATACACACACACACTTTGTCACTTTAGCATATGTACCACTGGGATACAAATGAACAACTTGTGACATGTGGTCAGATCATGGAACTGAAAGCATCATAGTCCTTGGTTACCCTGGTCACATCATGGTCATTACAACATGGTCAATGGAGCAAACATGGCATGGCATGGCATAGCATGGCAGAACTGTACATGGTGGTGGTCACTTTAGCAAAACAATCCACGATGTCCCTGTGAGAGGACAGTGCACAGCACACATGGCAGAGTCCAGGTTGCAGAGGTATTCTGACAGCTGAAGAGTTAGTCATCACAATAGTTCATAACAGGTCTAAAAGTCATCTGAACAAACAATGTAGGAAAAATGGATGTATCAAATGATGATAACACAAAGAGTTGAGTCGCTTTGTTCCCTTGCTTTGCTGAAGTCCAGTAGAGGTACAGGGAGGGAGGAGGGAGGAACAGGCTGGACAGACAAGGCTCATCACGCTGACAGCAGCCAATGTTAACTCATTAATTTTAAATAATAACCCTCTTGCATTTGACATTTCCAACACAGACAGACAGACACTCTTGCTTTTCAAAGCATCTTTTTCTTTTTGGCTTTTTACCCCAAGAACATAATTTCTCCAACACTAACACCCCCCCCCCCCCCCCATCAGGACAACATGACTCCTACACACTAACACCCCTCCCCTTCTCAGAACAACATGGCTCCTACACACTAACACCCCCCTCACCCCCAAACCAGTATCCCTGAACACTGACAACCCCCCCCCCCCCAACACCCCGAACAACATGGTTTCCTGAACACACACAAATGGGGTCATTTACACTTGGTTTGGTTTGTCACTGAGCAATAGCGTTTCTGACCATACCTTTGACTGCTGACCTGACCTGCGTGTATGCTATCATCAGGAATACATCGATCACCACGTGATGATGACGATGACGAGGAGGAGGAGGAGGAGGAGGAAAACCCACCCTCCCCACCCTACCCTGCCAGTGCCAATACTAGAGCTGGCTGCACGGCGGCAGGCCATGCAGGAGGGTTCCCGATGAAAAAGAAAAAAAACACAAACTGTGACGGAGTGTTGGAAAGGCATCCATAGTGATAAAAGTGAACAACACGCCTCTCTCACCTGCCCCCCCCCCCCCCACCACACACACACCTAGGTGCTTCTCTACCTGCCTGCCTGCCACAACCCTGCTCTTTCCATCACACTGTCCATCATGGCTTTCTAGTTTGTGACATAACTTTCCAGTTTGTGTCATTACTTTCTAGTTTGTGACATAACTTTCCAGATTCTGACATAACTTTCCAGTTTGTGCCATTACTTTCCAGGTTCTGATATAACTTTCCAGTTTGTGTCATTACTTTCTAGTTTGTGACATAACTTTCCAGGTTCTGACATAACTTTCCAGGTTCTGACATAACTTCCCGTTTGTGACATAACTTTCCAGTTTGTGACAGAACTTTCCAGGTTCTGACATTACTTTCCAAGATCTGACATAACTTTCCAGTTTGTGACACAACATTCCAGTTTGTAACAACTTTCCAGTTTGTGACATAACTTTTCAGGTTCTGACATAACTTTCAAGATTCTGACATAACTTTCCATTTGTGTCATTACTTTCCGGGTTCTGACATTACTTACAAACATGGACTTGATCTAGGAATGACTTGAAAACATTTCCGAGGTAGCAGACGGAGTCTAGCAAACACTGACACCAGTACAAGTGTCTGTTAAAAAAGATACTATATACAAAGGCAATCTGGAAAAAAAATGCGCAGCATTATAGAATAAATTTGCTAAAAACATTCTTTTGCTTACCAAAACATTCAAAAGAGTGTGTTTAAGAGACAAATATAGCGAATGCTCACAACAGGCTATAGATAAATTGCAGTCCTATAAAATAAATGCTTCACTGATAAAATCTTATTGCCAAGGGAATTCACAATGAAATGGCAGGAAAAACACACAGTCTGGGCAGGAATGCCCAACATCCACACACATCAACTTCTTCCATGTCTGGGGCAGAGACACAGTCTGGGGCTATCTTTACAATGCCAGGAGCCAAGTAACACTGTGTCTTTACAATGCCAATAACACACTGTGTCTTTACAATGCCAATAACACACTGTGTCTTTACAATGCCAATAACACACTGTGTCTTTACAATGCCAATAACACACTGTGTCTTGACAATGCCAATAACACACTGTCTTTACAGTGCCAATAGCCAAGTAACACACTGTGTCTTTACAGTGCCAATTGCCAAAAAAACACTCTGACATAAGGAAAAAAGCACAAAAATGAAAACATGGCTAGTGCTCATTGAAGAACAGAAAAGAAGAACAGGCCAACTGATGCCTGGTCCAACACTCACCCCTGTGTACATGAATGTGACCTATCTTCACACAGCAGTACATAAACACCATCTTCACTGCAATGATGCAGACAGAAAACACACAGACAGACAGAAACACAGACAGACAGACAGGACAGAAAGAAACACAGACAGACAGACAGAAAAGAAACACAGACAGACAGACAGAAAGAAACACAGACAGACAGAGACAGACAGACAGACAGACAGACGGGCAGACAGACAGACAGATGGACAGACAGATAGACAGTGGTACAGAGAGAATAGGCGGCATGTTGAAGTCGAGTGAAGAAGGTCTGGCATGGTGGAACTGGTGTGAAGAAACTGATGACTGACTGACTACTGATGACTGGACTGACTGTCTGTCTGACTGACTGACTGACTGACTACTGACTGACTGACTGACTGACTGTCTGTCTGTCTGTCTGACTGACTGTCTGACTGACTGACTGACTGACTGACTACTGACTGACTGATACTGACTGACTGTCTGTACTGACTGACTGACTGACTGACTACTGACTGACTGACTACTGACTGACTGACTGACTGACTGACTGACTGACTACTGACTGACTACTGACTGACTGACTGACTGACTGACTGACTGACTGAGTGTCTGACTGACTGACTGACTACTGCAGGTCACAATCACCGTGGTGACTATCGGCATGGAGACAGCTGTGCAGAGACAGACAGACAGACTGACTGACTGACTACTGCAGGTCACAATCACCATGGTGACTATCAGCATGGAGACAGCTGTGGAGAGACTGACTGGCTGGCTGACGACTGACTACTGACTGACTGGACTACTGCAGGTCCCAATCGCAGTGGTGACTATCAGCATGGAGACAGGGCCAGCTGCTCCAAGAGCTTGCTTCGCCATCTCCAGACACGTCACTGGCAACACCAACAGCACAGCGCACACAAAATAAAGTGTCACTGCCCAGGAAGAACCCAAACAATTTCAATTTTCCTTAATTTGAATGTCTGAAACCAACAAATGTTTAAAAGAAGAACTTGCACTCTATACGGCTTTCATCTGATATGACCTCCACTCCATATGACCTCCACTCTATATGGCTTTCAATCTATTTGACCTCCACTCTGGAATTAATTTCCACCAACCCATTCACTGAACACAGCGCAGAACAGAAAGCCACAGTCAGGAAAGTCTGCAGTGATTACATTTTCACCTGTAAACACAACAGCAGCAGCTGAGCCCCACACACTGCCTCTGTCTCTGAGCACTGCTGGTCAGGGCACCACAACCTGCTGTGGTCACCCACCCCCTCTCTCTACTGGCTGAAATCTCATCATGCACAAATGCTTTTGCAGTTTGGGAACGGAACAAAAACTACAGTGATTCCAATCATTACCCACCAAACCATGAAGTCAATAGTATGTCTCTCATAAAACCTGGCCAGTAGATTGACTGTGATACACCAGGTCACATAAACAGATCTTTACCCCAAAACCCTGATACACCAGTCACATAAACAGATCTTTACTCCTAACCAAGATACACAAGGTCACATAAACAGATCTTTACCCCTAACAAATACAAGTCACATAAACAGATCTTACTCTAACCAAGGTACACTATGTCACTAAACAGATCTTTACCCCTAACCAAGATACACTAGATGTCACATAAACAGATCTTTACCCCTAACCAAGATACACTAGATGTCACATAAACAGATCTTTACTCCTAACCAAGATACACTAGAGGTCACATAAACAGATCTTTACTCCTAACCACCATACACCAGGTCACATTAACAGATCTTTACCCCTAACAGTCTTTTGGCAGACCTGTCACCAACTCCACTTTCCCATCTGCAAATGGTGAACACCATTACTTCTTTTTCTCTTTTTATTCTTTTGACCTTGACAATCATCCACGCAGACCTTCTTCCTCTGTGCTTTTCCTGGTAAAGTGAGGATTCTGAAAATGAGGATGCATGAGACTGAAAGCTGCCTTTGAGTTTGGTTTTGACATCGTAGCCTGTGCTCCACTGGCACACACACACACAAAATGCATACATTACAAAAATGATCATCATGGTACGACAGGGAAACAAGGAAACCTCTGTAAATACTTGTCACTTTCACACACAAAACCCATCTTCAAGTGCAGCATTCACACAGTCGACAGTGGTTAGTTCACAGATCCTTCCAGCCACAATATTATTCAAAGCCACTTGAAGCTGATACTGGCTGTAACTCGTCATCCTCTCCTGTAACGCTGACCAGTAAACAATACATGTATACAATATGAGAGCTTAGACATTTGGATAGAACACATCAATAACGGGACTGGAACCAACAAAACATGACATATAATTAGAATAAGAAGGGTATGAATATCCACAATGTCAACACATGTTTCATACTTATTCACAATGTCAACACACGTTTCATAATTATTCACAATGTCAACACATGTTTCATAGTTATTCACAATGCCAACATGTGTCTGATAATTATTCACAATGTCAACACACGTTTCATAATTATTCATAATGTCAACACATGTTTCATAATTATTCACAATGTCAACACAAGTTTCATAATTATTCATGGTGTCCACACATGTCTGATAATTATTCAAAATGTCAACACATGTGTCCTCAACACCAACACTGACACAATCAGAAGCAGCTCAACTGACTTGCATTAATTAGTACATCGATTGTGTCCCTTAATTAATTACAACACACAATCGCCATACTGATGACTGTGTGTACATGACATAACATGGCAAACCAGTACACATGATAATTATCATCATACAGGACAGTTCCAATACTGAACCAGGACACCAACACTGGACTTTCAAAGTACTGTGTAGAGACAGAACACCGTCAAAGCCAATGGTCCTGACTTGTAGACATGTCTTTTCCATACTGGCTGGGCAGAACATGAAACTTAAGTGGTGTGTACGAGGGGAGGGGAGGGGAGGCTGGTTTTGCTGATCAGTGCAATACACTGACCTCCACTTGCCTTTCTCACCATCTCTGACTGAACTGAACTTCCAAGAATTGGGGGAAACAAAGAAAAGAAAAGAATAATAGTTGCTTCCTGACCACATCTTAAAATATTCTTGTATACTCTTTACACGCACACACACACACACGACGCACACACACACACACACACACACACACACACACACACACACACACACACACACACACACATGAGAACGATGAGGATGGTCATTCCAGATGGTGCTCAAAGAGAGCTGAGATCCAATCAACATGTACGTCATGAATTGCAGTGGCTCTTATTTCCTACAGACATGGTGACTATAAAACAACTCAACTGCCATGCATCCTGATTTGGGCACAGTGCTAAAACATGTTCAAACTGAAGCCCGTTTTCCTGGTGACTTTGCTTTTTGATTCCTATTGCTGATGGTAAGTATAGTGCACTGAAAGAACAGACTCCCCACACAGCTCGTCACACTGATGTATTCTTTGTCTGTTCTATAACTTATAGTTATATATAATGTGAAGAAGATTTTTTTTTTTTTTTTTTAGAAAAAAGGCTTCAGCATAATGCCAGCAATAAAACTTCAACTACCTCAGAATTTCCACAGGAAACACACAGGTTCCGCAACAACATAAGGTAATAGGAAAGGGTAACACACACACACACAAACACAAATAAATAAATAGATATATAAATAAATAATGCAGGTATAAACCTTCCACACCTGTGAAATATTGAGCTTGATTTCCATACACCCCACCCTTAGGTTTCCTTTGTAAACTACACAACCACATCATAATAACATCTTTGTTTCTTTGTAAGTGATAAAAGCACTTGATGCATCATGACTCTTTGTCTGTAAGTAATAAAAAGGATGCTTATTCATTTTTCAATTCTAACAGACAGTGCTACATGCAACTCATGGGTGACGGTGCTATTGTTTGCTTATAATTTCTCTTTCCTTTTTTTTTTTTGGCGACTTCTAGAGAAAATTATTTTCAGTTACTTTAGTTTGGCTCATCTTTTAGAAATTTTTCAAATGTACAAGTTTGATTATAACAATTACACTTTTCTCAGTATTGTCTTTGCTTTCACAACATACTGGAAGAAAACAACTATTACTTTGACAACAAGAAACAACTATTACTTTGACAACAAGAAAACAACTATTACTTTGACTGCAACAAAACAACTATTACTTTGACTGCAAGAAAAAAAAACGTATTACTTTCACTGCAAGAAAAAAAACTAATACTTTGACTGCAAAAAAAACCAACTTTGAATGCAAGAAAAAAACCTGCAACTTTTGATGTATACAAAAAACAGAGGATTAAAAAGAAAGGATATAATACCAAGAAAGTGATTGTGTTCAGGTTATAATATCATCTGGTATTTTATACATCAAAAATAAGGACTGGCAATAATGACAAGGTATATATTTGCGTTCAGTGATAAAAGTGAGAAAGGTGTACACAACAAAGTGCAGCTTTAACCCCAAGTATTTGGGTTTTTCACACACAGCATCTGCTGCTGACTCCACACAAGATAAAAAAAAAAAGCTGGAAAATAAAGAAGAAAAGCCTGCCATGCAGTAAAGGTCTGACATCCTGGTGTGGTGTTATGTGCTTCCTTTCCTTGTCTAGGATGACAACTGCTTTGCATTCCTTTCTTTTCTCCACCTTCAAGGAAAAAACTTGGGCACTGGGACCTTCCATTGGCAGGTATGGGGGGTGCAGGGGGGGGGGGAGAATCCTTGACTAAAAAATGCTCCCCCACCCCCTTTGATATCAAATTTATGTCAAAAGGACAACAAACCTTTTCATTTTTAAAAGCCTTCCCTAAAACCTTCCTTCTGTCCATATTTGCAACCAAATAAAAAATGCAAAGTACCGGTGTCCAAAAATGAATACACTGGCCTGCCTCTTAAAAGGTGACTTATCACCAACAAAAGCAGCAAAAGATAAAAAGAAGTGAAGCCAAAAAGTGGCCTGACTTCCTTCAACTGCAATACAAACAGGTCTGTCCCCCCCTGACTGCGCAGTGTGGACGTTGTTCTGCCAAGGTGCGCACATCAGCAACAACGATAGATAACAGACAGGTCTATCCTACCCTGACTGCGCAGTGTGGACGTTGTTCTGCCAAGGTGCGCACATCAGCAACAACGATAGATAACAGACAGGTCTATCCTACCCTGACACTGCAGTGTGGACGTTGTTCTGCCAAGGTGCGCACATCAGCAACAACGATAGATAACAGACAGGTCTATCCTACCCTGACACTGCAGTGTGGACGTTGTTCTGCCAAGGTGCGCACATCAGCAACAACGATAGATAACAGACAGGTCTATCCTACCCTGACTGCGCAGTGTGGACGTTGTTCTGCCAAGGTGCGCACATCAGCAACAACGATAGATAACAGACAGGTCTATCCTACCCTGACTGCGCAGTGTGGACGTTGTTCTGCCAAGGTGCGCACATCAGCAACAACGATAGATAACAGACAGGTCTATCCTACCCTGACACTGCAGTGTGGACGTTGTTCTGCCAAGGTGCGCACATCAGCAACAACGATAGATAACAGACAGGTCTATCCTACCCTGACTGCGCAGTGTGGACGTTGTTCTGCCAAGGTGCGCACATCAGCAACAACGATAGATAACAGACAGGTCTATCCTACCCTGACACTGCAGTGTGGACGTTGTTCTGCCAAGGTGCGCACATCAGCAACAACGATAGATAACAGACAGGTCTATCCTACCCTGACACTGCAGTGTGGACGTTGTTCTGCCAAGGTGCGCACATCAGCAACAACGATAGATAACAGACAGGTCTATCCTACCCTGACTGCGCAGTGTGGACGTTGTTCTGCCAAGGTGCGCACATCAGCAACAACGATAGATAACAGACAGGTCTATCCTACCCTGACTGCGCAGTGTGGACGTTGTTCTGCCAAGGTGCGCACATCAGCAACAACGATAGATAACAGACAGGTCTATCCTACCCTGACACTGCAGTGTGGACGTTGTTCTGCCAAGGTGCGCACATCAGCAACAACGATAGATAACAGACAGGTCTATCCTACCCTGACTGCGCAGTGTGGACGTTGTTCTGCCAAGGTGCGCACATCAGCAACAACGATAGATAACAGACAGGTCTATCCTACCCTGACACTGCAGTGTGGACGTTGTTCTGCCAAGGTGCGCACATCAGCAACAACGATAGATAACAGACAGGTCTATCCTACCCTGACTGCGCAGTGTGGACGTTGTTCTGCCAAGGTGGCGCCACATCAGCAACACAAATAGTATAACAGACAAGGTCTATCCTACCCTGACACTGCAGTGTGGACGTTGTTCTGCCAAGGTGCGCACATCAGCAACAACGATAGATAACAGACAGGTCTATCCTACCCTGACTGCGCAGTGTGGACGTTGTTCTGCCAAGGTGCGCACATCAGCAACAACGATAGATAACAGACAGGTCTATCCTACCCTGACTGCGCAGTGTGGACGTTGTTCTGCCAAGGTGCGCACATCAGCAACAACGATAGATAACAGACAGGTCTATCCTACCCTGACTGCGCAGTGTGGACGTTGTTCTGCCAAGGTGCGCACATCAGCAACAACGATAGATAACAGACAGGTCTATCCTACCCTGACTGCGCAGTGTGGACGTTGTTCTGCCAAGGTGCGCACATCAGCAACAACGATAGATAACAGACAGGTCTATCCTACCCTGACACTGCAGTGTGGACGTTGTTCTGCCAAGGTGCGCACATCAGCAACAACGATAGATAACAGACAGGTCTATCCTACCCTGACTGCGCAGTGTGGACGTTGTTCTGCCAAGGTGCGCACATCAGCAACAACGATAGATAACAGACAGGTCTATCCTACCCTGACACTGCAGTGTGGACGTTGTTCTGCCAAGGTGCGCACATCAGCAACAACGATAGATAACAGACAGGTCTATCCTACCCTGACTGCGCAGTGTGGACGTTGTTCTGCCAAGGTGCGCACATCAGCAACAACGATAGATAACAGACAGGTCTATCCTACCCTGACACTGCAGTGTGGACGTTGTTCTGCCAAGGTGCGCACATCAGCAACAACGATAGATAACAGACAGGTCTATCCTACCCTGACTGCGCAGTGTGGACGTTGTTCTGCCAAGGTGCGCACATCAGCAACAACGATAGATAACAGACAGGTCTATCCTACCCTGACACTGCAGTGTGGACGTTGTTCTGCCAAGGTGTGCACATCAGCAACAACGATAGATAACAGACAGGTCTATCCTACCCTGACTGCGCAGTGTGGACGTTGTTCTGCCAAGGTGCGCACATCAGCAACAACGATAGATAACAGACAGGTCTATCCTACCCTGACACTGCAGTGTGGACGTTGTTCTGCCAAGGTGCGCACATCAGCAACAACGATAGATAACAGACAGGTCTATCCTACCCTGACTGCGCAGTGTGGACGTTGTTCTGCCAAGGTGCGCACATCAGCAACAACGATAGATAACAGACAGGTCTATCCTACCTGACTGCGCAGTGTGGACGTTGTTCTGCCAAGTGTGCGCACATCAGCAACAACGATAGATAACAGACAGGTCTGTCCCACCCTGACTGTGTAGTGTGGTCAATCTCTATCCTACGCTCACGTGGAGAACAGAGGTCACTCCCCCAGCTTTGCTGACCAGTGACAAGGAAGGTGGCCATGGCCATCACACTGAACCCAACACAGTAACAAAGAAACAAGGCTTCAACAACAACAAAAAACAGGCAAAAATCCCAAACAATGGAACAGAACAAAGGGGAAAAAATCCAAAACAAAACAACAAAAAGCTTCAAAAACCACATCAAGGTGATCACCTGTTTTTGACCATAAAAGAAAAAGAGTTTGCGTAATAATGATTCAGAAAAAAACAGCATTATATCAAATGAAAAAACTCATCACTGAAAACATGATGGTATCAACATGTCTGCCTTTACTAGTGCCTCATCCTGTGCCATTTTACAGAGGGGAAATCAATATCAATCGTGGATTTCTTCTCAGATCATGTGGTTTTCTCATGCAGACCACCCCCCCCCCCCCCTCCCCTGCTATCAAACAGCAAAGTCCAGCTCTGGGCCAACTCTTCATCTCCCCAGGGGTGCTGGTGGTAAAACTAAGAGAAATTTGCTTACAGGTTTGTTTGTTTTTTAACAGAAGACGTCATTTTAACAAATTTTAAACAAAATTTTCAAATTTGTTTATATAACAATGCAACAAAATATATTCTTTAAAAACACAGAAACCTGTTAAGCAACAAAAAATCTTCAAAGAAAACATGAATCAGTACACTAGTTCAGCTGTACCAAAGATAACAGAAAAATGAATGCATCCAGTTTGAAAACTTCAGCCTCCCTTTTCAACAGTCAAGGGACATTGTATAAGGCATCTGAAAACCAGATCTTTCTACGACAACACAGACACTAGTCTTCTCCCTCCACCAAAAGAAAAGATAAGAGGCAGCAAAACAGAAAACTGTGTGAGAAGAAGACAGACAGGTCTGTCTGTCTATCATCAGAGCCACAAAGGGAAACAGCTAACCGCTGTCACACTCACAGCCACACTGCTGTACATACAACATACATACATACATACATGTACAAGGTCTACAGACAGACCTACCTGTACACTAGTCACTAGTCACACAGTGCCTGATGAGGTCAGGTGTTCAAAGTCAGAAATATTGCTGTAAAAATGTGCACAAGTCACACAGTGGGAGAGGTCAAGTAAAATTACGCATTATATTGCTGTAAAAAAAGGGTGTACACTTGTCTGTGTGACTGACTCACAGTGAGGAACAGCGGAAGAGGGAAATCAAGAAACCAATGTTAGTAATATTGCTGTAGTATATATATATATATATATATATATATAATATAATATATATATATATATATATATATATGTAATATAATAATCATGTGAGTGAGTGTGCACGTTAGTCTACAGGCGTGAATCACAGGGAAAACCAGCGGGAGAGAAGACTTGTCTGACACTGACCGCAACACAGCATGGCACACACACACACACACACACACACACACACACACACACACACACACACACACACACACACACACACACACACACAGACTGGAGGAAGTCTACAGAGTTACTCAGTTTGAGACCTGTCCCCACATTCCTGAATGTTCCATCTGACCTCTTTAAACAAAAAACCATTGAACAGAAGCACACAAAAAAATAAAACAACTGTCCATATAAAGCAAATAACATCAAACAGAAAAAGATCCTGTCCATATAAAGCATCAAACATCAAAAAGATCTTGTCCATATGAAGCAAATAACATTAAACGGAAAAAAGATCCTGTCCATGTTTAAAGCAAATAACATCAACGGAAAAAAGATCCTGTCCATATAACGCAAATAACATCAAACAGAAAAAAAGACCCTGTCCATATATAAAACAACATTCAACACTAACAAAAATACAAAGTGTCCATGTAAAATAAACAATATTCAACAGAAAAGAGAGATCATAGACTGCTGTATGTTCAATTTCAATACAAAAACCACCAAAACAAATCAAATAATTCGATAAAGTATCACATACATCCAGTTGGTTTTAAAAATCTATACAATAGTTACATCATCTGACACTGGTGTTTACAAACTAAATGTGGTATAAAGTATGTAAAGTTTATGTATACATATGAACTGTTTGATATTTTTATGACCCTCACACTTCTGAAAGTGTCAAGATTACTGCTTCAGATTTCTTCTCTCCTGCACATATAAAAAAAATAAAATAAAATAAACAAACTTTCAAGTTTCCACATTTACTGCACAGAGACATCCAACATTCTCACTGAATACTGTATCATCAAGGAAAAGCAGATTTCCTTTTCTTCACATGTTTTTTTTAAATATTTTCGTGATTTCTTTTTCTCTTGCTTGGTTGAGCTTTGGTCAGAACGAAAAACAAAATCCTAAGAGGTTTTTTTTTTCCCTCCCCTCATCAGCAAAAATGTGTTTTTCAAAAGCCTGTGCATCTGCCTTCTTGCCTTCCCTACTGTGTCAAAACCCAAACCAGGACACCTGACATGACTTGGGAATTCACAGGTCAAAAACAAAACCTGATGAAGTAAAAAAGAAAAAATCATCTCCAAAAAGAACCCTGCATCTTTTTTTAAAAATACAACCTTACCAAAAATATGTCACAATCTGGTTTGCATACAGAACCAAAAAAAAGGAGAAAAAAAGATACAACAGACTCAACGATGCAGTGAGGGAGAGGTTGCGAGAGAAAAACATGACACATGAAAGGCAGACTGGCCCTGTATACTTGCTCAGACTGGCACATATTCACAAATGTCACGCCATCAGGCTATTGATGAGGATTGTTTTTTAAACACACACACACACACACACACACACACACACACACACACACACACACGCACAGAGTTACTAGTATAAGGTAGCCAAAGAAAAAAGTCTTTGTGGCTAATTGACTTAATCTTTTTTTTTGTCTTGCCAAACAAGTGTGTTGGAGAGGGTGACACAGGGGACAGCTGACACTCCACCCCTATCATTGCACGCTGTTCACTTCACCTCACCACCTATCTCAGATTTCATCATGGGAAGCTACTGGAGACTGAAGGAAATTTACTTCCCCTCTTTCTTTAGGCTGGGTGACTTCTAGATAAGAGGACATGGCAAGCCATTTGTTCTCCAGACTACTTTCAGACTGTGTCTGTTTCTAGCTTTGCTTACAACTGTTGCCGATGTTGTTGCTACTTCATGGTCTGCAGAAAACAAGAGGGGGGGGAGGGGGAGGGGGCAGGTTACCCCCACTCCCTTTTGTGCCCTATAGCCGTGGAAAAGCAGAAACGGGGAGGGCAGACAAGGTGAGTGCACAGGAGGCTTCAGACCTTCACTCACGCCTCCTCCAGCTTGGAGCGTTTGTGGCTGTGGTTGCTGTCTGCGACCAGGTCGTGAGTCCTCTTGCCCTCCCCCATCATGTCCCCCCCTCCCATCCCCATGGACACAGGGGTCATGCCCCCTGTGCTCTGCAGAACGTGGGGTACAGGGTAGTGCTGAGAATGGGCGGGGGGTAGTGAGCGTTGGGGTGGGCAGCCAGGGGGGTGTGCATGTGGGGGTGGGGCATCTGATGCCCGTACAGGGAGGCAGGGTACCCGTGGGCACTGGCGTGGGGGGGGACCTGATGGGCGGCCACCTGGGGGTGGTGTGGGTGTTGGGGGGGCATGTGTGGATGTGGCACGTGGTGCTGTGGCTGATGCGAGGGGTGCTGGGGTGAGGGGTGTTGGGGCTGATGGTGATGTTGGTGCGACTGCTGCTGCTGGTGTTGTTGTTGCTGCTGCTGCTGAGGCGGGGGGGCAGGCTGAGGGGGGGGAGGGGGGGGTTGGGGGTTGACAGCGATGATGTTGTAGACCCCAAACTCCCTCAGCTGGTTCTCAGCAATGTCCGCCCAGCCCTTGTTGGCGGACGGGTTGGCGGGACTAGGATGCATCATGCAGTGGAGCTGGACTCCGTGGACGTTGTGGGAGGTCATGGCCTTCTGGGCGCAGGTGTAGGCGTACTTGCCGATGGTGATGACGTGCTCCACCTTGAACAGCGCCACCACGTCCAGGAAGGTCTGGTCACACAGCGAGTCCAGCTGCCGCAGCACCTTGACCGGCATGTCAGAGGGCGCCACATTCTTGCCCGTCTCCGTCATGAAGGCCAGAGGGCAAAGGTTGTGGATGGCGCAGTTCTTGAAAAACCCCTCCGCTGTGGGGCACAGCCGCCGGAACAGCTCCCAGAAACGTGCCCCTGACACCTGAACATGATTTATATATCATGATATATATAACACAAGTCAGTGTTCAATGCCAATCAGGGACACTTATATCAGTTTATAGCTATAATGACAGATACCTAAGATAATGTACCTCACTGCCAATCACAGACAGATACCTGAAGATAAACACAGTCAATTTTCACTGCCAATCATAAACAGATACCTGAAGATAAACACAGTAATTTTCACTGCCAATCATAAAGATATAACCTGAAGATAAACAGTAAACACGCACGCACGCACGCACCACGCACACACACACACACACACACACACACACACACACACACACACACACACACACACACACACACACACACACACACACACACACACACACACACACACAGAGCCAGGCAGGTTACCTCTGATCTCTTGCACTCCATGCCCATGACCGGCCTCTTGGGATGCTCCAGCACAGGTTTGGACACCTCCCCATCAATGTCCATCCAGTCCGTCACTATGTTGCACTCCCCAAACGGCACCTAAAGAAACGGTTCTAACTGCATTAATCAATGGATCAGTTTGCATCACTATCAGTATCATCCCTATCACTATCATACCAGTTACAACAGACTACTACTACTACTAGCATACTGTCTGCATACTGTGTAGTTTCCCTATCATAATAAACACTACCACTATCACAGTGGCTTTTTCCAACAGAATGTTGCCAGGACAACTCTCTTGTCGCCAAGGGTTCTTTTAGTTTTATGTGCACTAAATGTGTGTTACACACAGGACCTCAGTTCACTTTTATATTGAATTGTCTCATCTAAAAGGCAAGAACCCAGACCCCCATTAGTGGACAAGGCAAAAGTTTTGGGCACAAATGGGGACTGAACCAATACGTACTACAAACCCAGACTTTTCCTTTTCTAGGCAGGTGCACTGCCATTACCTCCAGACAACCACTCCACTGTTGTGCTAGAAATTTGATGTCAATACTCAGTTCAGTTACAGAATTTTATTTTCAACATGCTAACTCACTGTTACTAAGTTACTCATTATCTGATTATGAAGGCTGCAATGTTACATGGAGAGGGGAAGTAATCACTAATCACATAGCTTCAATACTAGTTAAATAAAATCTCTAACTATAATTTCTGTTTGTAACAACGATTTCCCTTTCCTCTATCCAGATACCTTCTTTTATCCTTTAAAATTTTTTTTTATCGTAGTCATCAAAATCCTATTCTTATCAGTGATGCATGTGATATATTTTCTTAAATACATCTGAGGTCAATGACAATATTTCATAAAAATACCTCCAAAAATCATACGGGCATGCAGGTCTGTTACACAATACATGTATGTCATTCAAAATACCTTTTTGTTTTAAATCTTAAACTAAAGTGTTCACCTACCCCATTTTGAGACATTCCAAAAGGCCCGGGGTTCATTCCGAGGAAGAGAATTCTCTTTGAAGAATTGTAATATTTCTTGACAAACTTGTAATGTGTCTCAAAGGCATACTCCAGAGGGTTGTAGACATAAGTCACTTTGGGTGGTAAGTCCACGTCGGATAGCCTCTGACAGAGCATTTTCTGACACATGATGTAGCGGTCAGCCATGCTCATCATCATGCTGGCGTAGGGACCCACAGCAGGGCCTGTGTCTGGGGGGTGGAACACAAAAATCCCTCTTTCAGAAAAGTACTTGGCGGCCTTATTCGGCACTGGGGGAGAATCGTCCACATTTGTGGCTGGCTTAGGGATGGGTGAAGAGTCTGGTTTCTTCGGTGACTTTTTGTCTCTGTTGAACATCATCTGAGGCGGAGAAAATCGAGGTCCTACTGCTGACGATGCCAGACCATAGGGGTCCGACATGTCTGACTTGAAAGGCGAGCCATCATAGCCCATGGAGCGAAAGTGAGCGTTGGGGTGAAACATGTGTCCCAGCGCACTTCCGTAAGGACTCATGGGATGTGAGGTGTATCCTGGTTGGAGGTAGAGGCCGTCTCGCCCGTCAGCCCCAAACTGGGACCACGGGTTTGTGGGAGGTCGCGGGACACCGTTTTCATAGGGGTCTGCTTTCATCAGTCTTTCTGTGGCACTGAACATGGCCTCGGAGGACTGGCTGGCTCCAGGCACCGACCGACTGTCAAAGGGGTTGTAGTAGCTCTCCAGACCCGGGGCGCTGTATGCTGAGGTACTGTAGGCATTGAGCCGAGACATGTCCTGCTGGCTACTGTCGCTGTACCCAGGCATTCCTGCGTAGGCCTGAGATCGCATGGAATAGGACTGAGACAACATTTGGGGTGACATTCCGAATGGAAAGTTTTGTTCTGAAGATGAAACCCCTTCCCCAGAAAACGGACCAAAGCGACTGGAGGCAGAATACAAATGCTGCTGGAGGGAGTTTTCTGCCAGAGAGGGGAGGAAGGAGGAGGGATTGGAGTGGGACACTCCATGAGGGGACTGGGAGTGGGACTCTGAGGAGTGCTGGCTGGTGGCGGTGTTCAGGGCGGAGTAGGGGGATGTGGAGGGGAAGCTCCCCGCCGCCCCGGAGGCAGGGTGGGAGCTGGTGCCCGGGGAGTCCGTGCCTCCGCTGACGGTGGCCGGGGAGTGGGTCAGCGACCCGTTCTGGCCCGAGTTCTCCAGGGCAGACACGCTGCTTGGAGCGCCAGCAAACCACGGGTAACTCATTGGTGCCGGTCTGGGGGAGAGCAGCGGGGGATGAAACAACGGCCTCTCCTTCCCTGCATAGGCTGCAGCATGCAGGAGACTTCACCACCCACACACCCAGCACTGCCCAGTCCAGCCACTGACCACAGCAATGGTCCCAATGACCCACACAGGCGATGCTTTGAGGTAGCTTGGAGCCCACATTAGTCCACACCTTCTGCTTCTGACCTGCAAGCACACAGGGAAAGATTTTATGATAGGAAACAAGAAACATAAATAAGGTAATACTCTTTTTTTTTTTTTTTTTTGCTCCCGCCACAATACTCTTAAAAAGTGAATATAAAATGAGTAATGGATTTTAAAATTCATCTAAAAAACAAGCCCCCAAAAAACAAACTTGGTGAGTATATTATCTAAGGACACCATGACTACATCCATAATGATTTTGAGTCCTAATTCCATCATTCGTAATGATGGTGTATGTTTTTGTGTGCTTCCATCACTGGTGGTAATACCACGCACAGTCTGACTAGGCATTTTCTTCTTCTTCTTCCCTTAGAACTAGCACTGCTTTCTCCTCCAAAATCTGACAAACTGTCAGCATCACCATCAGTCTTGGAACCATAGCACTTAGCAGACAGACTCTCCTTGCAACTCCTTTTCCATTCTTTGGCTGTTCCTCCACTGCAATATATCATAATCATGACACCAAAACTCAATAAAAACCATCCAAGACATATTTGTCTGCTGAAAAAGCTCTTTCAAGGCAAACCTAGGAGACGTCTGCAAAATAAAGCTTAGAGCATACACACACACAAACAACAAAAAAAGATGTTTTGTACAGGTCTAGGTTTGACACTGTCAAAAGGCTCTTGACAAAATGAATATTGTTTGAAAGATTTGCTTGAAAAAAAGGCAGGACAGTGGACTGGGAAGGCAGAAAATAAGCAAGAGAGATGATAGAAAGGTAAGGAGACCTTTAGACAGTTCTCTATTCTAAACAAAGAGAAATACATAGAAAAGTGGAAATTTCTTGCATATGATTTGCAAAAGGTGGGGATGCTATTTATACTGGAAGAGCCCCATATATCCCCATGGGGGATATTATATATAAATATTCAATAAAGGAAAAAAAAAATTACTACCATACCAGCCAAAGGTGGACTAAGAAGGACTTGGACTTGAATACTTCAGAGTGAATCAACCACAGCTGAGTGATAGTGATACATGGTGACATGATGTAGACCTGCAGTCTCATTCCCTTTGTTAGGTTAGAACTAATACAGTAATAGTAATTACCTGATTTTGTACCACTGTAATGTGTATGCTGTATGGTACTGAGGATATAACCACAATTTTCAAAAATTTTACTTTGAAATAAAGATCTATACAAGTGTAATGTATCGCTCTATAGCTTTTTAATCTAAGACATGATCTTTCATCTTAGCTTTTAAAAAACTTGTTTTGAGATGTCAGATGATAAACAATGTTATTCATTTTATTGTTAGACAACCATTTGCATAAGTTGGGAATTTACAACCTGACTTTGATAGAACTTTTATCATATCCATGGGCATTCAATGATTCACTGGGGTTACTTCTCCACCCCAGCCCCTCCCTTTTTTCCAGCACTGATTAACACAGTAATAATTAATAGTAACGCAGATGGCCAGACCTTTCTCAGTTTCTGATGTAATTTTACTTTTCATAATACTAAAACAGTTTAGAATTTATACAATTTTTTTTTTTACCTTTCATAGAATAAAAACAGTTTAGAATTTATACTTTTTTTTGCTTTTTACCTTTTATGAAATTAAAACATTTTAGAGTTTATATGATTTTTTTTGCTTTCATAAACTTTAAACAGTTTAGAATTTATACTTTTTTTTTTACCTTTCATAAAATTAAAACAGTTTCAGAATTTGAGCAATTCTTTTTTTTAACCTTTCATAAATTTAAAACAGTTTAGAATTTATACAATTTTTTTTCCCTGTAGGGATAACGGGGGTCTGTCAGCAGAGAGTATAAATAGCATACCCACCTTCTGGAAATTCTGTGCTAGGAATTCCCTCTTTTC
Organism: Stramonita haemastoma; assembly: GCA_030674155.1. Taxonomy (NCBI): domain Eukaryota; kingdom Metazoa; phylum Mollusca; class Gastropoda; order Neogastropoda; family Muricidae; genus Stramonita; species Stramonita haemastoma. The sequence continues at coordinate 43,990,783 of CM060338.1, read as the reverse complement.
TATCCCTCTCTTTGCTTCTGCTTTGTTCCTAGTTGTTTTTTTTTCTTGGCACCACCTTCTCATCTATTTTTTGCCTTCTTCAAATTCTTGGTCCATTCTCCTACCTTTTTTCCAAAAAGACTTTGAAAAAATAACAATTTTCTCCTATGTTGAAATCAGATATGTTGGGACTGACTTGTCAGGTGGTTAGTTAACAGTAGCACAATGCACTTTCAGACACTCATATGACAGACAATAGTTGCCGTCTGAGTGTTTGACGATGACAAATACATTTTTTTCCAAAAATCAAATTGTAATCAGCACACTTTTGGTTTCAACAATTATTTTATTTTAACTGGCAAGCTCTTCTGATTGGGCAATTGTCCATAAAGAATCTGCTGGGGATTGACTAGCCAGTTATGGACAGAGTCACAGAGACCGGTTATACCAATGGCAATAGCTGAATGGATTGGATGGCACAAATGTGTACCATATATACGTAAAAATGCAATCTACACTACAGTGATATAATTCATGTCCCAAGACATTGCCCCAGAATAATTTCACAGAAAACTGTCATATGTGGTGTGGTGGGCCCCACATGTGATTATCATTTGATTTATCATTTTATCTCTCAGAAATCACAATACATTGAATACAATATATATGGTCACATTATAATACCTAGTTTCAATATTTGCCAAAAATGAACCATTAGATTAAAAAAAAAAAACAACAGCTACTACTTCTCCAGTTGTTCAATCAATAAATGGCATGATCAACACACTACACACACACACACACACACACACACACACACACACACACACACACACACACACACAAAACACACACACACACATTTCACCTTTCGTAAGAGTAGGCCCATCATGTGCCGGTGGGAACATGAACAGATAACACAATTTACAAAAACTGCATACATACGGGGACTGGACGTAAAAAAGCACATGAGTGCTTATTCCATTATCCACGATATAAAAGAATATTTAAATAAAATAAATACATAAAAAATACAACACACACATACACACACAATGTCTCACACAATGTCTCACACATGTCTCTCTCTCTCTCTCTCTCTCCTCTCTCTCTCTCTCTCTCTGTCTCTCTCTCACACACACACACACACACACACACACACACACACACACACACACACACACACACACACACACAATCACACACACAATGACACACACACACACACACACACACACACACACACACACACACACACACACACACACACACACAGTGACACACACACCATCTCACACAATGTCCACACACACTTGCACACACACATGTATGCACAAACATGCGAGCACGCACACACACGCACACGCACACACACATACACACACATGCTTACAATCTCTCCCTGTCTCTCTGTCTGTCTCTCTCTGTTTCTCTGTCTCTGTCTTTCTCTCGTACCCACTCCCGTTTTTTAGGATTGTCTGGCATCACTTAAAGTGGAAAGACGTTAAAATTGAAGACTTACTTACTTACACAGACACACACACACCATCTCACACAATGTTTCACACACACACACATACACACACACAATGTCACACACACAATCAATGTCATACACACACCCACACCCACACAGTGACACACACACAGACACACACACACACACACACAAACACACAGGTCAACACATGTACACACACACAACACACAATGACGTCACACCGTGTCACACAAACTCTCTCTCTCTCTCCTCTCTCTCTCTCTCTCTCTCTCTCTCTCTCTCTCTCTCTCTCAGTCACACAACACACACACACACACAACACACACACACACACACACACACACACACACACACATGTATACATCATCATACTACCCCCATCCCTATGATCTCCCATACTCCTAACATGTGAGACAGTGACATGCATTAATTATGTAATTTGCAGTATAAAACAAAACCAGCTAATAACTTGATCATATTTGAACTATTTCATATCTGACATGACTTCAAATTTGTGTTGAGATAACATCAACACTAACAGAGATATATTCCTCCTCGCCCCCCACCCCCAACCGAAAGAAAAAAAATCCGACACGGTGTGCTGTACCGAAGAATGAACAAAATATGCTCCTTCATGCATGACAAATCAAACATGCTTGACCAGAGACTTCACAATGCGATCAGACACAATGTGGCTGTCCGCCTGCGTTGTCGCTTATTCTTTTGTTTACACTGAGACAAGGATCGCAGGCCAACTGCTCCGACAAAAAAGATGTTTATTGCATGTGCATATGCCAACAATTGTGTTTCTAGTTCGCATAAACACCAAAAACGCTGGGAGACTGTCTCAAACATTCGAGAAAATACATGAAATTCTCATAAAATGAAAAGTCAGATCGGTCTAAAATTGGGACATCTATGATTTGTGTCATCACACTGTCTAGAGAGAGCGCATGCACGCAAATGCAGACTGCACATAGCCGCAAGATAGAAGATAAATGCCCAGGGAGTCTATGTGTACTTTATAACACATTAAATGTGCACAAAAATGACTCACATTAGCAAAGAAAATGTGTCACAATAATCACCAACACGCGCGGAGCTCTCTGTGTTTACAGTCAAGGCTCATGCGCATGCGTACAAGTGGACCTTATAGTAATCATTTGTATTCAAAAATGATCAAATTATCGTTTTTGTGAAACTCTGAATATAAAAGTAAATTCTCACTCTCATAAATGTGATTTATAATATGTTTGTTTGGTCATAATGTTAAACAGAAACATACTAATTTAATGGGCTTTTCAGTTCTCCTAATTTACTTTAAGTAATGATTAGTCCCTCGGAAGTGACGTCTGCATCTTGCTTACAAGATCATACACCAACAGAGGACCTGGAAGTGCTTCGTGTGTGTTTGTTTATTTTTTCAGGCTTTCAACATGAATCGACTGTTCGGAAGAGGAAAAGCAAAGGAGCCTCCACCGAATCTCACTGACTGTATTTCGAATGTAAGTTTTTTACAAATGTTAAAGAAACCAGACAACTAGACATTTCTTTTAAACGAACTTAGAAGGAAAACGGATCAAAAGACTTGTAGCAGAACCATAGCCTACTCCCTGCACCCTCCTCGTGACTCTTAGTCAAATTGTAATTTTAACAAAATGCGAGTGAATCAGTGAACGAATTACTGCACAGATTAGGTTTAGAACATGTTTTTTTTAAACTTATTAACAAGAGTAAGGGGAATATTGATCCATTAATATGATATTAATACAAGGCCAAATCGACTAAGCCTATAGTCTATAGTAGTTAGTACAGTGGTAGTTTTCTTGCTTTGCTGTAATAATATTGCGCAATAAATCAGATCTGTACCGGTTACCACAATCAGATTTCTTGTATTTATAAATATATATATTCTTTTGTAGCAGAGCATATTTTTGACAGCACAGTTCAGGATGTCTTTGACTGAGCTTAGCCTAAGGAATATCATCACACCAATACCATCTTTTTGTTACACTAAGTGACAAGTGACTAACGTTTGAGAAGGGGTTTTATTATTCATTTCATGTATGCAACTGTAACCCTATTTGAAAGAAATTCAATATAACAGATAAAGAAGTTTTTGTTTAGTTATTTAAATTTACTTGGAGGGGGAGGGGTGCTGTTTGGGAAAGGGGAGGGGTATTTCCCTATTTTTGTTGTTGTTTTTTTGTTGTACTTTTTTTGGAGAGTGGGGTCATCATTTGTTTATTGGTTTGTTTTTTTGGGAGGGGAGGGAGTCGGGCATACCTCCACAACTAAAGTACATCATTCATATCAATAGAATACTCCCATTTTTCCTCTTGAAATAAACTGGGTTTTTTTTTCATAATGTCCACTGATGCCATGTGATATCCACCACCCAGTGCAATGTTAATCAATGTGTCAATTGTCGGTGTGTGTGTTTGTGTGTGTGCACACGTGTGTGTGTGTGTGTGCGCGCGTGCGCACTAATCATATGCCAAGTATGTCATTGTTGAGTGTGTGTGTCACTGTCACAGTGTGTGTGTGTGTGTGTGTGTGTGTGTGTGTGTGTGTGTGTGTGACTTTACTGTAGTGTTTTCTATAGCTAGGTAAAAAAAAACTTGCAATGTTACACTTACAGTGTTAGTGTTACGCTTGCAGAGTAACATCTAACTTACATTACAGAGATGTTGATGGAAAAGATCTTGAACTAGACATGGAATCATTTAAACTAAGTATGAATCACAATCAGTTCTAATCAAATTCATCAGTTATACCTAAACTAAAAGTGAAACTAAAAGTGAAAATAAATCATGGACAAGTTTAGAGTGTTTAAAAACAAATTGTTTCTTATCACATGATTCAGTTTTACTTTTTAGTCCATTGATTTTTTTTATACAGTGCATTCATGAGGGTCTGTCACAATGTGTGTGTTATTTATTTATTATTTTTGTAATTTATATATATATTATATAAAATTATTCATCAAGGATAATGGAATAAGCACTCTTGTGCTTTTTTTTTTTTGTACACCCAGCCCCTTGTGTATGCAGTTTTGTAAAATATGTCATCTGTGTGTCTGTGGGTGTCTGTTTTTGGAGATCCTGAGTACTTTGCAAGCTATTTGTGCTCAGTGTCTTTCTACAGCTGTGCAAGCACTGATTTTGTGTCTGTTTTTCTTTCATCAGATTGACAGTCGAGGTGATTCCATCGACAAGAAGATTGCCAGGCTTGATGCAGAGCTGGGAAAATACAGAGATCAAATGAAAAAAATGAGAGAGGGTCCATCAAAGGTAAATTGCTATTTTCGTTATTGCTTTTCTTTGTTTATAAATCATACATAGTTTTCCAGTTAAAAAAGATTGTAAAATTAAATTTGCTTTTTTCATTTAGCTTTGCGCATTCTTTTTCAAACCAATTTTTCCTTCTTCAAATCTTGCTTTTGATTTAGACCTATAATTCTTTAATCATGGAACATTTTCTTTCTTTTACGTGATTTACATCTTTCATTCTTTGATTTTTCACTTGTATAAAAAAATACTTTCATTACCACAGTTGTGTTCTACAGATAGATTATTCTGAATTCAATTCTAATTTTTGTTTACAAATAATAATTGCTCTTATTTTTTGTAAGTAATGTAATTTACACTAAATATTAATGTAATTTACACCAAATATTGTTGTTTTTCTTTTTTTCAGAATATGGTGAAGCAGAAAGCCATGCGAGTTTTAAAACAAAAAAGAATGTAAGAAAATGTTTTTGTTTGTGTATGATTTTGTTATCGTGAACATGAAATGTCTTTCTCTTTCTGTGCTTATTTTGATAGAAAAGGAAATGTCTTGTGCTTGTGCATAATTTTGTTAGAAAATGAAATGTTGCTGTTCGTGAAAGATTTTGTTAGAAAATGAAATGTTGTTGGTTTGGTTGGTAAAAAATGAATGTTGTTGTTTGTGTGTGATTTTGTTAGAAATATTCCATACATGTCAATGCACGCGCATGCACACACACACACACACACACACACACACACACACACACACACACACACACACACACACACACATATCATGCCATAAATAATCAATGCATCCATGGACATTCAGGTTTCTGTTCTTTATTCATTTAATGTCTTTGAGTCATACTGGAAGTGGAAGTGGATGGGGCCTCTCTCCCCTACTACAACTTACAAGGCTTAAGTTTGTGGGTGTTTCGCTTAAAAAAATTTTTTTATTTTTAATGACTCTCTCAATACATTTGAATCATGTACATGTATACTGATTTGTCCTCATTGTGACCTGCATACATTTATGTGAAGTGCGTAGACATGCATACATGTATTTGAAGTGTGTTACATGCATGCAATACAAGTCTGTGACTGTGGTTGCCACAGGTATGAAAGTCAGCGCGACCAGTTGAACCAGCAGTCCTTCAACTTGGAGCAGCAGAACTTTGCCATACAGACCTGCAAAGACACCAAAACCACGGTAACTACCTTCAGTCAGCCTAAAATATTTTTTAAAAATTAAAAAAAACAACCAACCAACCAAAAAAAAAATTTTTTTAAAAGCTTCAGTCAGCCTGCAGGCCAAGCTCCCCATCAGTAGTGAATCCATTGATGACTTCACCAGTTCGTTGTTGATTGAATGCTCAGTATTATACCATACTAGTGTAGTGTAGTGCACCAGTTCAAGATGATGTGATTCTGCTGCAGTGTCTATCTTCCCTGTTGCTTGTGGGTGTTGATTGGCAGTATCAAGGTCAGACATTTACAAAACTTTACTTCTTCTGTATCACATGATCTATGGTCAGTGTAGGTTTTATCAACAAAGGAGTGTCACATGATCTGACAGTAAAAGTAAGTTTATTCACCAAAGGAGTATTACAAGATGTGACGCAGTTTCATCTACTAAAAAACCAAACTAGATTGTGATAGCTGTATACATGTGTCAAGTCAAAGTCAAGTCAAGTCAAAACACTTTAATCATCCCTGAAGGGCAATTATGTGGGCTGAGATATTGATGTGATGAACTCGACTGCGATAGCTGTATACATGTGGGCTGAGATATTGATAGAGTGAACTAGACTGTGATAGCTGTATACATGTGGGCTGAGATATTGATAGAGTGAACTAGACTGTGACAGCTGTATACATGTGGGCTGAGATATTGATGTGATGAACTAGACTGTGACAGCTGTATACATGTGGGCTGAGATATTGATAGAGTGAACTAGACTGTGACAGCTGTATACATGTGGGCTGAGATATTGATGTGATGAACTAGACTGTGACAGCTGTATACATGTGGGCTGAGATATTGATGTGATGAACTAGACTGTGATAGCTGTATACATGTGGGCTGAGATATTGATAGAGTGAACTAGACTGTCAGCTGTATCATTGCTGAGATATTGATGTGATGAACTAGATGTACAGCTTATACAGGGCTGAGATATTGATAGAGTGAACTAGACTGTGACAGCTGTAACATGTGGCTGAGATTATTGATAAGTACAAACGTGAAGTTATACATGTGGCTGATATGTATAAGAGGAACTAGATTGTGATAGCTGTATACATGTGGTGGATATTGATGATAAACTAACAGTCAAGTATACAGTGGTAATATTGATAAGTGAACAACATGATAGCTGTATACATGTGGGCTGAGATATTGATATAGATGAACTAGACTGTGATAGCTGTATACATGTGGCTGAGATATTGATAGAGTGAACTAGACAGTGATAGCTGTATACATGTGGGCTGAGATATTGATTGATGAACTAGACAGTGATAGCTGTATACATGTGGGCTGAGATATTGATAGAGTGAACTAGACAGTGATAGCTGTATACATGTGGGCTGAGATATTGATAGAGTGAACTAGACTGTGACAGCTGTATACATGTGGGCTGAGATATTGATAGAGTGAACTAGACTGTGATAGCTGTATACATGTGGGCTGAGATATTGATAGAGTGAACTAGACGTGATAGCTGTATACATGTGGGCTGAGATATTGATAGAGTGAACTAGACAGTGATAGCTGTATACATGTGGGCTGAGATATTGATATAGATGAACTAGACTGTGATAGCTGTATACATGTGGGCTGAGATGCTAATGGGAATGTGATGCTATGTTACCGCAGGTGGATGCCATGAAGATTGGAGTGAAGGATTTCAAAAAAGCCTACAAAAACATCAACATTGATCAGATTGAGGTAACTTTTCCCTGTGATGTGTGATGTCATCATTGATCATATTGAGGTACATGTATGTGATGTGATGTCATCATTGATCATATTGAGGTACATGTGTGTGATGTCATATCATCATTGATCATAGTGAGGTACATGTGTGTGATGTGATGTCATCATTGATCATAGTGAGGTACATGTGTGTAATGTGATGTCATCATTGATCATAGTGAGGTACATGCATGGGATATAATGTCATCATTGATCATATTGAGGTAATGTGTGTGATGTGATGTCATCCTTGATCATAGTGATGTACAAGTTGCCTCTGTGGTGTGATGAGAATTGGTTCAGCACTGACTGTGACAGATTTTTGTTTTTAGATAATGATGCTTGGAAATATCGGGATTAAAAAAAAATTAAGAGAATATTATTGTCCAAGTCTCTGTTTTTGCTTTATTGGAAAAACAGTAAGCATGGTGTGGTTTACACTCTGAAATGATATTGATAGTGCTGTGCATATAAACAGTCAAACAATCCTAACCTCTTGACTGACCCGTGGAAGAGAAGTCAATGTTTATTTTGTTCTGTTTTATTTGTTTTTTTGCTGCCTCGTCTTCTGTGACAGAGAAGTCAATGTTAATCACCTCTTGACTGACCCATGAGAAAGAGGTTAAACAATCTAGGTTAAAAAAAAAAAAAAAAAGAATTATTATTTTGTGCAGTTTGGTTAGGTTAGGATTGGTTGTTATGAAGAGAAGAATGACTGACTGCGGTGTTGCCTGTGCTCACAGAACATGCAGGACGACATGGAGGATCTGATGGAACAAGCCAACGAGGTGCAGGAGGTCATGGGGAGGTCGTACGGGATGCCCGAGATTGACGACGATGAGCTGGAGGCAGAACTGGACGCCCTGGGCGACGAGATTGGCCTGGATGAGGATGTCTCCTATCTGGACAACGCCATTGGGGCGCCCTCTGCCCCCACCTCCGAGCCTGGAGACAGCATGAGGGTCAGTGTGTGTGTGGACTCTGTGGGTGGGTGGGTGGGTGGGTGGTGTGTGTTTTGTGTGTGTGTGTGTGTGTGTGTGTGTGTGTGTGTTGTGTGAGTGAAGGAGGGAGGGAGAGAGAGTTAGAGAGAGTGAGGAAAGTGCTTGACTCATGTGTGTGTGTGTGCGCGCGCGCGTGTGAGTGAGTGAGTGAGAGAGAGTGAGGAAAGTGCTTGACTCGTGGTGTGTGTGTGTGTGTGTGTGTGTGTGTGTGTGTGTGTGTGTGTGTGTGTGAGGTGTGGTGTGCAGAGAGAGAGAGAGAGTCAGTCCCAGTGTGTGTGTGTGTGTGTGTATGTGAAAATTACCATAGAAACTTCTCTGCTATCACCAGTATCATCATCACTGTTGTGGTTGTGATCATCATCACAAGCCTAATCATTATTATTAGCATTATTCATTATTATCATTGTTGTCATTATCATTGTCATTGTATTATTATCTTTTTTAAGGTTTCCTTTATGAATTAGTTTAAATATTTCCTATAAAATGTCACATTAGCTGGGATTCATTGTTTAGTTCTATATATTTATGTAAGAATTGAACATCGTTACACAGACAATAACGTAATTTGTCATACATGTGTTGTGTGTCGGGTTTGTACTTTGTGCTGTTACTGGTGAAGAAGCTCGACTTTTGAACTGATGGTACATGTAGGTTTATTCAACAGAGCAATGATCTGATGGTAAATGTCGGTTTATTCAACAGAGGAGTATTGTATAATTTCAGATTTCAGTCAGCAAAAGAGGGTTTTTTGGGTGTTTTTTTTTTGGTCATTCTTTGGTTAAAGCTCCAAGGTTTACCAATGGTAAGATTTTGCGTATGTGATCGTTTTTACCCACCAGTAAGGTAGAGCTGTATTCCCACTTCAGAAACAAAGAAGTATGGCCTGTTTCATTCTTTGAATGTGTGTTGGCATGAAGTTATGGTATGCCTGTCAATATGTAAATGATTGTTCCTTGTAAATGTGTATGAAATCATTTTTTAAGATCATTTTCTTTATCTTTGTGCTCAGTATGGATGCAGAATTAATCATCTTGCTGTGAGGTTATATGAATTCATGTGAAAGTTAAGAGTTAGGGAATAGTTAGGGAATTCATGTGAAAGTGCGTGTATGTCCATGTTCACAAATAATGCAATACTGTTCTCAAGATTGATGGCTTTTGATGCTTCATGGAATGTTTTTTGTTGTTGTTTTTTTCAGGATGTTCCCGTGGATGAGTTTGGTCTGCCTCAGATTCCCCAAAGTGCAAAATGATTGTTGTTCATCTGCTTCGTGTTCATCGTCTGTTCATCGGCTTGTGTTCATCGTGTGTTCATCTACTTCATGCCCATCACCTGTACAGACAGACCACTGGGGTACACGTCCAGTCTCCTTGTTCTAGGACCTGCCTGCCTTTGAACTGATCCATCAACTGTGGACTGACAGTCGTGTTTATTTATTTAGTCCTTCATTTATCGTGTAATACTTTGTTCACTTTTCTTTTGGGTTGGATTTCTTTGGGGGGGGGGGTCTTGGTTTTTTTTTGATGGTTGTCTGTCTGTTTTTATGTTGTTGTTATTTGTGGGGGGGTTGTTATTGATATAATTTTCTTGTCGTGGGTAGTCCGGCTTTTAACTCCGGTAAGATCCAGAGGATGGGATAGCTCAGCGGTCAGAGCACTTGCTTTCCTCAACTAATGTTGAGCAGCGTCGAGCCTGGTTACCAATTGGATGGGTGACCATTTGTGCACCTTGGCTACAGTACAGTCTCCCAGTTCACCCTGCTGTAAATGGGTACCTGCCACTTTAGGGTCAGAGAAGGTAAAGCAGCGAGGGAGAGGAGATGGGCGCCGCCCTCAACATGCTGGCCTGTGGAGAAGCTGAGGTCACTGATGCCTCGCTCCCCTACGACCACATAGGTTATAGGACACCTTTACCTAAGCTCCAGATCGGCTCAAAAACAAACACTAGGCCTCCCAACCTAATCTTAGGGTCAGTTTTCCCCTGTAGTCTTTTCCCAGGAAGGCAGCTGTATTTTGTCTTCAGGGAGTTTGACCCATACACTTTGAACACATTTAATCAATGTTGTGTTTGTGTCCCAGAAATTTGTAGCAGGCTGAATATGGATTGTTGTATGAAGATGAGAACATGGATTACACTATAAACAGAACAGTTGAACCATCTTCATCATTCTGTTGATAAAGGCGTTATGATTAGGCCATGTAGGCTATAAAGGATATGAGATACAATGTTAGGGTTTGAAGTTTTAGAAAGTGAAGTGTATTGAGAAATGCCAGGAGACTGTGAAGATGAATCTGAATTGGCACCGGGTGTGTAGAGAAGCAAGCCACTCCAACCACCAGGCACTGCCCCTGTCAGGTTTGTTGAACACGACGAATGGATTTAGAAGTATGGATGAACACCCTGTCTCTTTACATATTTCTTTAACAACTTTGTTAAATCCTGTAGGAGTAGTGACTGGGATTGGGAGCAAAGTTGAATAGATCATCATCTTTGTAGCAAAAATGCTTAGTTGTCAGTTCTTTCTTTTTATTGTTTTTACACATCATTTTTGCAGAAGAAACAGATTTTTAACAAAGTAGATTCTGGTTATATGCTTTGAACACTAGCTTGCTGTATTACATGTTCAGATTTTATTCATCAGAATACACATCTTGTCAAGTTTTGTCTGCAAAAGCCAGGCCGTGGGAGTTTCTTTCCTGTATAGTGACCATAGTCAAGGTTGTTTATTGATTGTGCAGGGGTCACAGTTTTTAGAGCAACACCTGAAATTTTTAATTCATGATACGATACAAAAGCACCTTTTGTAACAAGACACTCCCTGTTTCACAGAATCACCATTTTAAGGTGAAATAAGGAATTACGCAAGAATTCGGGAAAGACAAATTAGCAAGGACTCCATGATCATTATTTCACTGCTTTGACCATAATCATCTGAAAGATAACCTAGTTATATGTATTGTCTCCTTGTCAAAAGTAGGTGTAGGTATGTAAGGTTTTTTTTTTATAATTTTTTTTATTATTATTCATTCCTCTTGCTAGGGTGTTTTAGGGACCTTTTTTTTTTTTTTCTTCAGTGGATAAGAAAGGAAAGAAATCTTTCTTTGTTGAAATGAGGATTCAATCAAACACTGGCTGGGTGGAAAAAAACAACACCACCACTACTAAGTGGTTTGAAATCATGTCAGAGTGAAAGAAAAGTCAGTGGTTCAGTATGCTGAAGTTTTAAATTTGCCCATCGCCATCTTCTTCAGCAAATAAGAAACTGGAAAAATATTTCTCTGTGTGTGGTTTTGTTTTTTTTAAACTTAAAACGTGGTACAGTATACGTGGATTTTTTGTTATGTGGTTGACAACAAAGGAAAGACGACACAATTGTTTCTTTTGTCAGTGGAAAACAGAGTATCTGTCTGTTCTTTGACTTCACCCTGTCCTTAAAACTTGCTAAGTATATACTGTACTTTGTATATAGTTTGAAAGTGTGAGTGAAGACTTCTGCCTCTTTCATGCCAGGTCTGAAGTTTGTAAATTATGGAAAAACACATTTTGTAGTAATTACTCTTTTCAAAAGTTAGCATGAATGAGACGCACACAAATATACACAGACTCTCACACGTTTACATACATATATTATATGTTTTGTATATTCATCATCAAAAATTTATTCAAACCATTAATGATTTGTTTGTTTTTTTAAAATATTTCCTCTCGTGTTCGCTTTCTTTTCTTCTTGAATAGCGTTTTACTGCTGCTCCAGCGCTGTCTGTGTTAACTGAACCTGTGTTCAGGCTTGTCGCTGTTCCGAGAACAGTCCATCCCAGGGAGCTGTCAGTGTTGGCTGCCTTGAGGCCACCCCTGGAGGGGATGTGCACAGTGCCTGCCCCTGTTAATTTGTCAGTAGTTACCTGTTCTACAGGACATGTGGCCTCACTTCTTTGTGAAGACAATGGCCGTTTAGTGGCAGAACCACACTGTGTCCAGAAACTGGCTTGAAACTGGAGTCCTGATGTGGCCATTCCCTGTGCATTTTGCCATCTGGGAATGGCACATGATGCTGCCATTCCCCATGCATTTTGCTATCTGGGAATGGCAGATGCTTCTGCTATTCCCCATGCATTTTGCCACCAGGGAATGACAGACTATGCAGAATGCCTTGGTCCTCAGAATGGCCTAGATGTAGTATTTTTAGCTTTAAGGAGTCCTCTGATTAAAACCAGAAACCTAAACGTCTGCTAAAAAAAAAAAAAGCCTATGCACAGTGTTCTTTTGTAAATTGACAAAAATTTTTTTTAAGATTCATACTTGGTTTATTTTCAGCTTATGTATTGTAGTCATGACAATGTCATAGCCTCTCAATTAGTATGTAACTAGAGCCTTGTGAATTTAAACATTGGACCCAAAATCACAGTGAAGAAAATCATTAGTTTCCGTTTCCCTTTCACAAGGACATGTCTCCTGTTACATAATCCTGGATACGTTTCACATGTCTGTTACATCACCAGAAAGGCTTTTTGAAACACCCCCCCCCAAAAAAAAAGCAATAAACAGACCAGGTAAACCAGAGAGAAGAGCATGAGCCAGGAACTAGGTGCAGTCAGTGTTGGTCTACACATCAGACCTGAGCCAGAACAGGTGCAGTCAGTGTTGGTCTACACATCAGACCCTGAGCCAGAACGAGGTGCAGTCAGTGTTGGTCTACACATCAGACCTGAGCCAGGAACAGGTGCAGTCAGTGTTGGTCTACACATCAGACCCTGAGCCAGGAACAGGTGCAGTCAGTGTTGGTCTACACATCAGACCCTGAGCCAGGAACGAGGTGCAGTCAGTGTTGGTCTACACATCAGACCCTGAGCCAGAACAGGTGCAGTCAGTGTTGGTCTACACATCAGACCCTGAGCCAGGACGAGTGCAGTCAGTGTTGGTCTACACATCAGACCCTGAGCCAGGAACGAGGTGCAGTCAGTGTTGGTCTACACATCAGACCCTGAGCCAGGAACGAGTGCAATCAGTGTTGTTACCATCGCTACCAGACAGTGCAGTCATGTTGGTCTACACATCAGACTCTGCACATCCCCTTCCTCCTTCTTCTGCCGTGGTGTCAGAGTATGGCAGTTGTGATTTGGGTGCCCCCCTTTACTACGTTTCTCTTGTCACTGTAGTTCATGTATGTGCTATGTGTATATGATTCTAGATACATTTTGTAAGAAGCTGTGATGGTGGTATTGAATATACACTCATTTTCTTAAATTTTGAAGTCTGAATTATGTTGAGTGGTGTGTTTTCACTGTGACTGACTGAATTATGTTGAGTGGTGTGTTTACACTGGACTGACTGAATTATGTTGAGTGGTGTGTTTACACTGGGACTGTCTGAATTATGTTGAGTGGTGTGTTTACACTGGGACTGACTGAATTATGTTGAGTGGTGTGTTTACACTGTGACTGACTGAATTATGTTGAGTGTGTGTTTACACTGTGACTGTCTGAATTATGTTGAGTGGTGTGTTTACACTGTGACTGTCTGAATTATGTTGAGTGGTGTGTTTACACTGGGACTGTCTGAATTATGTTAGTGTTGTTTACACTGTGACTGACTGAATATGTTGAGTGTGTGTTTACACTGTGACTGTCTGAATTATGTTGAGTGGTGTGTTTACACTGTGACTGTCTGAATTATGTTGAGTGGTGTGTTTACACTGGGACTGTCTGAATTATGTTGAGTGGTGTGTTTACACTGGGACTGACTGAATTATGTTGAGTGGTGTGTTTACACTGTGACTGACTGAATTATGTTGAGTGTGTTTTACACTGGACTGACTGAATTATGTTGAGTGGTGTGTTTACACTGGGACTGACTGAATTATGTTGATGGTGTGTTTACACTGGACTGACTGAATTATGTTGAGTGGTGTGTTTACACTGGGACTGACTGACTGACCACCATACACATGCTAATGCATGATGAGATTCACAATCACACGAAACCACACACACACGCACGCACCACGCACGGCCACCATAAAACACTCAGAACACAAATTTCAAAGTGATCTTTTTAATGCCATGACATACCCCCCATTCCCCTTTACAACAACAGAGTAACTAAGATTTTAAAACTCCAGTGTTCTTGAAAGTAAAAGGCAATCTGAATCCACAGTTCTCACCAACCCTTGTTTTCAATAATCCTGTTTCATTTTTAGGATTGTTCTTTCTGAAAACTACAACTTGAAGCGAAATGACCAACTCCATCACAGAGTACAGTATCAAAACCCAAACCAACCATTCCAAAAGGCCAATTCCTAATGTTCATTCTAAACAAGTAAGTACTCTGCCCACTGATAGAAATGTCGGCTTTTCTACAGACACAAGATACCAAGTTATGTCAACACTCTGCCCACTGACAGAAATGTCTGTCTTTATTCAGACACAAAGATATCAAGTCAACACTCTGCCCACTGATAGAAATGTCTGTCTTTATTCAGACACAAGATATCAAGTCACGTAAACACTACCGTCCACACTCTGCCCCTGATAGAAATGTCTGTCTTTATTCAGACACAAGATATCAAGTCAACACTGCCCACTGATAGAAATGTCTGTCTTTATTCAGACACAAGATATCAAGTCAACACTCTGCCCACTGATAGAAATGTCTGTCTTTATTCAGACACAAGATATCAAGTCAACACTCTGGCCACTGATAGAAATGTCTGTCTTTATTCAGACACAAGATATCAAGTCACACTCTGGCCACTGACAGAAATGTCTGTCTTTATTCAGACACAAGATATCAAGTCAACACTCTGCCCACTGAAGAAATGTCTGTCTTTATTCAGACACAAGATATCAAGTCAACACTCTGCCCACTGACAGAAATGTCTGTCTTTATTCAGACACAAGATATCAAGTCAAGTCAATACTCTGCCCACTGACAGAAATGTCTGTCTGTCTTCAAACACAGCACATCAAGTATCACTGAAAAGACACTGTGAAACATCCATGGAATACACTGTGGATAATCACCAAATATTAGGATTACAAAAGGAACAGAAACAGAAAGCATTAATCAGAAAATACAACACATAAATGAACAATATCTTAAATGCATCCATCACAGTAGAAATCAATAACGATACCAACCCAACATGACAAAAGATAATGAATTGATCAACACTGTGTTGACTGATGGCCCTTTGATCAGTACAGGGCAATGCAACGATCCAACACAAGAGAAAGTTCACAACAAAGAAGTGCAAAGTGGAAGAGAACAAGTCAACAGTAAGACACAACAGAAAATACAGTGCAAAGTGGAAGAGAACAAGTCTAACAGTAAAGACACCAACAGAAAGTAAAGTGCAAAGTGGAAGAGAACAAGTCTAACAGTAAAGACACCAGCCTGTCTCAGCTGTGGAGGGAAAATACATAACACTGCTGTTCACAGACAGTGAAAAATCAGAGAACAGAAAGCCACCACTACTAAAACCAGGCTCTGTTTCCAGTAAAGGTAGGTGTGCACTCTGCTAGGCATGAACACGGAGACATCATGACCTAAAGGTCTATGGAGTGCTGAACTGAATGACTAAAAATACACCGGACATGCACCCTTCAATGTCAAATCTGAGCTAGTTGTGCTGACAGTTTTCCCATGCACTATTCAGCGTGAAATCTCAACATCTCTTCTCTCTCATTCACACAGCATGCTTGCAGGACACAGGGGACCGGTGCAACACACACAGCCACAGAACATGGCTGAACAAGACATCTATCTATAGGGAAAGGAGACTGTTCCATCCCATGTCATCACAGCACAGAACATGGCTGAATTAATTAACACGACAGATCCATCTATAGCAAGGGAACTGTTCCAGTCCCATGTCATCACAGCACAGAACATGGCTGAATTAATTAACAAGACAGATCTATCTATAGCAAGGGAGACTGTTCCAGTCCCATGTCATCACAGCACAGAACATGGCTGAATTAATTAACAAGACAGATCTATCTATAGCAAGGGAGACTGTTCCAGTCCCATGTCATCAACGGGTCTCACACACCATGGCAGTAAAAGTCACGTTTTTCATGCAGCACCTTCTTTTCTTATTGCTAAACCTTGCCACTCATTCCACAGTCACTAGTCACACACAACACCGTTCAAAACCAACACAACGACCAAACCCAGCCCAGCCAGCCCGCCCTCAGCTGAGTGTGGAGAGCACTGACCATGCAGCAGCCTGCCCCCCTCCTCCATCACGACTCACTGCCCCCCTTCTCCCCTGCTGCCTGGCTGCTGTCACTTTCCTTGGGAGCGTCGCCTGATGCACTCTCTGCTGCCCTCTGCTTCCCTGCCTCTGCCTGACTGTCCCCTGCACACAGCAAACATCAGCCTGAGCTGTGGTATGTATGTATGTATGTATGTATGTATGTATGTAGCAAAGATCAGCCTGAGATGTAGTATGTATGTGTGTAGCAAACATCACTGAACTCTGGTCTGTCTGTGGACTGACCAGCCCCAGCCGGTGTTGTCGCTGAACAAATGACCTTTTTTTGGCGTGAATTCCATAGTTGACACCGACTGATGGAGGCCTACTACTATGTGGCAAAGATCACTGAACTGTGGTCTGTATGTAGCAAAGATCACTGAACTGTAGTCTGTATGTAGCAAAGATCACTGAACTGTAGTCTGTATGTAGCACAGATCATTGAACTGTAGTCTGTATGTAGCACAGATCACTGAACTGTAGTCTGTATGTAGCACAGATCACTGAACTGTAGTCTGTATGTAGCAAAGATCACTGAACTGTATATGTAGTAAACATCACAAACTATAGTCTGTATGTAGCAAAGATCGCTGAACTGTGGTCTGTATGTAGCAAAGATCACTGACTGTATATAGCAAAGATCACTGAACTGTAGTATGTATGTAGCAAAGATCATGATTTGTAGTCTGTATGTAGCAAAGATCACTGACTGTATATAGCAAAGATCATGAACTGACAGTCTGTATGAAGCAAGAATCATGAACTGACAGTCTGTAGCAAAACTAGTGCCTGCCATTACTTCTCTCCTGCAGTTAGCACTGTGCTATGACATAGCACCAACTGTACTATGACACAGCACCACCCTGCCCCCCCCCCCCCCCCCCCCCTCCCAATGCACTGTGACTTCATCTTTATACTCACTGTTGCTGAAGTGATGGGGAAAACGCATTTCGTGTAGGTATCTTAGCACACCAGTATGTCTACCTGAGAGTTCTGATGAGGAAAATGTATTTCTTGTAGGTATCTTAGCACAACTGTATGTCTACCCGAGGGTTATAGGGAAAACGCATTTCTTGTAGGTATCTTAGCACACCAGTATGTCTGTCTACCTGAGAGTTATAGGGAAAGTGTATTTCTTGTAGGTATCTTAGCACACCAGTATGTCTGTCTACCTGAGAGTTATAGGGAAAGTGTATTTCTTGTAGGTATCTTAGCACACCAGTATGTCTGTCTACCTGAGAGTTCTGATAATAAAGTGTATTTCTTGTAGGTATCTTAGCACACCAGTATGTCTGTCTACCTGAGAGTTATAGGGAAAGTGTATTTCTTGTAGGTATCTTAGCACACCAGTATGTCTGTCTACCTGAGAGTTCTGATAATAAAGTGTATTTCTTGTAGGTATCTTAGCACAGGAGTCTGTCTGTCTACCTGAGAGTTATAGGGAAAGTGTATTTCTTGTAGGTATCTTAGCACAGCAGTCTGTCTGTCTACCTGAGAGTTATAGGGAAAGTGTATTTCTTGTAGGTATCTTAGCACAGCAGTCTGTCTGTCTACCTGAGAGTTATAGGGAAAGTGTATTTCTTGTAGGTATCTTAGCACAGCAGTCTGTCTGTCAACCTGAGAGTTATAGGGAAAGTGTATTTCTTGTAGGTATCTTAGCACAGCAGTCTGTCTGTCTACCTGAGAGTTATAGGGAAAGTGTATAAATTCTTGCAGGTATCTTAGCACAGCAGTCTGTCTGTCTACCTGAGAGTTATAGGGAAAGTGTATAAATTCTTGCAGGTATCTTAGCACAGCAGTCTGTCTGTCTACCTGAGAGTTATAGGGAAAGTGTATTTCTTGTAGGTATCTTAGCACACCAGTCTGTCTGTCTACCTGAGAGTTACAGGGAAAGTGTATAAATTCTTGCAGGTATCTTAGCACAGCAGTCTGTCTACCTGAGAGTTACAGGGAAAGTGTATAAATTCTTGCAGGTATCTTAGCACAGCAGTCTGTCTGTCTACCTGAGAGTTACAGGGAAAGTGTATAAATTCTTGCAGGTATCTTAGCACAGCAGTCTGTCTGTCTACCTGAGAGTTCAGCTGCCTTCATTTTGGCCTCCATCTCCTCCTTGTCTTTCCTCTCTTTCTCCAGGGCTTCCAGGCGTTCCACCTCCCTCCTCTGGAACTCCTCTGCAGGGAAAACAATCAGGGTCAGCTTCAAATCGACACTGTGATATTGTTCGAGACATAACAAGGTGGTGACATTATTGTAAATATGGTAAAATAAGATCATTGTAAATATGATAAAATAATATCATTGTAGTTATCAACGTCATTGTAGATATGACACAATTATATCATTGTCGTTATTGTCAAGTGATATCATTGTAGATATGACAAAATTATATCATTCTTATAATCATAAAGTGACATCCTTGCTAATACAGAAATGTCATATCCTTTAGATAAGACAAGATAATATCCATGTAGACATTGCAAAGTGATATCATCATAGATATTACAAAATTATATCATCATAGATATGACAGTGATGTCGTCATATATATTACAAAATTCTATCATCACAGATATGACAAATAGATATCATCATAGATATTACAAAATTATATCATAGATATGACAAAGTGATAATGTAGAAATGACAAAATCATACCATAGATATCACAAAGTGATATTGTAGATCTGACCTAAAATAGCTCCTAGCGGAAAAGTGGGTCAGGTGGTCAGATGCTATGTGACTCATGTCATGGTGGAGGGTCAGTTTCCTTACATTCTTTTTTTAAAACGAAAATCACTGATACAAAACAGCGCTTAAAACAGAAGGGGAAAATCACCCATGTGAATGTATATCACACCACCTTGAACATGTATGTGAACACCCATGTGTGAGTGTGTGTGTGTGTGTGTGTGTGTGTGTGTGTGTGTGTGTGTGTGTGTGTGTGTGTGTGTGTGTGTGTGTGTGTGTGTGTGTGGGTGCACCTGCATGTGCGTGTGTGCACCTGCGTGTATGTGTGTGTGTGTGTGTGTGTGTGTGTGTGTGCGCACCTGCATGTGTGCTTATGTGTGTGCCTGCATGTGTGTGTATGTGGTTATCATCATTTTTCTATTCATGAACAGCAGACAAAGAAAACACTTGTAAGGAATAAAATCACATCATTTCACGAACACATCTGCACATAATGGAATGGATTGATATAAAAATTCAACACCCGCTCCCCCCCCCCCCACCCAACACACACACACACACACACACACACACACACACACACACACACACACACACACACACACACTCACTCACACACACACACACACGTAAACACACACACACACACACACCAACCCTTGACAACCTCATAACCATACATGAGCTGGCCAAAGGAGGAAGGAAAAGGGCTAAAAAAAAAAAATTGTTTTTTTTAAAAAAAGAAAGAAGGAAAAGGCGAGTACCTCCCAGCATCTTGCAGAACTTCTTGTGGGTGGACCAGTGCAGCTTCTGACACGTCTGATCACAATAGGGCGTCTGCAAGACAAAGCAGCCACTACAGCCACAGCTCACCACACAGATGTCACTGTACAGTGTCCCCTCTGTTCCTCACTTCACTACAGCCACACTTCACCCCACAGACAGTGCCCCCTCTGTCCCTCACTTCACTACAGTCACAGTTCACCCCACACACAGTCTCTGTACAGTGCCCCCTCTGTCTCTCACTTCACTACAGCCACAGTTCACCCCACAGTCAGTCTCTGTACAGTGTCCCCTCTGTCCCTCACTTCAATACAGCCACACTTCACCCCACAGTCTCTGTACAGTGTCCCTCACTTCACTACAGCCACACTTCACCCCACAGACAGTGCCCCCTCTGTCTCTCACTTCACTACAGCCACAGTTCACCCCACAGTCAGTCTCTGTACAGTCCCCCTCTGTCCCTCACTTCACTACAGCCACAGTTCACCCCACAGTGTCCCCCTGTGTCCCTCACTTCACTACAGCCACAGTTCACCCCACAGACAATGTCCCCCTGTGTCCCTCACTTCACTACAGCCACAGTTCACCCCACAGACAGTGTCCCCTCTGTCCCTCACTTCACTACAGTCACAGTTCACCCCACAGATGTCACTGTGCAGTGTCCCTATGTCCCTCACTTCACTACAGCTACAGTTCACCCCACAGATGTCACTGTACATGTCCAACCCTGTCCCTCACTTCACTACAGCCACTGACTGAACAGACAAAAGTGGCACTAATGCCTCATAAAGTATTAAACACACCACGCACGCACGCACGTGCGCCCGCCCCCCCCACACACACACACAGAGAACATCTCGCGCACACGTTAAATCCTGTTCCGCTTTTTGTAAGAGTAGGCCATCGTGTGCCGGTGGGAACAGATGACATTTACAAAGCTGCAAACACACGGGGACTGGATGTAAACAAGCATATGATTGCTTATTCCATTATCCTCCACATAAAAGAATATGAAAAAATTTAAAAATAAATAAAACTCACACTACAAACACATTTACACAGACTTCACAAAGCAACGATGAAGATAATTATACTCACACATTTACACAGACTTCACAAAGCGACGATGAATATAATTCTACTCACACATTTACACAGACTTCACAAAGCGACGATGAAGATAATTATACTCACACATTTACACAGACTTCACAAAGCAATGATGAAGATAATCATCACTCACACATTTACACAGACTTCACAAAGCGACGATGAAGATAATTATACTCACACATTTACACAGACTATATAAAGCCACGATGAAGATAATTCTACTCACACATTTACACAGACTTCACAAAGCGACGATGAAGATAATTCTACTCACACATTTACACAGACTATATAAAGCGATGATGAAGATAATTATACTCACACATTTACACAGACTTCACAAAGCGACGATGAAGATAATTATACTCACACATTTACACAGACTATATAAAGCGACGATGAAGATAATTCTACTCACACATTTACACACACTATATAAAGCGACAATGAAGATAATTATACTCACACATTTACACAGACTTCACAAAGCGACGATGAAGATAATTATACTCACACATCTACACAGACTTCACAAAGCGACGATGAAGATGATTATACTCACACATTTACACAGACTATATAAAGCGATGATGAAGATGATTATACTCACACATTTACACAGACTTCACAAAGTGATGATGAAGATGATTATACTCACACATTTACACAGACTTCACAAAGCGACGATGAAGATGATTATACTCACACATTTACACAGTCTTCACAAAGCGACGATGAAGATGATTATACTCACATTTACACAGACTTCACAAAGCGATGATGAAGATGATTATACTCACACATTTACACAGACTTCACAAAGCGATGATGAAGGTGATTATACTCACACATTTACACAGACTATATAAAGCGATGATGAAGATGATTATACTCACACATTTACACAGACTATATAAAGCGATGATGAAGATGATTATACTCACACATTTACACAGACTTCACAAAGCGATGATGAAGATAATCACCACTCACACATTTACACAGACTTCACAAAGCGATAATGAAGATGATTATACTCACACATTTACACAGACTATATAAAGCGATGATGAAGATGATCATACTCACACATTTACACAGACTATATAAAGCGATGATGAAGATGATTATACTCACACATTTACACAGACTATATAAAGCGATAATGAAGATGATTATACTCACACATTTACAGCCCGAGCAGGTTTTGCTGGCTTTGGGCTCCCCACAGGTGGAACAGGCTGTGTCGTCCTCAAAGGAGGGGCCATACATGCCCGACACCAGTGTGCTCAGAGCTGACATCCCCTCCCCCTGTTGTATATATATAACACAGTGTAACACAGTGTACACGGCTGCTCAAAACAAGGAAAATCCGACTCTTTAGTTGGCGGCTGGCACTGCACTCCGTAACCCGAAATTCTATCCCACCGCTAGGCTAGGCCTATCTAGGGCGCCGCGCGGTCAGGGGTCAGAGTCCAGCATCTGGCGATGCTGCTATACTTTCCTTCTTTGCTGTCTATTAGCCACCGAGCAAATTTCTGTATTAAAGGCTTTTTTTACCATACGATGCCGGATTCCCACCATTTTTTACAATGATCATACTTCAGTGAACAAAACTTTAATACTTGCTTTACCTGTTTGTTGTAACTTTGTTGGTGTACGTTTGTGTTAACTATTTTTAAAAAATATTTTAAAACCATTGGGTCTCTCAAGAAACAAAGCCCGGAGTGTCAGCTTGTTGCTGTGTGTGTGTGTGTGTGTGTGTGTGTGTGTGTGTGTGTGTGTGTGTGTGTGTGTGGTGTGTGTGTGTGTGTGTGTTGGTGTGTGTGCATGCGCACATGCGTGAATGCATGCGTGAGTGCTTGCGTGCCTTGCGTGCATACACATATCAGTGTGTGTGTGCATGCATGTGCGCGCATGTTTGTGCGCGGGCATGTGTGTGTGAGTGAGTGAGTGTGTGTTTGTGTCGCGTGCGTACACGCGTGTATATTTCTGTGGCAATACAGAGAGAGAGAGAGAGAGAGAGAGAGAGAGAGAGAGAGAGAGAGAGAGAGAGAGAGAGAGAGAGAGAGAGAGAGAGAGAGAGTGTGTGTGTGTGTGTGTGTGTGTGTGTGTGTGTGTGTGTGTGTGTGTGTGTGTGTGTGTGTGTTCCTGTGTGTGTGTGTTCCTGTGTGTGTGTGTGTGTGTTCCTGTGTGTGTGCACGGTGTGTGTTTCTGCAGCAATAGAGAGAGAGAGAGAGGGAGTGAGAGAGAGAAAGAGAGAGAAAGGGGTTGTGTGTGTGTGTGTGTGTGTGTGTGTGTGTGTGTGTGTGTGTGTGTGTGTGTGTGTGTGTGTGTGTATGTGTGTGGAGAGAGAGAGAGTCTGTTCCTCTGTGTATGTTTGTGTGTGTGTATTTTTGTGTGCGCGCGCGCGCGCGTGCGTGCGTGCATGGTGTGTGTGTGTTACTCTCTTTCTCGTTTTTACTTTGATGTCAAAGTGTAGATTTCTGTGTGGTTTGTTCTTTTTTCACAACACTGAAATAGTCACGCTTTTGATCACAACATTTTTTCAACGTGATCAGAAGATTTTTTTGTATAGTATCAGAAACATCAATGAAATATATTTTTAAAAAACCCAGTCATTTGTGAGCTATTTCTGCCTGATGACACTGACAAGACATTTGTTTTCTACTGTGTGCTCGTGGTTATAAGCTGTACTGGAATTAGTAAATAAACCTTCAGCTGTAGCGAAACCACTAAAATCTGATGAAACAGTGGACTGTGTACGTGCTGAATTGCCATGACTATGCAGTACGCCTAGTGTTTAAAGTGAAGTGAGATACCTAGCCGACACTAATGACTGCCAGACTCTCACCCCACGCTGTGTATCGTGCTGCTTCTCGTGCGCTGCAGGTGGTAGACTACTACGGTGTGTTCATCTATAGCTTCGCTGTGCCCACAGAAAAAAAGGCTCAGCAAAGAAAAACAGTTACTCTGCATGCAAACATGTTCAATTTTTTCTCTATATTTGTTGTTTGTATATTAGAAATGTCTGTTCTTTTAGAGAGAGTGTTAAAAATGACTGATTTTTGTAACTGTGTTTTTCCTGTCCCTCCCCTGCTCATCTTCACCCATGTTTTGACTGCTCTCACGTCAACCAGTGTGAAAGAAAGTATATGGAGTTTGGTGTCAAAAGAAAGCTTGTTTAAAGCTGATTGTAAAGAGAGCTTTGTTTGTCTTTTTTTTGACGAATCACTGTGCAAAACGATGCGTGAAAGAAACCATGGTAATTTACAGCTGAACACGGCTATAGCACTAGCTGCTACTGCCGTCTTTCCTTTTGCCCCGTTTATTTATTATCGACGCCCTGTCAGCTGCGGGTCATGAACTTTGAGCGGGGAACTAAAGAGACCACTATGAGAAGCCGTGTGTAACACAGTGTCACTTTTCGAGATATTATACATACATGCCTGATGCCAGTGTGTTCAGTGCTGACATCCCCTCCCCCTGTTGTAAATAACACAGTTAAAGTTAAAGTCTGTCCCGAGCCTAAGGCTCATCAGGCCGGTGCTTATCCCGGTTTCTGTGGCGTTAAGCGACTGAGAGTCATAGACTCCCCCCTGGATAGGATGCTAGTCTATGGCAGGGTTAACCCCCAACACAAGGTTGGTACCCCTTTTACACCTGGGTGGGGTGAGAAAATAGCCATAAAGTGCCTTTTCCAAGGGCACAACACCATAGCCAAAAGCTGGGATCGAACCCGCAACCTTTAGATTACGAGTCCAACACCCTAACCACTAGACTACAGTGGTGGCTATATAACACAGTGTCAAAGTGTAACAGTGTCACTTTTCAGGATGTTATACATTCATGCCTGATGCCAGTGTGCTAAGTGCTGACATCCCCTCCCCCTGTTATATATAACACAGTGTAACACAGTGTCAGTTTTCAAGATATACATACATGCCTGACGCAAGTGTGCTCAGTGCTGACATCCCCTCGCCCTGTTGTACATAACACAGTGTGTCACTTTTCAGGATATTATACATATATGTTCACCAATATGTTCAGTGCAACCCCCCCCCCCCTCCTTGTTATAACACAGTGTCAGTTTTCAAGATGTTACTCATATATTTCACCAGCATGTTCAGTGCAGATACCCCCTCCCCCCCAATCTCCTTGCCCCCAAACTGTTCCAAACAACTGACAGCTGTACAACAGACGCTGATCCACCCACAATCTTGAAAAAACAACAACAACAACAACAACAAAAAACCATCAAAGAAACTCACAATTTTGACGGGGGAGATCTGGCGCACGAGTGTCTGCAGCAGCTGGGATTCAGGGTAGGGGAAATCCTTCAGCGCCTGACGGATCACACGGTCCTGCATCTCAGGAAACCCATCCTGCTCTCGCCCCTTTACCAGGCTGTCAACAAGGAGAAACACGGCAATATATATATATATATATATATATAATATATATATATATATATATATATATATATATATATATATATGTAGACCTTGGAAAAACTGCCCTTGCTTTTTTGTATAGCTATCTACATTACAGTGAAATCTAAGTAGACATATTCAATTCTGTGGCATATGCAGACCTAGGAAAAACTGGCCTTGCTCATTTGTATAGATCTACATTACTGGAAGTCTATGTAGACGTATTCAATTATGGCCCAAGTTCAAATCCTGTTACCATGTATGTATTGATGCATGGTTATCATTTCATGTGCAGGCTCCAAACCCAAGTCCCAAGACAACATTGTCTATAGATACACAGTACACAGATCCAAGATCACTCAGTAGGGCCTAGTCAAGAGTGCTTAATTCAGGGCGGTCCTTCCTTTTACCTAGTCCAAGTGTGGTCAGCTCCTGCTATAAATACCACCAGCTGGGATGGGATGGGATGGGATAATTAGCAGCTGAGAGGAGCTGAAAGTGGAGGAAACTGACAGCTGTGTATAACCTTGTCATACTGCTTTCTCTGTAATGATAACAATAATATATGGAATTCATATAGCGTACATCTTGTAAAGCAAACAACTCAAAGCCTTAAGTCTGACCTACATTCATATAAACAAAGGCTTTTCTGTTAACAGACTGAGTCATTATCACAACATTGTTCATATTGTTAGTTTCTGTATACATAAGTAAGAGGTCTAACCTGCATTCACACAAACAAAGGCTACTCTGTTAACAGATCAGGTCATTATCACAATTATTCTGTTAACAGATCGGGTCATTATCACAACTTGTTCACACTGCAGTGTTGATTCTAGGATTTCAAAAAAGGGGACCCAAGGGCCCCCTGAAATGAAAAAAGGGGGCATTTGCCCCCTCCCCCCTTTTCTCTTCATAAAAAAGGGGACAAGTAGTAAGTAGTATTTGCTCATAATACCATTAGTACTCTGATTTCTGCTATTTTTCAAGAACGAAAAACAAAACAAACAGGATGGTATGTCAGCAGACAGGATTTAATATACACCTTATGTATTGCAGCTGGTCTGTAAAATGATTTTCTTACACAGGAAAGAGAGAGAGAGAGAGAGAGAGAGAGAGAGAGAGAGAGAGAGAGAGAGAGAGAGAGAGAGAGAGAGAGAGAGAGAAGGGGGAGAGAGAAAGGGTGGGGAAGATTGTGGTACATTCAGATGTGGAGGGATACATACTACATAGATACAGGAGGAGATGCATTGTTTGTATACAAGAAGAGAGAGAGAGAGAGAGAGAGAGAGAGGGGGGGGGGGGGGAAGGGGAGAGAGAGAGAGAGAGAGAGAGAGAGAGAGAGAGAGAGAGAGAGAGAGAGAGAGAGAGAGGGGGGGGGGGGGGGGGTGTCAAAATCATTTTTGATATCTCCAGCCGATAGTCTACCCTATGCCATCATTGTTGCCAAGCACGGGCTACTTGTCTAGCCAGATCTGAAAAACCGCCTTGAAAACTCTTAGGTCTATCAGCTTTGAAGCCTGCCGGGACGCGGCTTCTTCCACTAACGATCTCTGTCACAATGACGTCACTTGTTTCAGGAGTTCACGGCTCCTTTGAAAAATGACGTAATGACGTAAACGAGTCAGAAAATGACGTCAGACCAGCCGCTGTGTGACGATTTTGATGACTGTGGGCGCTAATCAGTGCATCCTGCTGTCCCTGGGGTATCAACGTAATGACCCACGCATGTAGCGCTATTTTGAAACTATACAAACGGCAGTTGCAGGGGCGCACTGTTTGTTCAAATATGCGCTATCCACAGTTTTTTTTGCGTCCGTCAGGGCGCACTGGTCACATTATTTTGCGGCAAAGTTGAAAAAAATGCGGGAATCCCGCAAGGGCGCACCCTAGAATCAACACTGACACTGTCTGATTTGTAGAAGGTGTCATCTGAATTCATTAAAACAAAGGCCATTCTGTTAACAACTTGAGTCATCGTGCGTGCGTGCGTGCGTGCGTGAGCGCATGTGTGTGCCTGTGTGTGTATGTGTGCATGTGTAAGTATAGAGGAAGGAACTCCCTTTGTATGAAGAAAGGCACAAATATCACAGTGCTTTGCTTTTTCACAAAGGTGTCTAGAGGACAGTGCTTTGCTTTTTCACGAAGGTGTCTAGAGGACAGTGCTTTGCTTTTTCACGAAGGTGTCTAGAGGACAGTGCTTTGCTTTTTCACGAAGGTGTCTGGGCACAGTGCTTTGCTTTTTCACGAAGGTGTCTGGGCACAGTGCTTTGCTTTTTCACAAAGGTGTCTGGGCACAGTGTTTTGCTTTTTCACAAAGGTGTCTGGGTAAAAAGATTTACCTTTTGAGGAAGGTGTCTAGGGAACAAATGTTACAGTGCTTTACTTTTTCACGAAGGTGTCCAGGGGACAAACATCACAGTGGTTTACCTTTTGAGGAAGGTGTCCAGGGAACAAATAGCACAGTGCTTTACCTTTTCACAAAGCTGTCTGGGCACAGTGGTTTACCTTTTAACCCTAGTAGCGCTGTTCCCGGATTATTCCGGAATGACGTAGTGCAGCATTTCTGGCGGCTCCCGGAATATTCCGGGATGACGTGGGTGATCGTAATTGAAGGCTTTCTTTCGCTTTCAAAGGTCATCCAATGAATGTGAAGGCCATTGTAGGGCCGCAGAAATGGGTGAAGGTCGTCCGCAGTCGCAAGCAACGAGGATTCTGATTGGTTTAGAGGTGTTTTTTTTTTTTTTTTGGACGAACGTCGATCGCCTGAAAACAAAATGGCGGCAAAGTGTTTGCGCTCGTATCACTCGAAGTATTTTTCGAGTTTTTTGATGATATTGACGGCGATGAGGAGTTTTAGAGGCTGGATTTGGTTGAATTAAACGATAATAGAGATGATAAGGTAAGGATTGTGAAATATTTTTGAAAAACTTCGGAAAAATTGATCGCGATCGGACTGAATCGAGCGGTGCCAAGTTTTGTCCAAAGCACTTCATAGCTACCGGGCGATTTCGATGTCATACATTATTTTACTTTATTTTAACGCAACACTGCTTCGAAATAACTGTTTTTAAGTCATTTCTATATGCTGTCGAGTACTTTGCATCACATGAAATCAAGCGATTGTCGTATTTTTGTCATAGAACGCCGCCAGTTCGCACGAAATAAGTGTTCACCGCCATGACGATCGCGATCGCGTCGATCATTTCACTGGACTTTTCCAAGTATTTGACGACCGATAAAGCCACGAAACTCTTTATTTTTTCAAAACTTATGTCAAGAGACAGTATTTATCGAATCATGACATTTTTGCACCGCAACAACATTGCATATCGTGTTAAAATCAATCTGGGTCACCGACATCGCAACAGTGATTGGTAGTGCACGCGCAGTTTTTAAACTTTATTTATTTTTTACATTATCATAAACACTACATGCTGCTATAAAATTTCACTCTTTAAAAAGCTTGTTATCTAAGCTTTCCAGTGATTTACAACTTTACACACTTAGTTTAGTTTTACATATCAATATCAAGAGTTGTTTGACCCCACCCTACTGCAAATCAACAATGGCTGCTGTTAATTCAGCCAGCAGCACCTAGTACCGCTGCCGTCATTTCAGCGCTACTAGGGTTAAGGAAGGAGTCGAGGGGACAGTGCTTTACCTTTTGAGGAAGGTGTCTTGGCACAGTGGTTTACCTTTTGAGGAAGGAGTCGAGGGTGTCGTGGGAGTCCTTCATGGTCTTGCTGGCCAGCCTGATGAGGGCGGCGTAGTAGTGGCACTTGATGGCCTGCACGTCATTGGTGTCCTTGCTCTTCATGTTCTGCTCCACAATGATGTCCAGCACTCGGCACACCTTGTATGACTCCACCGCCAGGTCACGGTGACCTTTCAGGTACAGCGCCACCTGCAGCACCACACAGACAGGGGTCAGTCACCCTCACACCTTGGGGGGGGGGGGGGGGCAGTGTTACTGCTGACAACCCAAAGGCCTCTATTCTTGTTTGGCAATATCACACTGACAACAACCCTACATTTCATAAAAGTGGGCCCTAAAAATGAAAAAAAGGTGCCCATTCACCCCCCCTCCTTCCGCCTTGAAAACAGGGGACAAGTAGTGTTTGCTTATAGTACCCTTAGTAATCTAGCTTCCACTATTTTTCAAGGAGGAGAGACAAAACAGACAAACAGGCACATACGTCAGCAGACAGAATTATGTCATGACCTACAAATGGCACCTCTGTCTGTAAATTACTGTGATGACCCCTGTAAATTGCTGCGATGACCTTTGTAAACTCTAGTGATGACCTCCACCTGTCTATTTCCATATCTGAGGTGAGTATTTCACTGACATATGAAGACAGTGTAGGGCAGGCAGGTCTGCAGCAGTGTAGCTAGCTCTGAAGGCTCAAGGATGGAGCTGAAAGCTGATGAAAATAACAGAGAAGACTGCTGGACAGCACATCCATCCTACTGACTGTTTCTTGCACTTTTGACAGTGACTGTCAGTTAGCAGCAATAGCAGCAGCAGCAGCTGTAGTTAGGGTGTAGTTAGTTAATAAATACTCTGAGTTAGTTTTCTGAAGCAGTTTTCTGGGTTAGTTTTCTGAGTCAGTTTTCTGCAGCAGCATGCTGTGTGTGTGTGTGTGCAGGGGGGGGGCCTCTTTACCTTGACGGGATTCAGGTTGGTCATGTTGATCAGCTTCAGCAGCGGGGCCAGCAGGGCAGGGGGCAGCTTCGCTTCCTTCTCAAACCCTGCAACCACAGCACAGCACTACAGGTCACCATCAACCACAGCACAGCACATTACCATCAACCACAGCACTGCAGGTTACCATCAACCACAGCACTGCAGGTTACCATCAACCACAGCACAGCACATTACCATCAACCACAGCACAGCACATTACTATCAACCACAGCACAGCACTACAGGTTACCATCAACCACAGCACAGCACATTACCATCAACCACAGCACTGCAGGTCACCATCTACCACAGCACAGCACATTACCATCAACCACAGCACAGCACATTACCATCAACCACAGCACAGCACATTACCATCAACCACAGCACAGCACATTACTATCAACCACAGCACAGCACATTACTATCAACCACAGCACAGCACATTACCATCAACCACAACACAGCACATTACTATCAACCACAGCACAGCACATTACATCAACCACAGCACAGCACATTACTATCAACCACAGCACAGCACATTACTATCAACCACAGCACAGCACATTACCATCAACCACAGCACAGCACATTACCATTAACCACAGCACAGCACATTACTATCAACCACAGCACAGCACATTACCATCAACCACAGCACAGCACATTTACTATCAACCACAGCACAGCACTACAGTTACCATCAACCACAGCACAGCACATTACCATCAACCACAGCACTGCAGGTCACCATCTACCACAGCACAGCACATTACCCATCAACCACAGCACAGCACATTACCATCAACCACAGCACAGCACATTACTATCAACCACAGCACAGCACATTACCATCAACCACAACACAGCACATTACTATCAACCACACAGCACAGCACATTACCATCAACCACAGCACAGCACATTACTATCAACACAGCACAGCACATTACTATCAACCACAGCACAGCACATTACCATCAACCACAGCACAGCACATTACTATCAACCACAGCACAGCACATTACTATCAACCACCAGCACAGCACATTACCATCAACCACAGCACAGCACATTACTATCAACCACAGCACTGCAGGTCACCATCAACCACAAACTTTTTCTCAGGCCCTCCCCCCCCCCCCCCCTCTCTCTTCAATCATGCAGACATGCACTGTTAACAGTAGAGAAGAGAGGTGAACAGAAAGGAGGCAGAAGGTGCCCTCACCTCTGGACACTATCCACACTATAACAGAAAGGTCTGGGCACTGTCCACACTAACACAGAAAGGAGGAACAATGCCCTCACCTCTGGACACTATCCACACTATAACAGAAAGGTCTGGGCACTGTCCACACTAACACAGAAAGGAGGAACAATGCCCTCACCTCTGGACACTATCCACACTATAACAGAAAGGTCTGGGCACTGTCAACACTAACACAGAAAGGAGGAATACCCTCACCTGTGGGCACTGTCAACACCAACACAGAAAGGAGAATGCCCTCACCTCTGGGCACTGTCAACACCAACACAGAAAGAAGGAATGCCCTCACCTCTGGGCACTGTCAACACCAACACAGACAGAGGCAGAACTCACCTCTGGGCACTGTCCACACTAACACAGAAAGGAGGAATGCCCTCACCTCTGGGCACTGTCAACACTAACACAGAAAGGAGGAATGCCCTCACCTCTGGGCACTGTCCACACTAACACAGAAAGGAGGCAGAACTCACCTCTGGGCACTGTCAACACTAACACAGAAAGGAGGAATGCCCTCACCTCTGGGCACTGTCCACACTAACACAGAAAGGAGGCAGAACTCACCTCTGGGCACTGTCCACACTAACACAGAAAGGCAGAACTCACCTCTGGGCACTGTCCACACTAACACAGAAAGGCGAACTCACCTCTGGGCACTGTCCACACTAACACAGACAGGAGGCAGAACTCACTCTGGGCACTGTCCACACTGACACAGACAGGCAGAACTCACCTCTGGGCACTGTCCACACTGACACAGAAAGGACCGGAGCCCCTCACCTCTGGGCACTGTCCACACTGACACAAAAAGGAGGCAGAACTCACCTCTGGGCATTGTCCACACTGACACAGAAAGGAGGCAGAACTCACCTCTGGGCACTGTCCACACTAACACAGACAGGAGGCAGAACTCACCTTTAGGCACGGTGAAGGCCTCCAGCTTGTGTTTGGGGAAGAAGTTGTTGATGGCGCGCACACACTGGTGCTGACCCACAAAGGCCGCCATCTGGGCGGCGGTGCGGTTGACGGAGTTGGTCTGGTCAGTTTTGGCCCCCGCCTCCAGCACCAGGTTGGTCACTTCCACATTGCCTGCCAGGGAACACAGAGACTTTTCACTATACACCATTGCCTGCCAGGATTCAAGATTTAATTCCTTTCACCCCTTTTGGGGCATGGAGGATAACAAACAAGTTCAACAGGAGAAAAGAAACCTTACAGCACTACATCCAAAAGTATTGTCAATATCAACAGGAACTGAAAAGCAAGATTTCATCACAAAATAATAAACAAACAATTTTAATGACTCAGGACATTTTTTTAAAGGTATGCAAATTTCTGTAAAAGACACAGTCTACATTGGTTAAAGGCATCAAATCAAATTTCAAAAAATACCTGCAACTCTTATGAATTTTGACAGAGACAGAAGAACTTTTTAAGATTTACATTTCATCAGCCTGCAAAAATTATAACTGGACATGGGTTGACGAAAATGCTGAGGAACAAAATCAGGGGAACATGGATTTTCCACAATACACCACTGCCTGCCAGGGAACAGACATTTTCCACAATACACCATTGCCTGCCAGGGAACAGACATTTTCCACAATACACCATTGCCTGCCAGGGAACAGACATTTTCCACAATACACCATTGTCTGCCAGGGAACAGACATTTTCCACAATACACCATTGCCTGCCAGGGAACAGACATTTTCCACAATACACCATTGCCTGCCAAGGAACAGACATTGTCTACAATACACCATTGCC
Organism: Stramonita haemastoma; assembly: GCA_030674155.1. Classification (NCBI taxonomy): domain Eukaryota; kingdom Metazoa; phylum Mollusca; class Gastropoda; order Neogastropoda; family Muricidae; genus Stramonita; species Stramonita haemastoma. Next base: position 43,957,052 of record CM060338.1, on the reverse strand, counting down.
TGCCAGGAGTAAAGGTTTTCCACAATATACCGTTGCCTGTCAGGGGAACAGACATTTTCCACAATACACCATTGCCTGTCAGGGGACAGAGACTATTCACTATACACCATTTCTGATGCCACAATACACCATTTCTGATGCCACAATACACCATTTCTGATGCCACAATACACCATTTCTGATGCCACAATACACCATTTCTGATGCCACAATACACCATTTCTGATGCCACAATACACCATTTCCAATGCTGTTCAACCCCCCCCCCCCCCCCCCCCCTTCCTAAAACAACACAAAAACAAATCTCACGTGTTCATACTGAGGTTACTGAAAGTGACGATCATGTCTTTTTCATCAGCCTTTGTTTAGAGAAGATGATTGTACTGTACTTTTTTTTAGGATTGCCGGAAATTTTGGTTAATTAAGCAGACACCTTGAAATAGCACCCCATTTGTTTTTTTAAAGACTTGCAAACACAAGAAACCTCTTAAGTACAGAGACAATGAGCCATGTACACTCCTGTTGTCACTGACTGCCAGTCTATCATGTCAGTGGCAGCATACTCTGTCACTGACTGCCAGTCTATCATGTCAGTGGCAGTATACTCTGTCACTGACTGCCAGTCTATCATGTCAGTGGCAGCATACTCTGTCACTGACTGCCAGTCTATCATATCAGTGGCAGCATACTCTGTCACTGACTGCCAGTCTATCATGTCAGTGGCAGCATACTCTGTCACTGACTGCCAGTCTATCATGTCAGTGGCAGCATACTCTGTCACTGACTGCCAGTCTATCATGTCAGTGGCAACATGCTCTGTCATTGACTGCCAGTCTATCATGTAAGTGGCAGCATACTCTGTCACTGACTGCCAGTCTATCATGTCGGTGGCAGCATACTCTGTCACTGACTGCCAGTCTACCATGTCAGCAGCAACATGCTCAGTCACTGAATGCTACAGTCTATTATGTCACTGGCTTCAAATCACTGCTTTTGCTAATCCTCCACTATGGCTTCTGTTTCCTTAACTAGTGGAAGAGTTCAAACTTTCTCTCTGATATCATATAGTTAAGTATTTGTCCTAGTTTTCAGAATAGAACTTTTGCCAAGCTTTTAGCAAAAAAGGGCACTGATTCAACTGACTGAAGATATGTTTATCCTCTTGAATAAAAGTTACAACCAATCAGTTATTTCTTAACAAAAAATACAGCTTGAAGCAGCTTGTTACAGCCAGAATACAGCTTGTTACAGCCAGAATACAGCTACTTACTGTTAAAATGTAGCTTGTTACAGCCAGAATACAGCTACTTACTGTTAAAATGTAGCTTGTTACAGCCAGAATACAGCTACTTACAGTCAAAATGTAGCTTGTTACTGCTGTAATACAGCTTGTTACAGCCAGAAAGAAATAGTGAACTAGTGACTGCAGTTGACGCCCTTACCTGACAAAGCAGCAAAGTGCAGAGTGGAGTAGTTGTTTTCATGATAATTGGAGTTGACATCAGCGCCGTTCTCCAACAGAAACTGACAAATGTCTGCTCTCCCCTTGAAGCAGGCATGCTGCAGAGGCGTCATTCCCGTCTGTGGGACACAAGGTAACTGACTGTCACTGGAAGCAAGAGCACTATTGGTTGAGAAAGGCACTAAACCTCTTTTCAGTGTCTAGAAAAATGGCAGCAATAAAGAAAAACAACCCTAGATGGTGATGCAGTGAAATCTAAGCACCTGTGAATGTACCTACCAAATCTTGACTGGTAAACAAAGCACAAAAACATGACTGGTTAACTCACTCCATACTAACGATGGCTATAGCCGTCATCCATTTCCATCCATTTCCCTTGTACACAAACAGCGGCTATAGCTGTTCTGACTTTCAGAAATTTCCATAAGTGACGTAAACACCCAGCGCCACAGACAGAGCCCTCAATGGTACAGTTTAATTAGCATACTTCAACCTTAGACCAATGGAGTCGCTGGTTAGCAGCTATTTGCTGTGCTGAAGGATTTTTCTTAGCAAAGGTCCCTCCCTCATGTTCAAACAAACAACAATGGCATGAGAACCTAGAATGAGTAATACTCAGAGCAGACGAGATAGGCGTGTTTACACTCTATGAGAAGCCGCAGAACTAGTCAGAAAAGATGTTGAAGAAAACAAAGAGAGTGATTTTGTTCCATCTGAGGAGATCAAACATGAAATTTCGGACATTGAACCTGATGTGTAAGAGGAGAGAGGCATGGCTAGTGACGTCAGCATTGATGCTGTCAATAATCGTGAAGGAGACACAAGTGCACACCCCCTACTGCATGTCCAGTATATGGATGGTTTCCTTCAGTTTATTAACAAACCGTGGCATGAAGATTTCACATTTTTTTCCTGCCAATGATCCACCATACATGGACCATAAAATGATCCTTTCTAGGAGATGCATCAGGATCAGAAAGTATTACTATTAGTATACTGGTCGCCTTTCTAGGAGATCCATCATAAACTAATAGTATTTTGAGGAAAAAGTAGTGAGGAAACTAATAGTATCTGTATCATTTCTCAGACATACATCAAAACAATTTACTAGCTTGTATCATTTCTATGACATGCATCAGAACAATTGGTACCAGTAACTGAGTATCGTTCCTAGAACATACATCAAGACAAATATATATATATATATATTTTTTTTTTTTTAATTTTCTGTTCCAATGGATAGGTCAATAAACAAAACAGTAATTGAAAATCTGATACATAAAAAAACTGTAAACCAGCAACAACAAAAATACCCAACCTGGCATATATTTGATGTCACAATCATAAACCCCTATCAAAAACTACTATTTGCTAGCATACAAACCTAGTTCACAAGTTCTCTAAACCACGTTTTGAACATAAACTACAAGTACTTGTAACTCTCCCAAAATTGTGACTGAGACCCCCTGTAGTTAGGACAGGCAAGCTGGTAACCACAGATCTATATCCAAATGAGACTGAATTTCAAGCATGAATCTAATTAAAAAAAACAAAAAAAACATTCCTCAACACACATTTTTTAAAACTGAAATACAGCTGTAGAAACATCTGATCTTTCTTTTCCTCTTTATCTACAGGGGTTGGGGGGGGGAGGTTTAAATCAAAACTTGATGGCTATTGGAGAGTTGCTTGGCTACAAACTACAAATGCTTCTTTACAGTAATGCATTGCACGCATAATGTACTTTTGCAGTTTTGGGGCAGTGCCGTTCTATTACCAGAGTTCATTACTTTTCTTTTGCCATTTGACATGAAAACTTGCAAATCTTTTATTAAAAAAAAAGAAAAAAAGTCTAAACCTGTGTACCACAGCTGTTCAATTATGAATGCTAAAGAATGAGACAGATCTATACATGTATCAAGAACATACACCATCAACACTTACCTTGTCCAGACAGTCAATACGCACACCTGGTTCTTTCAGCAAGGTGGCAATTTCTTGTGTTGTTCCTGTGCACAAATCAACATTACCAGACTGAAATGTGCTATCAGTCAAAACAATCCATGTTTAATTGTTGCAATGTTGCCCAATAATAAACTAATTACTCAGGGTTCGCGCTAGGATTTTTTAAAACCGGTACTGCGAGTTGCCATTTCAGAGATATTTTGACCAACTCCCCCAAAAATCGGTCCCCAGAAAATAAAATCCGGTAGGTAGGGAGGGGGGGGGGTTGGCAGCAAAACTAAATCTACATTGAACGCAAATCTCTCAGAGACTTTGACTGCCATGGTGCTGCCTCTCGCTTCTTGGGCATGAAGCCACGCAGGAAATAGGTAGGATTTTTTTTCTAGCGCCTGTGTCACTGTCTGTCGGTCAGTCTGTTGTTTTGCATGACATCATTCGTGTGACTTAACTTGTGCTAAGCCTATTCTTCTTTCTTGTTTCTATGCTTAGCGCTCATCTAGATATTTCGTTCTATCAAGATTTAGTTTTCGACTCTTCTCTCTCAAAGCAACAGGCAAATTCATAGTCATAGACCCTCGCTTATCGTAAGACAAGGCCATCGTGTGCCGGTGGGAACAGATGACATTTACAAAACTACATACACACGGTGTGATAAGATAGTAAAAGGAGTGCATGATTGCATTATCTCATTATCGAATAAAAATACAAGAATAAAGAATAAATAAATCTAGGCCCCATTTACTCATTGTGAATGGAAGCCACTGTCATGCCAAGAAGAGCGCGAAGCTCTATTCTTTCACAGTAAAGCTTGCTGATCTGCGTGCTAATCAGGTTGGCGCCAAAGTCCGTTGGAAGGGATGGAAGGGGTAGGTGCATAAGGACAGGCGCATGACAGACTATCAGAAAATGTCACTTCAGACTTTTTTTTTTGACGGAAATCTAATCGGTCACAGGCAAACAGAATCGGTACCGGTACCGGCTGCTTCGAAAATTTTCGGTATTCCCTGTTTACAATCGGTAAAATACAGACAATTACCGGTTATCGCGAACCCTGATTACTATTTCAAAATATCCTGACCGGGCTATTGACATAAAAATATGATACACTGACAGGGATGCTTGCAAATGGCTATGAGAGAGAGAGAGAGAGAGAGAGAGAGAGAGAGAGAGAGAGAGAGAGAGAGAGAGAGAGAGAGAGAGACAGAGAGACAGAGAGACAGAGAGACAGAGACAGAGACAGAGACAGACAGACAGAGACAGACAGACAAAGACAGACACTGAGACAGGCAGACTGACAGACAGACAGAGACAGATAGACAGACAGACAGACAGGCACTGACTGACTGAGACAGACAATGAGACAATATGTGAAACTGGGAACAAGATACAGAAAGAGTAAGACAAAGACAACAGAACAAAACAGTTAAGAAAAAGTTCTAGTTCTAGAATTGGAAGTAGGCATGCACATCACCACGCTCAAAGAACAAGAGGACATTTATTACAGAATAGGTTAAGTTCTAGCACTTAAAATTTGTCACTGCCACGTTGCCATGAATATGATCACCTTACCTAGCAACTACTTTAAGATTCACAAGCATGGGGATCAAAAGAAAATTCTGTCTTCGTAGCAACACATTTCACAGAAATTTGTTCCAAAGATTTTTTATCTTATAAATATTATACTGCCTCCTGGTAATAAGTTTTTGTATGGCACTCAAAATTGTCGGGTCTGTAATTAGCGCATCTTCCTTTAGTGACAGCATTTGTTCTTTCAATGTCTGATACTGGTGATAGTGATAATTAGGGGCATTGACAGATAAGAATGGTGGAAGTAGCTCTTACTTAATCTGGGATTATACAAACACAAGTTGCAATGGTGTAGTGTATTCTATGCGCACTGCTCACATCATTTTCCAGCTATGTTGAGGAAAAAAAGCCTGAATCCTGCAAGGGCATTCTTTTGAATCAACACTGATAATAAATATGCAAGGGACATTATACTGAAAATTTTTACTACTAAATCAAGCCTACTAAGCGGAACATGTAATCATCCATACGGATAGTATTGTGATACATAGTTCAGCTGTACATTATAAAAGGAAAAAAAAATGTTGAGCAAAGAAGGGGGATGGGGTTATTGTAGGGCTACCATGTTCTGATCTTGTAATAATGATGTGACTGAGCACCTGCTATTCATATCATACTCTCATTTCTGTGAGAAGTAGACCTGTTCCTTTTGTGCACCAGATGAGGTGTGCCTTACTACAATACTAGTGCCTTAACAAGAGGCAACTTGTGCACCAGATATGCATCAATTTTGACATCTGTTCCAACCAGCACACAATGGCCTACTCTTGAAAACCGGAACAGGTTCTAACATGTATTATGTGTGCAAGATGTTCTGTGTGAGTGTGGACACGTCCGAAAGACTTCTGGACAGTGGAGTCTGCACTGATTTTAACTCCAAAGGAAAAATCCCCTTTAACAGGATTCGAACCTGGGTGGTCAGCTTGCAATGCAATGTTCTAACCACTAGGCTATTCGGGTATCAGTCCCAGAATATATATATATATATAATATATATATATATTTATAATATATATATATATATATATATATATATATATTTTAAATATATATAATAATATTTTTTTTTTTTTAATTTATTTTAAAGGAATCAACTAGATCCAGATTCCACAGATGGCACACCTGACCAGGACTTGTCATTACTACATTAGTCATTTCAACTGTCATCTTGTCATTAGTCATTTCAACTGTACTGGGAATCACTGATCCTTAGAAATATATATATATATATTTTTTTTTAATCCCCCAAAACCCGATGCTGCGCGATCGATGCAATGCCAGATCAGTACAGGGACCACAGTGACCAATAAACCAGCTCAAACCACAACCAGAGTAGTCTGCTCCTTTGCGATGCCAGAAGATACTTCTAGAAAGAACCGAAAGCTGTTCTAGACTCTGCCGAATATTGCAGAGTTCGTTGATATTAACCATGACGTGCCAGTACGAATAATCTACTACACTTTACATTATCAGTCTAATTGCAATTAGTTAGCCTACCCTTAAGAACAGCATCCATCAACTTTTCCTCAGCCTCATTGAGCTCTCCCTTCACTACAGGCGCCATCTTGAAACTAATAATGCCACTTGCCGTTACTCGAAGTTTTGTAGTTTCCATTTGATATTGATACCATTTAACTTTTATTGGGTTTTAAAGAGAAACATTACAGGAAATAAAGTCTAAATCAAATAATTCAATAACTTGCCGTATCAGGGTATTGAGAGTATATCGGAATATTCCATTATTATTCTTAGGTAGGAAATGCTAAAGTATTTGGTATAAAAATTGCAACAGATTACAAATAGAAGATTAAGTGGTTCGAATAACCACAAACTTCAAAGAAAAAAATCAAGTAATCCTGCAATATCACTTGTTTGCGAAATACGTAATATAGTTTGAATTAAGTTAAAGCTAGTAGGTCTTTTCTGTGAATAATGAAATGATCCCGGTGTACATTCACTTCCGGTCCTACCAGCCTATTGCTTGTGCATGAGGGTAAACTTAGAAATTTATGCTTGTTGGTTTGTTAAAAATGCTGTTTTTATTCAATGCTTTCGATATGATTTTATTGTTAGTTCTTATAATAAGACTATTAAAATGTTACACATGCAAACTACATTTCTTGTCATATGAGTTAAAATCGGCGATCGATCATTGTGGTCCGTTTCTCTGCGGTATCCACGGTGGCGCATGATGTATACCAAAGCTGGCATCACACGCGAGCAGGCTAGGCCTATATTTATTTTATTTATTCTTTTATATAGAGGATAATTGAATAAGCGATTATGTTCCTTTAACATCCAGTCCCCGTGTGTATGCAGTTTTGTAAATCTTGTCATCTTCCCACCGGCACACAATGGCCTACTGAGGCTACTCTTATGAAAAGTGGAACAGAATTTAACACAAGTTCAGCGTGCGTTTGCACACTGGGCCTGGGTTTATAGTCTCATCCGAAGGACTGTAGGGGAGAGTGGAGTCAGCACTGATGTTAACTGTACTCATCCAGGGAAAATTTCCATGAAGCATTGAAGTGGAATGCACCCATCATCAAATTGCCAGTGCAGTGTTATTATTTATTTATTCTTTTATACGAGGAACAGAATAAGCAATATGTGCTTTTTCATCCGGTCCGTGCGTGCAGTTGTAATCTTGTCCTGTTCCCGCTGATGGCTACTCTTACAAAACGAACAGATTTACGTGCGCAAGAGTTCTCGTGCGTTCACCACGGGCCTTGTAAGTCTCATCGAAGGACTTTGGGAGAGTGGTCAGTACATGTTACTCCAGGAGAAAATCTGACCATAGGTATCCCCCCCCCCCCCCCCCCCCAAGGCCTAGTTCAGTTGTAGAACTTTAGTAGGCTAGTATGATTAAACTAGTTAAAATCTAAAGACAGCTGGGTCGCAAAAACAGGCTGGATCATAAACAATCAACTCGACTGGCTCATGTGTAATCTCACGACTTATTAAAGCACATGAATCCAGGGCTGGAGAATATCACCGTGTCAGTCATACACACACACACACGCACATGCACTTACACTCACACACACACACACACACCACACACACACACACACACACACCACACACACACACACACACACTTGCATTTGCTGAAATTTTCCTTCTTCAGGGGAGTTATAGTTGTAGAATCAAATCAGTTGTTAGTGTTTTTACAATATAATAGTAATGTATGATCTTTATGTAACGCTGAATCTTGTAAAGCAAACAAATCGAAGTGCTTCAAATGAGTTATGACTGAGTATCATCACATGAGTGGATACATTGTGTTTGTCTACAAAAAAAAAAAGGGATGCATGATCTAGTGACTTGGTCGGCTGGTGGGCTTAGTTTGATCAAGATCACCTCTTATCTCTTATCTTTTTTGTGTGTTCCATAAAACAGATAAATGTGTGCTCATGGCAGCTATTTTTGTATTTTTATATTTTTTGTAGAGCAGGAAATGAGGATGGGGTCAGTAGGTTATCAAGAAATTTTTATTGACCTGAAATTGTAAGTCTTTGTCTTTTGCTTATAAAATTGTGTGTCATTGCAACAGAATAAATGACAGGGATGGAAACTGAAAGTATGTGAAATTCAAAAAGCAATGCAATGTTCTTGCCATTTGGTTTGATTTGTTTTAAATCAAGGAGGCTGGCTTTCTGAAAATATACAACTTCTTAAACATATCATATGGTTGTGGACTGCAGATCACTTCAGAACAGATGTCCTTTTGCTTGATGGCTTGATAGAAAGGTAATCTTTATCATGAAAGGGTGAAATCTAGGCATATTTCTCATATTACAAATTTGTATGATTGATTTTAGTTGTATTCAAAAGCAGGACTTGCCACTCTGTAAACATCTTTACTATTTTAGAGAAACTTGCATTCAACTTCATATAATAATTCACGTCTTGTATTGTGTTAAAGAATCACAACTAGTGTTGTGAACCAAAGAATTTATGACAGTGTATAAATTCATAATTTTTTAGAAGAAATATTAGATCATCGTGTGTGTGTTCAAGAGTTTGCAGTGGCATGAGTAAAGTGCTGTGGTGATGTGCCAGGTGTGCTGTCGAGCCAGGTGTGCTGTTGAGCCAGGTGTGCTGTTGATGTTTCAGAGCAAACACGGCAGTAAAGGGCTGTGATGTTAGCCAGTTGTGATGATTTTGAGCCAGGTGTGCTGTTGAGCCAGGTGTGCTGTTGATGTTTCAGAGCAAACACAGCAGTAAAGGGCTGTGATGTTGAGCCAGGTGTGATGTTGAGCCAAGTGTGATGTTGAGCCAGGTGTTTGAGTGTGTGTTGAGCCAGGTGTGGTGTTGATGTTTCAGAGCAAACATGGCTGTAAAGGGCTGTGATGTTGAGCCAGGTGTGATGTTGAGCCAGGTGTGGTGATGAGCCAGGTGTGGTATTGATGTTTCGAGCAAACATGGCAGTAAAGGGCTGTGATGTTGAGCCAGGTGTGATGAGCCAGGTGTGATGTTGAGCCAGGTGTGGTGTTGAGCCAGGTGTGGTGATGAGCCAGGTGTGATGTTGAGCCAGGTGTGGTGTTGAGGCAGGTGTGGTGTTGAGCCAGGTGTGGTGATGAGCCAGGTATGATGTTGAGCCAGATGTGGTGTTTGTTTCAGAGCGAACATGGCAGTACCTGGATTCCGTCCCCGCTGTTTCTTTGATGTCAGTATCGGGATCAGCCAGGTAAACTTTTTTTTTTTTACGTCTGTTCTTTGGTTTTTTTACGTCTGTTATTTTGTTGGTGGTGGTGTGCTTTCCTCAGCTGGACACTACCCAGAATGTTATCTCATTACACATCTGGAATGACTGTGAGACCCTGAGTATACTCTGCATGAAAACTCGTTATGTGTAGGCAGCAATACTCTTACTTCAGAGGATTTGTCTCCTTATATTAGAGAGTATATAATTTAAGAACTTGTTATGAACATAGACATGATCAGCGTGACATTTCAAAGAATAACAGCAGTTTAATTAATACATATTAATAATATACTGTGGCAGGGCGGTAATTAGATTACTTCCCTTGCGATCGGAACTGCCAATCGCAGCGTCGTGGGTCTAACGTTTGGGTCCACACCTGTGAATTGTGCGACATTCCTGTATCGTTGGGGGGTGGTCGAAAGCCGTCCTCTGCATGCACTTTACCTATAGCGGTAAAATGTAGTATTTATGCAGCCTCTTTTTAGAGGCCACATTCCCACTGTCTGACCGTGCTGTCGTTGCCGAGAAGTTGTACAGAGTGCGGCAGATCAAATATCTGCACTCTGTTACAATACAGACTAGCACTTGGTGAAAAGTTTTTGGCTGGCGGCCCGTTTTGACAATAGATTATTTGGACGCTGCCGCCAACTGATGTTGTTGTCATGAATGGAAGGGGGTCAACGAAGATAACTGAAACTGTCTTTTCCATTTTTTGTTGTTTTGTATATCAATTTCTCTTCACATTGGTAGTATCCCCCTCTCTGACCCCCCAAGAACTTCTTGGCCTTCACATAGATCTAAACAATGTTACAGTCCCTTTTGTCATCAATCACATGGGTCCCCCCCCCCCCCCCCCCCCCCTTTTTATATATATATTTTTTTAGTCTTGCAGAATGGATCAAGTTTCTCGGAGATTTTTTAGTACATTTACAATGACTTTAAATACAAATTACAAGCCCCACCCCCCCCCCTCCAAAAAAAACCAAAAAAACCAACAAAAAAGCAAAAACAAAATAGCATTAGTCTGAAACTGAAATTTTCTTTTATAAAAAAGTTTTCTTTATGGTGTCATTTCTTGAAAATTTCTGTCTTTGTGTGTTGTTTGCCTGTTTTTCAGTGTTTAACTAATGAAGCCTTGTAGTTGTTTCTTTAATTTTATTCATTGATTTTTTCATCCCTTTTTCTTTCAGGAGGAAGAATAATCTTTGAGCTGTTTTCTGACGAATGCCCCAAAACCTGTGAGAACTTCAGAGCGCTATGCACAGGTATGTTGTTGTGGGGAATGGGTGGATCAGTGTGTATTTTAGTAATGATGATGGCACACCCGCCTGCCTATGTGATTTTTGCCATTTTTAGATGTTTTTATTTCAAATACAAAGATATTCTTTTACTGATAAAAATGCTCTTTACAACCACAAAAATAAATGGGGGGGGGGGGGGGGGGGGGGGGGGGGTTGAAACCAGGCTTGAAGGGATGCAACTCTTCCATCCTGATTACACTACATAAGAAATGTTCACTTTCTCTGTTGAAAGAAGGAAAAGGGAGGAGTCCAGGGCCATGTGTTGGTACAACAATGGGTGTTGGGTTTCATGAAAGGGTTGGACCAGGACGGGGGGGGGGTGGGGGGGGATTCATTGGATGGCCAGACAACCTGACCTTTTGACCTCTCAACCATCCCACCTGGCATCCTCTTCACCTTGTTGATCTCTCCCCTACCATCTTCCTCCCCTCTCTCTCTCCTCTCTCTCTCTCTCTCCTCTCTCTCTCTCTCTCTCCTCTCTCTCTCTCTCTCTCTCCTCTCTCTCTCTCTCTCCCCTCCCTCCCTCCCTCTCCACTACCCTTCTCCCCTCTCCGCTAGTCCCCTGTGGGAAAAAATGCACAATTTTATCTCAAATCAGATGCTTCTTTTTCTAATTTGTTTTGGTTTTGTTTTCACCCTCTCCCCCATTTTTCCCTTTTCCATTAACCATGCTTGTTTTTCTCACCAAGTCACCTGTCTCTTTCACTGTCCCTTCCCATGGCAATCTGTCAGGTAGTCTTATCTCTCTCTCTCTTTTATTTATTTATTTTTTTTATCTCCACCCCCTTCCCTCACTCTCTCACCCCCCAGCCCCCTCTCATTTTCTGTTTCTAATAGTCTTCATGCTGACACTTTTCTAGTGTTCCCATTCTCACACACATGCACTTACACATGCATGCATGCATACCAGCTTGCATGTGCGCACACACACACACACACACACACACACACACACACACACACACACACACACACACACACACACACACACACACACACACACACATGAGCGTGTGCGCTCACGCACTCACACACACACACACACAATCTGTGTGCATTTTGTGTGTAAAATTTTTGTTTGAAATTATATTGGTATGTTAAAAGGCACTTTAATTTAAAGCTTCCTCATGTGTGTCCTAGTCTACAGTGTTTACTATGTCAGTGATTACTGTTGTTGCATTTGTGAGCACAATATGGATATATTCATTCAAATTCACTTCTTCATAACATTAAGAGAAATCTACTGCATTCAATACACCTGGATATAGCGCTGAAGATTATCGCAAACATATCACACAGCACTGAAAAGTTGGAAATCAAAATCCCTGTGGTACTTTTCTCCACTGTGACAGTGGAAAGCATGCATGCTATCTTGACAGCAGAAGTGAGACCCTTCCATGCAGTCAGTGTGTGTGAGCTAAGATTAGATCATTAGGACTCGAGTGCTGCATCTGAAAGTAGCGGAAAATAGGGGAAAATGACTGCCCTGCATATGATTCGAAATTATATTTATTTTGAAAGTATACCTGAAATATTGGAAACGCCCACAAATGCAACAACAGTAAACACTGGTGTCTTAAGTATTAGCTGAAGTATTTTCAGTGGAAAGACAAGGGACATTTCTGTTGAAAGGAAAAACTGGTAGTTCAGCCTTTATTCAACTGTTTTTGTGGTGGGCAGGTGAAAAGGGCGTCAGTGAAAAGACAGGAGCCACCCTCCACTACAAGAGTACCCCCTTTCACAGAGTCGTCAAGGATTTTATGGTCCAGTCTGGCGACTTCACTAAAGGTATGCATGTCTCTTTGATACTGAGCGTGTGTTTGTGTGTGTATGTTATTTATTTATTTATTCTTTTATATCAAGGATAATGGATAAGCACTCATGTGCTTTTATACATTCAGTCCCCGTGTATATGTAGTTTTGTCAGTCTTGTCATCTGTTCCCACTGGCACACAATGGCCTACCCTTGCGAAAAGCGAAACAGGATTTAACGTGTGTGCAAGATGTTTTTCGTATGTTCGTACTCGGGGCCTCAGATTATACTCTCATCCGAAGGACTTGTGTGTGTGTGTGTGTGTCTGTGTGTTTTCTTTGTATCTTGCTTTGATTTTAGATAGTCTTTTTTGTTGGTTGTTTTTAGGGGAGGAGGGGTGGGGAGGGAGGTCTTTTGGATTAAAGACAGATTTTGATTGATTTTTATTCTGGTCTGTTAAGTTTTTATTTTAATCATCAGTCTAAAATCTGTTAAAGTAGATAAATTTGTTTCTGTGTATATTTTCTGTTTCATTAGGAAGAATTCTTTTTCCAAGTTTTTTTTGTGTGTGTGTGCGCACGCATGCATGTGTGTGTATTTAGTGTGTTTTATGGCCTGTAGGGGATGTATTTGTTATTCTGTTGATTGCAGGTGACGGAACTGGGGAGAGTCCATTTATGGGGGGCATTTTCCAGGTAAGTATTCATGTCTTTCGCCTTGGAAAGCTGTGTTCAGACTGAACAGTGCAGAATTTGTATATTATTCTTATGTATGCGCAGTAAGGTTTATCAGAGGAATAATAAATACTGATGGTAGAGTCTTCTGTTGTGACTTTTTCCGTGAAAATAGTGATCATGACAGATCAGTAGTACCATCATAGATAAACTATAAAAAAAAAATTTAAAAAGCTGTTTTATTATGCAAGTTGCACTTCCAACTTTTCCTTTGAAACAAATGGAAAAAGGCAAAACCTTAGCTGTAGCAAACACAGATTGATCCATATGGTTCTAAATAGATCATCGCTTCTAAATATATCACTGCTTCTAAATAGATCACTGCTTCTAAATAGATCACTGCTTCTAAATAGATCACCGCTTACAGCTGCTTTCTGTTGTCAGGGTTTGGTTTGGTTTTTTTTGTTGTTGTTGTTACTGAAGAGATGGATAGCTCTGCTTTCTTTCCTTTCTTTCTGCTACTCTTTGTTATATGTCTGGATTTTAGATGTCAAATTTTTGCTGGAATCTGAATTAAAAAAAAAAAAAAAGTACCAGTTTAGTTGAAGACATTGCCTGCTTTCAAGAATCAGATGACACTGAGAACAATCAGTTCGTTGTTTTTTTTTTGGGGGGGGGTGTTAGTATTTAGCAACTAGTCCAAACCATCTGTTTTGCTTTATCTATCTATTTATCTATCCCTTAGTCTAGTGTCCGTGGGGGCACCCCTGAAGACTTGACAACCAGTTCCCTCCATTCCTCTCTCTGTTCTACCTTTCTCAAAGTTTGGTTGAGTTCTAGGCCTGTTCATTCGCTGATGTTGTCCTCCCATCTCTTCTTTGACCTGCCTCTTTTTCTTCCTCCTTGGACAGTGCCTTGCAGTATTGTTTTTGCAAGTCCTTTTGATCTTGTGACATACTCGCACCATTTAAGTTACGCTTCTTTTCGATCGATATCTAGAAGATTTTTGTAGGGACCAATGGATTGCTGGATTCTGTTACAAAGAAGTGTGTAACAGAATCCAGCAAACCATTGGTTTTGCTTTATGCCTTCAACAAAGAAGTCATTAGTTGTTAGTGAGGAGGGGAAAAAAAAAGAAATCCACTCTTGATAGGGAAACAAATACACATGCAGTCAGGGTTGTTTTTTTTAATGGGTGGCACTGTTCTTGTGGTGACATGCTCCCCCTGGGGAGAGCAGCTGAAGTTTCATACAGAGAAGTCTGCCGTGAACAAAAGAAGCATACAAAGATACTAAGAGAAAGAGTTTCAAATGTGTTGGAATAGTTTCTGTTTGTTGCAGTCTTTCATATGAGTTTGCTGAGTGTTTATTTAACGAGTTTTGTGTGTGTGTGTGTGTGTGTGTGTGTGTGTGTGTGTGTGTGTGTGTGTGTGTGTCTTTTTCCAGATGAAAATTTTAAATTCAAACATGACAAGGAGTTTCTCCTTTCCATGGCAAACCGTGGAAAGGACACCAACGGATCCCAGTTCTTCATGTAAGCTGATGAACATGTATTTGTCTGCTGTTTGCATCTCATACCCTCTCCTTTGCCCTTGCCTGTTTTTGTTTGTAAAAAAAAAACCCTTTTTTTTTTGTGTGTGTGTTTTGTTTTAAAAAAACAACAACAAAAAGCTAGCTGTCATTATTGATAAGAAAAGCATAGCATACATACATGTATGGGGATTGTGTGTCCAGTCCTATTCTGAAGTGCTGTGTTTTTTCCCTGTGCTGTGATGGAAGTGTTCTGTCACTTCACTGATTGGGGTAGACAGTGTTTCCTCACTCAAAAAATGGTGGGCATTATTACAGTGGATAAATAAAGACAGTAGCTTGCCACAAAGGATTTTGTGTTAATGTTAGTCATGATGAATTTTTTGTTTTTTATTTGTAAAAAAAATATATTGGTGCATATGTGTCTGTGATCATAGCGTGATATGTAGATCTGTGGTTGTATGTGGATTTGTGATCATAGTGGGATTGTATGCATGTGGATTTGTGATGATAATCTGTACGATTGGTTGTGGATTTACTGAGGTTTTGCGTTTCAAATATATGACAGTAAAGACAGACAGGAAGTAAGAAGTCAGTGTACATATCTATCTGTCTGTATTGTTCAGTGCTGTAGAGCTCTAGGGCAGTGGGAAGTATCCCTTCATACTTTTTGACAGTCTCAGGCCAAGGTCAGAAAAGAACTTGTCCTTTTTTTTGATTGTTTTTGTGAAAGAAATAGATAGGCAACACTTTAATCCCACATGTAAGTTTTTCTTTTCCCATATATGTGGCGCTCCACCATGAAATGAGTCGCTTAGCACATTACCTAATTTTGCGCTAGGAGCCTTTAAAGGCAGGTGGGGGTCAAGTTGTCAATTTTGAGATTTTGATTGATTATTAAACTAGATCTGTTTATTTACCTTATAATGAAATATCAAGGCACAATTTTTATTCCTTTTGCTTTTAAATGTGTTTTGAAAATACCAAAGCACTCATTCTGTCAACCTGTTACTAAAATAAACTTGCCCGTTTCTCATTTTGTCCAATCCTGCAGTCTATCATTTCAATTTGTAATAATGTTGCACAGAATGTCCGATTTTCAATCTGTTTTTTGTATTTGATAGCCACTTTATTGCACATTAATAACATGTCACTAACTTAAAATTGACCTCAGGTGCACTCCGTCTCATTATGTGGTGGAGCGTCACATATGTACATGTATGCATACACATGTGCTCATGCACTTGCACAGATGTACAAAATCAGATTTAGTCTGTGGATGAAATGTAGTGCTTTCATATGCTTGAAACTTTAACAAACTCCAAAACTACATAGAAAATAATAGAAAATAGATAAAGTGAAATGTGTAACAAGCTGATTTTGTTTCAAAGGAAAGCTGACAGTTGGCAGAATAATGTGATTTTATGTCTGTGAGTGTTTTGTTTTATGCATTGGCATTATTCTGTAAGAAATACAACAGTGTGAATTGTTGCAAGAAGCAGTGACAAATGGTTTACTGTGACAAAGTAGCGTGAATGTCGAGTTTGTGCTGTGTGGAGGTTGATGAATTTTTCCACAGAGCAGTTATGTCATTGTGCAAGATGTTTTCAAGTTATGTCATAGTGCAAGATGTTTTCAAGTTATGTCATTGTGCAAGATGTTTTCAAGTTATGTCATTGTGCAAGATGTTTTCAAGTTATGTCATTGTGCAAGATGTTTTCAAGTTGTGTCATTGTGCAAGATGTTTTCAAGTTATGTCATTGTGCAAGATGTTTTCAAGTTATGTCATTGTGCAAGATGTTTTCAAGTTATGTCATTGTGCAAGATGTTTTCAAGTTATGTCATTGTGCAAGATGTTTTCAATTCTTGACTTCACAGGCTTTGATGATGATGATTTTGACAGGAGTGTGGATGAAGATGTGGGTAAGTGAAGAAATGTGAAAGCTGAAGGTTGACGAGACTTTTACCATATTGTGTACTTACCCACAGAGCCGACCGGCCAAAACTCAACACGGGAGTGGCAGGTAACTGGATCGGTCGGCCTGGATGATTGAAAACCAGTCTGGATGATTCTGGTGTCGGCCATTTTGTCATGCGCTGTGGGCGAGAAAAGAAATGACGTCTCTTCTCCGTCATGTCCTCCTCCCACCTCTGACCTTCCGGTCCCTCCCCCCCCTCCCCAATGTACATGTTATCAGACATAAATTATCATTACAAATGTAGTGCATGTTTTTTTTTGTGCAGATTCTAGGGCTGGAGGGTGGGCAGTGTAAATTGATCAGAAAAGCTTTGTCTCCATGTTTCACTTGTAATTTGATCAGAAAAACTTTGCTCCATGTTTCAAATGTAATTTGATCAGAAAAACTTGGCTCCTTGTTTCAAATGTAATTTGATCAGAAAATTTAGAATAGCTTTGTTCCATGTTTCACAGAAGAATTTAGCATTTTTCTAGTGAAAAAAGCAATTAAGCCTTGAAAGAATTGTGCTCGTGAGAGAGATGGGTTAAGTGTTAATTGCATTTACAGGGAGGTTGCTTGTACAAGTGGGGTGTTTTAATCTCGAGATGAACCTGCTTTTCAGTTGTTGTGTTTTTTTTTAATTAAAAAGTTGTATGCTTTTAAATAAATAGCTATTGTCAAACGTGAATATTTTAATTTTTGTCAAATGAAATGATGGGAGAAGACTATGTCAGAGATAAGTCAGTATGTAGCCATGTTTTGCAGATAACTGCCAGTATTTAAAATAGCTCTGTAAAGCCAAGGCTTTCCTGCTTCTATGATACTGTTGTGATTCAACATCTTTTGGGTTGTAAACGACCGCAAATTTGTTTTGAAATTAAAGCCATGGTAAAGAGTAGTGCACGTGTGTACAGTAGAGCAAGAGACATCCCTGTTAACTGTTAAGTCAGAATGAATGGAGCAATAGCTAGGTGGAGGGGGGCAGCGGGGTGTCTGTGTGTGTACTGTAGAGCAAGAGACATCACTGTAATCAGAGTGAATGGAGCAAGAGCTAGGTGGAGGGGAGTCAGTGGGTGTCTTTGTCCCTGTTGCTGATCAGGAGCGGTGCCAGCTAACCCTTGTTTCTGATTTTCAGAACCACAAACGTTGCTCCACATCTGGACAAGTGAGTATGCCTGTTGCGAGCTTGTCTCTGTTTTGTTTGTATGTGTGTGTGCTCTTGTGATGGTGTTTCTGTTTTGTATGTATGTGTGTCTGTTGTGATATTGTCTCTCTTTTGTATGTATATGTGTGTTGTTGTGATAGTGTTTCTGTTTTGTATACATGTATGTGTGTCTGTTGTGATCTTGTCTCTGTTTTGTATCTATATATATGTGTGTGTTCTTGTGTTAGTGTTTCTGCTTTGTATGTATGTATGTCTGTTGTGATCTTGTTTCTGTTTTGTATTTTAACCCTAGTAGCGCTGAGATAACGGCAGCCGTACTAAGTGCTGCTGGCTGAATTAACAGCAGCCATTGTTGATTTGCAGTAGGGTGGGGTCAAACAACTCTTGATATTGATATGTAAAACTAAACTAAGTGTGTAAAGTTGTAAATCACTGGAAAGCTTAGATAACAAGCTTTTAAAAGAGTGAAATTTTATAGCAGCATGTAGTGTTTATGATAATGTAAAAAATAAATAAAGTTTAAAAACTGCGCGTGCACTACCAATCACTGTTGCGATGTCGGTGACCCAGATTGATTTTAACACGATGTGCAATGTTGTTGCGGTGCAAAAATGTCATGATTCGATAAATACTGTCTCTTGACATAAGTTTTGAAAAAATAAAGAGCTTCCGTGGCTTTATCGGTCGTCAAATACTCGGAAAAGTCCAGCGAAATGATCGACGCGATCGCGATCGTCATGGCGGTGAACACTTATTTCGTGCGAACTGGCGGCGTTCTATGACGAAAATACGACAATCGCTTGATTTCGTGTGATGCAAAGTACTCGACAGCATATAGAAATGACTTAAAAACAGTTATTTCGAAGCCGTGTTGCGTTAAAATAAAGTAAAACAATGTATGACATCGAAATCGCCCGGTAGCTATGAAGTGCTTTGGACAAAACTTGGCACCGCTCGATTCAGTCCGATCGCGATCAATTTTTCCGAAGTTTTTCAAAAATATTTCACAATCCTTACCTTATCGTCTCTATTATCGTTTAATTCAACCAAATCCAGCCTCTAAAACTCCTCATCGCCGTCAATATCGTCAAAAAACTCGAAAAATACTTCGAGTGATACGAGCGCAAACATTTTGCCGCCATTTTGTTTTCAAGCGATCGACGTTCGTCCAAAAAAAATAAAAAATACACCTCTAAACCAATCAGAATCCTCGTTGCTTGCGACTGCGGACGACCTTCACCCATTTCTGCGGCCCTACAATGGCCTTCACGTTCATTGGATGACCTTTGAAAGCGAAAGAAAGCCTTCAATTACGATCACCGACGTCATCCCGGAATATTCCGCGAGCCGCCAGAAATGCTGCACTACGTCATTCCGGAGTATTCCGGGAATAGCGCTACTAGGGTTAAATATAAATATGTCTGTCGTGATATTGTCTCTGTTTTGTAACATATATATGTGCCTGTTATGATATTCTTTCTGTTTTGTATGTCTTATGATATTGTATGTTTTCTATGTTTGTTGTGATATTGTCTCTGTTTTGTAGTGTGTCTTTTGTGACATTGTATTTGTTTTCTATATGTGTTGTGATATTGAATCTGTTTTGTAGTGTGTCTGTTGTGATGTTGTATTTTATGTGTTATATATGATTGCCTGTTTGTTTTGTATTATATGTGTGCCTGTTGTGGTAGCTTTGTCATAGCCAGTCTCTAACAGATGATATACAGATAGAATACAGCCCTCTGTGTGACTGAAATAGGTTACATGTTGTCAGAAAAGTCATCTTCATGATTTATGAATTTGTTTGCTTTTGGGGCGTTCCTTTAATTAAAACAGATCTACATATGTTGCTTGGTAAGGACAATGCTTGTCGTTGATATTGTACTCGGGGTTTAGCTTGGGTGCAATAGACGCCAGGTATCTTCTTTGTAAAGTGGTGTCATTTTACAGAACATCGGTTTTGATCTCTGACCATAAGTATGCAGTGTACACCCACACACACAGAGGCATAGACTCATTCCAGCATACACGCGCAATCTCTTATATGTGTGAGCTATTGTGCAGATACTTACGATTATGACATTGTGTATTTAGATGTAAGCTCGCACGCACACACACACACACACACACACACACACACACACACACACACACACACACACACACACACACACACACACACACACACGCACACACACACACAGATGCATATACACATACACACAGACGCGTATACACATACACACGCACACACACACGCATACACACACACACACACACACACGCACGCACGCACACACATTCTTACACACTCGCACCCCCCACTTTAGCGTGTTCACATTGTTTACCATGGTGAGGTATGACCTATGACTGACGGGGGTGTGCAGTGTCCATGTGGTGTTTGGCCATGTGCTGAGTGGTCAGGACGTGGTGAAGAAAATCGAGCAGCTGCCCACGGACGCTCGCAGTCGGCCTGAGGTGGAGGTGAAGATCGCCAACTGTGGGGAGCTGGTGCTGCTGAAGAAAGGCAAACTGAAAGGTCAGCACCCCGCCTACCCTGTGCACTGGGTGGCCATGTCTTTATTTTTATTTTTATTTTATTCTTTTATATCAAGGATAATGGGACAAGCACTCTTGTGCTTTTTTTACATCCAGTCCCCGTGTGTGTGCAGCTTTGTAAATGTCATCAGTTCCCATCATGTCTTGTCCTCAGGCCCCTGCCTGCCTGCAGTCATGGTTATGTCAACACTCATGATTGGTTACTTACTGAAAGATCATAGTGGAGAGATAGAAAGAGAGATCTTGAAGCTGGCTGGAAGGCTGGGGATTTTTAGGAAATCGTTGCCAAACTACAGTGGACTTTGATGCTGGATCTTCACCAGCATCACCTCTTCAGCTGAAATGAGCGTCTGCTGCCAAGTCTTTGTGGGTTCAGGCCTGAATAAGCCCCAGGAAGTATCTGTTCAGGAGATATACAGGCTTTTCCATTGTTTCCCCAGATTCTGGAGATATACAGGCTTTTCCATTGTTTCCCCAGATTCTGGAGATACACAGGCTTTTCCATTGTTTCCCCAGATTCTATGCCTGCATGGGCAAAGGGATGGCTGCAAATACACAGCAATTTTATTACCTGTTTCTGTGAACAGCTATTTTGATGAGTGGAAGACGTTTCACCCTGTGCCATGTATATTTAGCAATTTTGTACTGAAAGGTTAGAAATACAGGTTGCTGGGCCCATTTCTTGAATAGTCGATAATAAGAGACACAGCTACAAGAAAGGTTTTTGCATCCAGGAAAGAAAGCTGTAAGCAGTCAGTGACACACACACATAAACACCCCCCCCCCCCACCCCGCTTTATGGTTAAGACTACCAGCTGACTGTAAACAAAACATTGTGTTTCTGTTGTGAAGACAATCAGTGCAAGTGTGGGACTCAGCATTGTAGGCAGGCAGGCAGGTTTGACTGCATATTTTGTGGTAGGTGAGCATGGAAATGGGTAACAGAAAGAACTGTGTGTGTGTGGTGTTGGTTTCAGGGAAGAAGAAAGAGCCTGTCCCCTCGGAGTCTTCCTCCTCCTCCTCCTCCAGCTCTGAGTCAGAGTCTGCCTCCTCAGAGGAGGAGAAGAAGAAGAAAAAGAAGAAGCACAAGAAGAAGCACAAGAAGAAGGAGTCCAAGAAAAAGAAGAAGAACAAAGACAAAGACAAGGACAAAGAAAACCGCAAAAGGAAAGAGCCCTCTGAGGAAGGAGAGATCGAAGAGTAAGTGGTTTGTTTTAGATCATGCCACATTTGTGAAGGACGAGCATTTCCAGGCACTCTTTGTGTAACCCTAAGTGGTTTTAGATCATGCCACATTTGTGAAGGACGAGCATTTCCAGGCACTCTTTGTGTAACCCTAAGTGGTTTTAGATCATGCCACATTTGTGAAGGATGAGCATTTCCAGGCACTCTTTGTGTAACCCTAAGTGGTTTTAGATCATGCCACATTTGTGAAGGACGAGCATTTCCAGGGGCTCTGCTCAACCCTAAGTGGTTTAGATCATGCTACATTTGTGAAGGATGAGCATTTCCAGGCACTCTTTGTGTAACCCTAAGTGGTTTTAGATCATGCCACATTTGTGAAGGATGAGCATTTCCAGGGGCTCTGCTCAACCCTAAGTGGTTTTAGATCATGCCACATTTGTGAAGGATGAGCATTTCCAGGCACTCTTTGTGTAACCCTAAGTGGTTTTAGATCATGCTACATTTGTAAAGGACGGGCTCTGTTCAACCCTGAGTGGTTTAGATCATGCCACATTTGTAAAGGACGGGCTCTGTTCAACCCTGAGTGGTTTAGATCATGCCACATTTGTAAAGGACGGGCTCTGTTCAACCCTGAGTGGTTTAGATCATGCCACATTTGTAAAGGACGGGCTCTGTTCAACCCTAAGTGGTTTAGATCATGCCACATTTGTAAAGGACGGGCTCTGTTCAACCCTGAGTGGTTTAGATCATGCTACATTTGTGATGGACAAGCGTTTCCAGGGGCTCTGTTCAACCCTAAGTGGTTTAGATCATGCCACATTTGTGATGGACAAGCATTTCCAGGGGCTCTGTTCAACCCTGGTAATGCTGGCTGAATGTACAGCAGCTGGCTCAGTGCTGCTGGTGGAATTAATTTTGGCCAGTGTTGTTTTGAAGCAGGGTGGGGTCAAACAACCCTGGATATGTAAAACTGAACTAAGTGTGTAAAGCTGTGAATCACTGGAAAGCTTAGGTAACAAGCTTTTAAGTGGGTGTAATTTTATAGCAGCATGTAGTGTTTATGAGTATGTAAAAAATAATTTTTAAAATTGTGTATGCACTGCCAATCACTGCCGTGCAATTAAGGTCTCATACTACTAATCACTGTATTGTTATGTGATGTTATGTGGGTGTTTTCTCTGCCTTGTTTATCCTGGTGAAGCAGTGGGGAGATAGAGCCAGAGAAGGAGATGTCCTCACTGTATTGTTATGTGATGTGTTTTTTCTGCCTTGTTTGCCCTGGTGAAGCAGTGGGGAGATAGAGCCAGAGAAGGAGAAGTTAGTCCTCACTGTATTGTTATGTGATGTGTTTTTTCTGCCTTGTTTGCCCTGGTGAAGCAGTGGGGAGATAGAGCCAGAGAAGGAGAAAGTGCAGACGGTGTTTGCTGAGATCCGGCCTGACGAGATCCCGGACGTTCCCTTCCAGAAGTTCCTGTACCGGGGAAAGCAGGAGGAGCAAGAAGTGACCGCTGCTGGAGATGCCAAGTGAGACTGATTTCTTTGCCAAAGTAGGATAATCAGTGTTGGGGCTTTGCAAATGCTTACAGGAAAACAAAGTGTTCTTAGGCAGCATGTCAAGACTGAGAAACATCAGAATTACTAAACACAGTTCAAACAGACACCAGATGTAGTGTGACTGATTAAAAAAAATACTGCTTCCTCAGTATCTGTTTCTATGAAGAGTGAGATATTAGTTTGTCAGGCACCGTCACTGCCAGTGCCTGTAGCAGCACCAGGCCTAGCAGTGAACTCAAATCTGATCATCATGTAAAGGTGTGGTGTTTACAGAGAAACCAACTTGTGTAAATGTGTTGTGTTTACACAGAAACCAACTTATGTAAAGGCGTTGTGTTTACACAGAAACCAACTTATGTAAAGGCGTTGTGTTTACACAGAAACCAAGTTCTGTCATGTTAACCCTTTGCTTGGCACAACGCCCCAAAGCGCCCGACCCTGTCCTTGGGCAAAACGCCCCAAAGCGCCCGGCGACATCACCGTCACTTCAGAGTGGTCATACATTCGAAATTCCCGCCAATCTCGCTTCAAATCTCGTGAATATAGAAGCCACGAGACTTCCGCATGTTTATTACAAATGGCGGCGATTGGAGTGAGTTTGTTGCAAGTATTGGAGGAAAAAAATCGCAAATTTTTCCAAGATGGATGCTATCTTCGAACCAGACATTTACGATTGTTTTTACAGCTTCCATGCCGAAAATATGACGCTGTGAGATGTGTATCTAGGCTCAAATATCGATGTAATCGATCCTAGTAGTGTGTGCACTTCTGAGTTTGTTGACTGAAGTGAGAGAGACGACTTTGACTACGGCGAAGTTCGAGACGAAAATCGATCGTCAAATCTAACACGGCCGATACGCGTTTTGAATTCTACTCTTAGATTTGGGGAAATTATCGTGGATTTCAAGTTCGGCAATGGTTCAGAACTTGATGTATTTTGTTATTTGGTTGCTATTCGGGATTTTGATACGGTAGCGGCTCAAACTTAAACGTTAAGCTGATCGCGATCATCGGTAAACAAAAATGGCGATCGTCGGAATGTTCGATGTGTTCGTGCACCATTTATCAAAAAAACAAAAAAACCAACAGTAGGTTGAAAATATCTTTTCTATAATTGTTTCTTAATGTTTTAGTTTTTATTTAATCAAAATCCATGCACGCATTGTAAAGTTATTGCAACCCTAACTGTAACACACACAAACCAATCAATGACTTTGTGTGTTTATGCATTATAATTCTAAAAGAAAATAAAAATAATGACAAAAATTGGGTATTAGCAATTTCTTTATTCATTTCTGCATCTTGCTGTTTTTATTTCATCAAAATCCACCTGACCATTGTAGAGTTATTGCATGTTCAATACATACACCCACTCACAAGCCATCCACCTCCATTTTCTCTGCCCGGCAGGAAGGTGACAAATGATTTTGCTGTGCCAAGCAAAGGGTTAAGGAGTGTTGTGTACAGAGAAACCAATGTATGTAAAGTTACGGTGTGGTGTTTACAGAGAAACTAATGTGTGTAAAGTTATGGCATGGTGTTTACAGAGAAACCAATGTATGTAAAGTTATGGCGTCGTGTATACAGAGAAACTAACATGTGTAAAGTTAAGGTGTGGTGTTTCCAGGGAAACGAATCGCGAGAGGCGGAGGTCATCACAGGACAGCCGGCGACGGTCAGACGACCGACCCGCCTACAACTCCCGCTCCAGGGTCATGTACTCCTCCACTGGCCGACGCATCAAGGGCCGGGGCAGCATTGTGAGTTCACTGCATCTTTCCACTGTCTGTCAGGGATAAATGTGGAGTTCACTGTTTGTCAATGATAAATGGGATGTTAGAGGCTGCTTTTGCCTTTGTTGGAAGTAATGCACTGGCAGAGTTTGTTATCAGATTGTCTTTTAATAAAGCCTTTAAAAAAATACATGCATTTTGCAATAGTTCACACGTGCACATGGAAAAGATTTGACAGTTTCCTTAAACTTTACTCTTGATCAAAGTTTTTTTTATTTGATTTTTGTTGATGATGCTAGAATTGTGGCAGATTCTGGGTAGAGGCATCTGAAAGTGAGGACTGGGGGAAAAGACAGGTGGAGAGGGAAAAGACAGGTGGAGAGGGAAAAGACAGGTGGAGAGAAAAAAGACAGGTGGAGAGAGGGAAAAGACAGGTGGAGAGAAGGAAAAGACAGGTGGAGAGGGAAAAGACAGAGGAAAAAAAGACAGGTGGAGAGAAAAAAGACAGGTGGAGAGAGGGAAAAGACAGGTGGAGAGAGGGAAAAGACAGGTGGAGAGGGAAAAGACAGAGGAAAAAAAGACAGGTAGAGAAGAAAAAGACGGGTAGAGAGGAAAAAGACAGGTAGAGAGGCATATGAAAATGGGGACTGAGGGAAAAGACAGAGAGGAAAAATCAGGTAGAGAGGAAAAAGACAGGTAGAGACATATGAAAGTGAGGACTGAGGGAAAAAGACAGGTTGGTGTCCTGTTTAGTTCTTGACGGGTGTATGTGTGTTTTTGTGCAGCGGTTCCGGTCTCGCAGTCGATCGCGCAGCACCACCCCCCCTCACTGGCGCCGGGAGATGGAGCGCACACAGAGGGGCAGGGAGCCAAGGGAGCCCCAGGCCGAGGAGAAGTGGTCCAAGGGAGACTACCTGCAGCAGCAGGAGCGACCCTCCGCCAAGTCCCGCCTGGGATCTCGCCTGGACGTGGAGAAGGAGGCTGCCCCCCTGACCCGCCGCTTTGAGGCAGAGGAGAAGGAAGAGGGGTAAGCTTTGAGGCAGAGGAGAAGGAAGAGGGGTAAGCTTTGAGGCAGAGAAGGAAGAGGGGTAAGCTTTGAGGCAGAGGAGAAGGAAGAGGGGTAAGCTTTGAGGCAGAGAAGGAAGAGGGGTAAGCTTTGAGGCAGAGGAGAAGGAAGAGGGGTAAGCTTTAAGGCAGAGAAGGAAGAGGGGTAAGCTGGTGGGGGGGGTATGAGGCTGGTGGGCAGTGTCAGAGGTGCGTATAATTTATTTACCCACTGTCACTGTCTGGCAGCTGTCATTTGATGAGCTGGGCTGCTTTTCTGGTTGACCTGTAAAGGACATCGGTGGTGGATAGTGGATAGACATAGTGGATCGTTGGTCTAGGTGGTAACACGCCTGCCTAGAAAGCAAAAAGTCCGGGTCAGAGTGTGCGGTGGTTTGAATCCCATTTGGGCCCCAAACTCTTTCCCCATCCAGTAGACCATGAGTGGTGGTCTGGGCACTAGTCTTTCGGATGAGACGATAAACCGAGGTCCTGTGTGTTACACATCATTATTTAAAAAGTTAAAGTTAAAGTCTGTCCCGAGCCTAAGGCTCATCAGGCCGGTGCTTATCCCGGTTTCTGTGGTGTTAAACGACTGAGAGTCATAGACTCCCCCCTGGATAGGACGCTGGTCTATCGCAGGGTTAACCCCCAACACAAGGTTGGTACCCCTTTTACACCTTGGTGGGGTGAGAAAATAGCTGTAAAGTGCCTTTTCCAAGGGCACAACGCCATAGCCGAAAGCTGGGATCGAACCCGCAACCTTTAGATTACGAGTCCAACGCCCTAACCACTAGACTACGGCGGCGGCTACATCATTATTTAGCGCACGTAAAAGAACCCACAGCAATAATGGGGTTGACCCTGGCAAAATTCTGTAAAAAAAACCCACTCTAATAGGGAAACAAATACAGTTGCATACTGGAAAAAGAGAAAAAAAATATTTAAAAAATGGATGGGCGCTGCACTCGTGGCGACACGCTCTCCCCAGGGAGAGCAGCCTGAATTTCACACACAAAAATCTGGTGTGACATTAAGTGGTATTAAATAAATAAATTTTCAAAAACCATGTTGTGATCTGACATGAAAACCTGACCAGTGTGTGTTTGTAACAGACATGTTGTGATCTGACATGAAAACCTGACCAGTGTGTGTTTGTAACGGACATGTTGTGATCTGACATGAAAACCTGACCAGTGTGTGATTGTAATGGACATGTTGTGATCTGACAGGGAGGAAAGCGAGGATGAAGAAGAGGAGGA
The DNA here is from genome assembly GCA_030674155.1 of Stramonita haemastoma. Lineage (NCBI taxonomy): Eukaryota > Metazoa > Mollusca > Gastropoda > Neogastropoda > Muricidae > Stramonita > Stramonita haemastoma. Next base: position 43,929,609 of record CM060338.1, on the reverse strand, counting down.
GGAAGAGGACAAGCAGAAGCACAAGAAAGAGAAGAAGGAGAGCAAGAAGTAAGAATGGTTCATTTCTTGTGGGGAGGGGGAGCCACAACTAGGAAAAGACTATATCATTTTTTACAAGTGCCAAGACTCTTCGCAGTTATTACTGTTGATGGGTTTGACTGAATAGTATGATAGAAGACGATTGCAGGGGTGTATCATTGCTCACGTGTTGCATGACTTGGAGTTATCACACAGCAAAGTATCCCTTTTCTCTTGTATACCTGTATGTAGGTTGACTGGGGAGAGGAGGGACAATGTCCCCTCTAAATCCTAGAATCGACACTGATAGCATTGATGTTTGTGATTGGCAGGCTTTTTTTCTCTGAAAGATAATGGCATTGATGTGTGTGATTGTTTGGCATGGTTTTCTTTCTAAAAGATAACGGTATTGATGTGTGTGATTTTTGGCACAATTTTCTTTCTAAAACGTAATGGTAATGTGTTTGTGATTGGCAGGCTTTTTTCTCTGAAAGGTAATGCCATTTGTGTGTGATTGGCAGGCACTTTTTACTGAAAAATAATTTTATTGATGTGTGTGATTGACAGGCTTTTATCTCCTATAGATAATGGCATTGATATGTGTGATTAGCAGGCTTTTATCTCCTATAGATAATGGCATTGATATGTGTGATTAGCAGGCTTTTATCTCTGATAGATAATGGTATTGATGTGTGTGATTGGCAGGCTTTTATCTCTGATAATGGCATTGATGTGTGTGATTGACAGGCTTTTATCTCCGATAGATAATGGCATTGATGTGTGTGATTGGCAGGCTTTTATCTCCTATAGATAATGGCATTGATGTGTGTGATTGGCAGGCTTTTATCTCTGATAATGGTCATTGATGTGTGTGATTAGCAGGCTTTTATCTCCGATAGATAATGGATTGATGTGTGTGATTGGCAGGCTTTTATCTCTGATAATGGCATTGATATGTGTGATTAGCAGGCTTTTATCTCTGATAGATAATGGCATTGATGTGTGTGATTGGCAGGCTTTTATCTCTATAGATAATGGCATTGATGATGTGTGATTGACAGGCTTTTATCTCTGTAGATAATGGCATTGATGTGTGTGATTGGCAGGCTTTTATCTCTGATAGATAATGGCATTGATGTGTGTGATTGGCAGCTTTTGTCTCCTATAGATAATGGCATTGATATGTGTGATTGACAGGCTTTTATCTCCTATAGATAATGGCATTGATGTGTGTGATTGGCAGGCTTTTATCTCTGATAGATGGCATTGATGTGTGTGATTGGCAGGCTTTACTCTGATATGGATTGATGTGTGGATTAGAAGAGGCTTTTATCTCTGATAGATAATGGCATTGATGTGTGTGATTGGCAGGCTTTTATCTCTGATAGATAATGGCATTGATGTGTGTGATTGGCAGGCTTTTATCTCCTATAGATAATGGCATTGATGTGTGTGATTGGCAGGCTTTTATCTCTGATAATGGCATTGATGTGTGTGATTAGCAGGCTTTTATCTCTGATAGATAATGGCATTGATGTGTGTGATTGGCAGGCTTTTATCTCTGATAGATAATGGCATTGATGTGTGTGATTGGCAGGCACAAGAAGCACAAGAAAGACTCCAAACACAAGAAGAAGCACAAGAAGAACAAATCCAGCAGCGAGGAGTCAGACTCTGAAAAGGAAGAAAAAGAAGAAAAAGAGCAAGAAGAAAGAGCACAAGGAGGACTCCAAGAAGAAGAAGGAAGTGAAGAAGAAGAATTATCGAAAGAAGCACGTGAGCAGCAGCAGCGAGTCTGAAGATGAAAAGGAAAACAAAGAGGAGAAGAAAAAGTCGGACAAGGAGAAGAAAGAGGAATCGCGGTCGAAGCACGGCCATCGCTCGGGGTCCGCAGACAGAAAGAACCAGGCGGAAGGCAGGCGGAAGAGCCGAGATGACTCCAGGCACAGCAAGGAGAAGGACGGTCGCAGGCAGGACTCTTCCAAAAGAAAGCGGTCAGCCAGCCTGGAGAAAGCCAGGAACGGTCTGGCAAAAAAGCCGGGTAGGAGAGAGAGGGAGGACTCCTCTGACCAGGACAGGTCGCGAGAACGACGCAAATCCAAATCCAAATCCAAATCCCGGTCAGGGTCGGAGGACAGGTGGCGCTCGGCTCCAGAGGCAAGGACAGAAGAAAGGGAAGGTCAAGGTCGGCAGAGAAGCAGCGGTCAGGGTCTGTGTCAGATCCAGGGAGGGCAGGAGGAGGGGGGACGACTCCAGGGAAGGGCAGAGGAGAAGGTCACGCTCCAGGTCAGACGACAGGAGAACCTCTCAGAGACAGGACCGCTCCCCTGACAGATACAGGGCCAGAGATGACAGGTAGCGTTTTTTCTTCTTCTTCTTCTTCTTCTTCTTCTTCTTCTTCTTCTTCTTCTTCTTCTTCTGCTTCTTCTCTCTTCTTCTTCTCTTCTTCTTCTTCTCTTCTCTTTTCTTCATCTTCTTCTTTCTTCTTCTTCTTCTTCTTCTTCTTCTTCTTCTTCTTCTTCTTCTTCTTCTTCTTCTTCTTCTTCTTCTTCTTCTTCTTCTTCTTCTTCTTCTTCTTCTCTTCTTCTTCTTCTTCTTCTTCTTCTTCTTCTTCTTCTTCTTCTTCTTTTCTTTTTCTTTTTCTTTTCTTCTTCTTCTTCTTCTTCTTCTTCTTCTTCTTCTTCTTCTTCTTCTTCTTCTTCTTCTTCTTCTTTGTCGTCATCATTCTTCTTCTTCTTCTTCTTGCACGACGGCATTTCTCACTGTAGTGACAGTGTAAACAGTTAATGGTACAGGATGTCCTTTTGGCAGTGTTGTTTGCACGACAGCATTTCTCATTGTAGTTTGGATTACGTTGATGTTGTATCATTTTTCTTTGTTCTTTTTGTGTTCATCTTCAAATTACATTTGTTGTCATCTTCAGGTTACATTTGTTCAGTGCTGTGTGAATGAATACATCCTTTTTGAACCAAGGGGGAAAACACATACAGACATCTTATTTACAAAGTTTGATTTTAAAGATATTTGTTGTGGTAAAAAATTTTTTTTTAATCATTGTGATAAACTTAAAAACAAAACAAAGGGAAGCCAGTTCAGCATAAGGGTGATTTTGCTAAAAAGTGTTGTTCTTTATATTCTGGTTAACTCTTTGTTGTTGTTGTTGTTGTTCTTTACATTCTGGTTAACTCTTTGTTGTTGTTGTTGTTGTTCTTACATTCGGTTAACTCTTTGTTGTTGTTGTTGTTTACATTCTGGTTAACTCTTTGTTGTTGTTGTTGTTGTTCTTTACATTCTGGTTAACTCTTTGTTGTTGTTGTTGTTGTTCTTTACATTCTGGTTAACTCTTTGTTGTTGTTGTTGTTGTTCTTTACATTCTGGTTAACTCTTTGTTGTTGTTGTTGTTTACATTCTGGTTAACTCTTTGTTGTTGTTGTTGTTGTTCTTTACATTCTGGTTAACTCTTTGTTGTTGTTGTTGTTGTTCTTTACATTCTGGTTAACTCTTTGTTGTTGTTGTTGTTGTTCTTTACATTCTGGTTAACTCTTTGTTGTTGTTGTTGTTGTTTTTCTTTACATTCTGGTTAATTCTTTGTTGTTGTTGTAGGAGGCGGTCTCGATCCCCAGACCGCCGACGTTCCAGGTCAGGAGAGCGGTGGCGGCGGTTTTCCCCGCCGAGGCGTGGTGGCCATGGCAACCGGTGGCGGGGGGGCAGCCCCTACAGACGGCGGAGTCCCCCCCGCAGGGAATCGCGCCACAGCCGCTCCCCCCCCCACAGGCGACGCAGGGGCGCAGCATCCTCCTCCTCCGACTCTGACTCCTCCTCTGACCGGACCAGCGCCGCCGCGCAGCCGCAGAGAAGAGAATGAAGATGTTCGGGTGAGAATGTGTAGATGTATAGAATGTATAGATGTTCAGGTGAGAATGTATAGATGTATAGAATGTATAGATGTTTGGGTGAGAGACAGATTTTATTCTGTGTTGTCATGTATAGATGTTCGGGTGAGAATGTGTAGAATGTATAGATGTGCGGGTGAGAGACAGACAGGGTTCTGTGTTGTGTGGGTGAGAAACAGATGTAGTTCTGTGTTGTCATGTAGAAAGACAGACTATACAGACATAATACTGTGCTACACAGATGATTGGGTAAGAAATATGATATCCTCTGAGGGGAAGATAGCATTTCAAAACATGGATAGTTTCTGATATGATATCCTCTGAGGTAGATAGCATTTCAAGTCATGGATAGTTTCCTGTCCGTTGGGTTGCCTCCAAAGCGGTGTGTGCATATGATTGATGGTGCTGTGTGTTTTATTCAGGATGCCTTTGGTTCGCAAGTCGGAGAGCCCTCCCCCCACCCACTGGAAGCCAGGCCAGAAACCCCTGGCCATCAAGTCCTCCACCAGTGTTGTTGAAGAGTGAGTCAGTCTTGAGTCTCCTTGTCTGGATCTGATTCCCCCAGGTCATCAGGAACTGGTGTCCAACCCATGTAGCTGAAGAGAGCCATATATATAATGTGTGTGTGTGATAAATGGACCAAGATAGGGGGAAAGTAATCAATTGGTATATTTATATATCTATCCATTTATTTGTATATATCTCTATCTGTGATAAATGGACCAGGATGGGGGGTTTAATAAATTTGTATAATAATTTTATTTATGTACCTGACCTCAGACCCCAGTCTGTATTGGAACACATGGATTGTTATTGCTAACTGAAGCACAGACAGACAGACTAATACCTGACCTCAGACCCCAGTCTGTACTGGCACAGTGACCACAGAGATAGATAGCAAGCACAGTGACAGACAGACAAGTGTAACTGACCTCAGACCCCAGTCTCCATTGGTACAGGGTGGTGAAGGTGACCCCAGAGCTGCCAGTGCTGACGGGGCAGGCTTTGCAGGACATCAGTCTGCCTGAAGGGTCGTCCCCCCTGCCCTTGGCCAAAGTGGGCCTGGAGAAGAGCGAGGCGACAGCAGCGGCAGTGGTGGCAGTGGCAGAGAAACCCAAGATCCTGTACAACCTGGACAAGGAGGAGTCCATCACCACCCTCCCCGTCAAGCCTCCCCACGCCAGAGAGAAGGACCGCAAGTCTCGCTCCTCCTCCAAGAGTTCAAGGTCGTCCCACAGCTCCAGGTCAAGCAGTGGGTCAAAGTCGCCGCGGCCCAAAAAGAAAACAGCGTCCAGCGAGTCTGACTCCGACAGGAAGAAGGAGAAGAAAGTGGTGGAGGTGAGAGCTACTTTCATCGGGTTCTGTGTGTCTGTGTGTGTGTGTGTGTGTGAATAGCAGAAATCACATTCTGTAGCACCCTTTTTCTGAACCAGTAATGTCATCAGTTTACCCTGTTTCTCTTTCATATTTTTATTTGATTTTTTTTATTTTATAAGGTTGAGGGGATCAAAATAGATTTGTTTATGTCTCTCTACTTTTAATTTTCTTTCTTGTTTTTATCATTTGAATTTTACGAAAGCAACGCATTCTTTTCAAAGTCAGAGCTTTTTAGAATTACCTTGTTGTCAGTCTTTTAAGCCTGACATGTGACTGTAGAACTCTCCATACTGTAGGTAATAATGAGGTATGCTGTGAAATGAGTTACTCACGAATGTGGCAAACAGCTGATCATTTATTTGTTTTGTTTTTTAATTCTTTTCATTCCCACAGCCCGGTTTTACCGGTCTGCAGACTTTTCTTCCTTTCCTTCCCAGCGCCCGGTATAAAACCGGTCTCCACAACAAACACCCTTCCTTCCCCAGCCCAGTAAACCGGGCTCAGCAGGGAGCGCTCTGTTTCTTCCCGTTAGTTGCTTATCAGTTGTCAGCCACTAACGGGTCTTTGTTTATGTAAGAAATTCCAGCTGGGCAGCCTCCCTTCCCTCCTCCCCTCCCCCCCCCTCCCCTCATTAATCTTGACCTATCAGCATCTTGCCCCTTCAGCCACTACCCAGTCTATGTAGTAGTAGCTGTGAATGGAATGCAGTTCCAGCATTGGTCTTCCAGCTCTCACCTCCCCCTCTCTAACCCCCCCCCCCCCCCCCCCCCCCTCCCCCACTCGTGAGAAAGTAGTCGCTTGAGAAATTAGTTGGTTTTAGAATGAGTGTAAGAGTGTGTGTGAAGATGTGGCTTATTTCTTGGCTGTGAAAATGGAAGGTGGAGAGAATTCGGATTCTGATCAAGGTGTATTATACATGTGTCACCTGTGTGTGACATATCATGTGATACTTGGACAGAAGTTGAAACATATGTAATTAGAGAACATGTAAATACTATCTATATAAAAAGTGTGAAAAATAGTGTGGGGCTTGCTCTCTTTATTGGTGTGTGGTAGTCATACACAGTCTACAAAAAAGAGAATAAACTGTTGATGTGTTGGGGACAATCATGGTGACAATGGAGACAGTTCTCATGGAGTATTCACATAAACAATGCAAGGGGATGTACATGAGGCATCAGTTGGTGAGTACAAGCACGAAACATACAACTGGCTAGAAAAATACTGATCTGCATGGAGTGCATGATGGCATACCTGTTTTTTTACTGTCAACTTACCTGTTTTACACCTGTGTCACCTGTCATGTTACTGTGAAGTGTCAACATGGTCACCAACACCATCTCACATCAATTTCCTACACAATGATATATGACATTCTTTGGTTCATATAATATGGGCTACTGCCGTAAGTCTGTAAAGTAAGTACCCCATTATGCTAAGTGTTTTGGTCTGTAAATCCGGAATGAAGGGAAGAAACAGACAAGAGGAAGCTGGGAATAAAGGGAAGCAATAGCAAGTGTAAATTGGGGAATGAAAGAGTTAATGTAATGTTTCGTTTTTGTTTTCAGGAGCGGCTGAAGTGGCAGCCTCCCCCAGAGCCAGAGGACATGGAAGTGGAGGAGGACACTGTGCCCAAACCTCCCCCTGCTGTGAGCTGACTGAATGGCTGTCCGTCTGTCTGTCTGTCTTTCTTTTTTTCTGTCTTTCTTTCTTTCCTTCCTTCTTTCTTTCCTTCCTTCCTTCTTCTTCTTTCTTTCTTTCTTTTCTTTCTTTCTTCTTTCCTTCTTTCCTTCTTTCTTTTCTTTCTTTCTTTCTTTCTTTCTTTTCTTTCTTTCTTTCTTTCTTTCTGTCTTTCCTTTTTTCTTTCTCTATCCTTCCTGTCTTCCTTCTTTCCTTCCTTCCTTCCTTCTTTCCTTCCTTCCTTCCTTCCTTCCTTCCTTCCTTCCTTCCTTCCTTCCTTCCCTTTCTTTCCTTTCTTTCTTTCTTTCTTTCTTTTCTTTCTTTCTTTCTTGCTTTCTTGCTTTCTTTCTTGCTTTCTTTCTTGCTTTCTTTCTTTCTTTCTTGCTTTCCTGTAGCTTCCCTTGTTCATTCATGTGTCAGTTGTAGTGGTGTGTCGGTTGTAGTGGATGTGATGAGTTCATGTGTCACTTGTGTGTTCATGTGTCAGTTGTGTGTCAGTTGTGGTGTGTTCATGTGTCAGTTGTGGTGTGTTCATGTGTCAGTTGTGTGTCATGTGTCTGTTGTGTGTCATGTGTTCAGGTGGTGGCAGCAGAGAAAGAGAAGGACAGTCCCACTGTGCGCATCAAGACCCCACCCTTACCTCCCCTGGATCAGGTGGCTGTTGCTGCTGCAGAAATGGCCAGGTAAGGCCGCTCTGAGTTGTGTGTGTAGAATGGCCAGGATTGTTATAACAGTCTGCAGAAATGGCCAGGTAAGGCCGCTCTGAGATCTGTGTGTAGAATGGCCAGGATTGTTATAACAGTCTGCAGAAATGGCCAGGTAAAGCCGCTCTTGAGTTGTGTAGGATGGCCATGATTGTTATCTGCAGAAATGGCCATGATTGTTATAACAGTCTGCAGAAATGGCCATGATTGTTATAACAGTCTGCAGAAATGGCCAGGTAAGGCAGCTCTGAGTTGTTTAGAATGGCCATGATTGTTTAAAAAAAGAAAAGAAGAAAAAAACAGTCTGCTGAAATGACCAGGCAAGGGAGCAGTTCACTGTTTTCCCCTTTTGGGGATGTCACAGTTACAGTGCGGGAAATCACCAGAGTGCTTAGTCTGATATTCTCAAAAGAAAAAAGAACCGGTGTAAAAAAAAAATCCCAATGGAAGTCCAGTGAAATATGTATTGAGAGGGGCTTTGAGTATAGGGTAAGTGGAGGTATTGTGTAGTGTAGTGTAGAGTGAAGCTAAAGGCTTTGAGTGTAGGGTAAGTGGAGGTATTGTGTAGTGTAGTGTAGAGTGAAGCTAAAGGCTTTGAGTGTAGGGTAAGTGGAGGTATTGTGTAGTGTAGTGTAGAGTGAAGCTAAAGGCTTTGAGTGTAGGGTAAGTGGAGGTATTGTGTAGTGTAGTGCAGTGAAGCTAAAGGCTTTGAGTGTAGGGTAAGTGGAGGTATTGTGTAGTGTAGTGTAGAGTGAAGCTAAAGGCTTTGAGTGTAGGGTAAGTGGAGGTATTGTGTAGTGTAGTGTAGAGTGAAGCTAAAGGCTTTGAGTGTAGGGTAAGTGGAGGTATTGTGTAGTGTAGTGTAGAGTGAAGCTAAAGGCTTTGAGTGTAGGGTAAGTGGAGGTATTGTGTTTTGTAGTGTAGAGTGAAGCTAAAGGCTTTGAGTGTAGGGTAAGTGGAGGTATTGTGTAGTGTAGTGCAGTGAAGCTAAAGGCTTTGAGTGTAGGGTAAGTGGAGGTATTGTGTAGTGTAGTGTAGAGTGAAGCTAAAGGCTTTGAGTGTAGGGTAAGTGGAGGTATTGTGTAGTGTAGTGTAGAGTGAAGCTAAAGGCTTTGAGTGTAGGGTAAGTGGAGGTATTGTGTAGTGTAGTGCAGTGAAGCTAAAGGCTTTGAGTGTAGGGTAAGTGGAGGTATTGTGTAGTGTAGTGTAGAGTGAAGCTAAAGGCTTTGAGTGTAGGGTAAGTGGAGGTATTGTGTAGTGCAGTGCAGCGCAGCTGAAAGCAGCAGTGACTGTGGTGTTGGCAGTGTAGTGTAGTACAGTGTAGTGTAGTGTAGTGCAGTGCAGTGCAGTGCAGTGAAGCTAAAGGTTTGAGTGTAGAGCAAGTGCAGTGCAGTGCAGCTAAAGTGGCAGTGACTGTTGTGTTGGCAGTGTAGTGCAGTGCAGTGTAGTGCAGTGCGGTGTGGTGTAGTGCAGTGCAGTGCAGTGCAGCAAAGCTAAAGTGCAGTGTAGTGTAGTGTAATGCAGCACAGCTGAAGGCACAGTGCCTGTGGTGTTGGCAGTGTAGTGCAGTGTAGTGCAGTGTAGAGTAGTGTAGTGCAGCACAGCACAGCAAAGCTAAGGCACAGTGCCTGTGGTGTTGGCAGTGTAGTGTAGAGTAGTGTAGTGTAGTGCAGTGCAGCACAGCAAAGCTAAAGCAGCAGTGCCTGTGGTGTTGCAGGAAGCGGGAGGAGGCAGCGCAGCAGTGCCTGCAGCATCCCTCTGCCTGTGGAGGCCGGCAGACCCCCACCAGGCCTGGAGCCTCACTCCCCCCCAGGCCCCCCACCCCCACTCCCCCCCTCTCAGCCCAAACCAGCAGAGGAGCCCCGCGGCCGACGTGACAGCAGCAGCAGCGACAGCAGCGGTTCTTCAGGGTCCAGCAGTTCCAGGTCAGGGTCACAGTCCCCCAGGAAAAGCAAGATGGCAGCCAGTGTTGCAGAAGCGGCCCTGCCCCTGCCCACGCTGATTCCTCTGCCCCCCACCTCCGCCCCCGCTGAAGGGGAGGCCAAGAGGTCAAGGCCATCCCCCCCCTCCCCCCTCCTCCTCGCGCTCCCCCTCCCCAGGAAAGAAGAAAGGCGGCACTGAGGCTGGGGCTGAGGCAGCGGCTGCAGAGGAAAAGAGCCTGAAGAGCAGCCAGGAAAACAGCGTGGTGCCGCCCCCCAAAGCTCCCTCCAGGTGGGACTCCAGGCCACCTCCTGCTCCAGCCCCTGTGCCAGCCCCTATATCTGCCCCTATACCAGTTCCTGTGTCAGCGCCTGTGTCCACTCCTGCACTGGCCCCTATCCCAACCCCAGTCCCAGCCCCTGTGCCATTCCCTGATGAGGAACCGGCAGGGAGCAAGCCGGCTGAAGCCGTGAAGCCTTCCCCAGAGCCAGAGAAAAGCCAGAAGCCGGAGAAGAGCCAGAAGGCGGAGAAGAGCCAGAAAGGCTCTGGGGAGAAAGGCCGAGGCCGCAGCAAGAGCAGCAGCAGCAGCAGCGACAGTGACTCCAGCAGTGACAGCGATTCCAGCAGTGACAGCAGCCGGTCTTCCGTGGACAAGAAAGGGGGCAGCAGCAGGCAGAAGAAGGCGTCGGCCCCCAAAGCCAGGCCAGCCCAGGCCAGGAAGAAGGGCAGCAGGTCAAGGTCGCCCTCGGCCAGGAGGAGAAGCCCCGCCCCCCCCAGCAGCCAGTCGGGAGCGGCCCAGGGGGGAGAGGTCGAGGTCAAGGTCGGACAGGCGGAGCTCGCGGTCCCCCAGGAGGAGGTCACCCCGCCGGTCCCCTTACCGCAGCTCGCGCCGCTCTCCCCTGCGCCGCTCCCCCATCCGCAGACGCTCCCCCCGCACACGCCGCTCCCTGTCCCCCTGAGGTCGCTGTCGTGGCGATCCAAGATGGTGACCCCCAGGATGATCTCGCCCCCGCGTCGCAAGCGCTCGGACAGCCCTCACCGGTCCCGATCCAGACGCAGCAGATCCAGGACCAGGTCTCCCCGGGCCAGAAAGTCCCGGTCCAAGTCGCCCCACAAGAGGAAGTCCCGGTCCAAGTCGCCCCACAAGAGGAAGTCCCGGTCCAAATCCCCACGAAGGAGAAAGTCGAGGTCCAAATCTCCTCGCCAGAGGAAATCGAGATCTCCGGATCCGCCAGAGAAAGTCGCGGTCCAAGTCTCCCAGAGCAAAGAAGTCGAAGTCACCCGCTGCCTCCAGGAAGTCCAGGTCAGAGTCAGAGCAGAACAAAGCCAAGTCCAAGTCGCCCGCTGCAAGGTCGTCACGAACCAAGTCGCCAGCAGAGAAACCAGGGTGAGTACTCTCTCTGCTCTCTCTTGTCAGCTTCCATGTGAACAGAAAGATGGGCAGAAAAATGGCAAGGTTTGTATGTATGTAGCCAAGAAAAACTGTTTGGGCAGTGAAAGAGTGTTGTGTTAAAAGTTTAGCCGAGATTTTTTTTGTTGTTTTTGTATTTTTGTTGTTTTTTTTAGTTTCTCCAGAATGATTGAGAAGTGAAGTAGATAGATCTGCTGCAAAAATGGAAAGTTGTGTCAGAGAAGAGGGAGTTAGTTGTCTGTGCCAGGAAAGAGTATAAACATGGAGGCAGTGCCCTTCCTCGGGGAAGAGTGACCTACCTGGCTTCATGGAGGCAGTGCCGTTCCTCAGGGAAGAGTGCCTGGCTTCATGGAGGCAGTGCCGTTCCTCAGGGAAGAGTGGCCTGGCTTCATGGAGGCAAGTGTGCTCGATTCTTCTCAGGGAAAGAGTGGCCTGGCTTCATGGAGGGCATGTCTGTTTCAGGCGGGGGGCAGGGAAGGCAGAGGAGGGCGGGGCCAAGAGAGGCCGCAAAGCCTCCTCCTCCGAAGCAGCGACAGCAGCAGCAGCAGCGGGGCCAGCCAGAGAAGAACGCGCCAAACGAGCGTCGTCATCGTCCTCATCCACATCTGGGTCCTCCAGCGACTAACCGACTGACTGGCAGTTGAACAGACTGGGGGTTCAAGATGGCTCGTGATGAGTTTAGATTTAGTGTGCATCTTATTTGTGATTGGAATGATTAAATCACTTCTTCATGGCTGTAATGTTTAGAATTCTCTCTCTGTTGTACTTTTAGGTGCTGTGTTCCATGATACACAAGAACCAGCTGGTCTTTGGGCACGCGCGCACACACACACACACACACACACACACACACACACACACACACACACACACACATGGAAGGGACAGAGATGAGGGACTGACGTTATCCTCAGGTGGTCTTTACAGGTGGAATTGCTGTGTTACTCTCATATGTAGTCACAAACACAGAATGGTGTTGTCACCTTCTGCTGCTGTGTGTATGTGCACCATGTGTGTGTCAATGAAAGTTTGCAGTGGTGTTTTTTCTGTTTTGTTTTTTTTAACTGTCTCCTCTCCAGCTAACAAAGTTGGCTGGATGAGAGACTTGAATGTCATCTTTCCATTTTTTCTGTTAACATTTTTTACCATTACTTCAAATGTCTTCTTTCCATTTTTTCTGTTAACATTTTTTACCATTACTTCAGATGTCTTCTTTCCATTTTTTCTGTTAACATTTTTTACCATTACTTCAGATGTCTTCTTTCCATTTTTTCTGTTAACATTTTTTACCATTACTTCAGATGTCTTCTTTCCATTTTTTTCTGTTAACATTTTTTCCATTACTTCAGATGTCTTCTTTCCATTTTTTCTGTTAACATTTTTTCCCATTACTTCAGATGTCATCTTTCCATTTTATCTGTTTAACATTTCTTTCCATTACTTCAGATGTCTTTCCATTTTTTCTGTTAACATTTTTTTACATTACATCAGATGTCTTCTTTTTGCCAGTATTGAAGCAACAAGCAAATAAGTGAGTCTTATTTCCATTTCTTCAGATGTCTCATTTTTGCCAGTATTAAAGTATTAAAGCAACAAGCAAATAAGTGGGTCTTCCCTTGTCAGAAAAACCTGTATCGGTGATGAAAGCCACAGCGCAAAGAACGATTTGAAAATGACCAGCTGCCCAGACATGATCAAAGTACAGAGGGGTCAGTCATTAGAGTGCCCATTGACAGGCCTGCACCGTGTTGGCTAAACGTGGGCAAGGGCAGAGATGGCTGCTACAGGCAGCAAGAAGCTGGGAGGGAAGACTGGAGGGAGGGAGAGCAGGAGGAGGTAGATCATTGCTGCACGGGTAAGAGGGTGGGTTAACATAGTGATAAAAAACAGACATATGAGCCCTAAGCCAGTGCTGAAGCAGTAGGTATGCATGCAGCAGCGCCCTGAAGAGGTTGGCAAGGGGTGACTGACGGTTGCTGCAGAGTTTATGTAGGCATGCATGCAGCACTGCCCTGAAGAGGTTGGCAAGGGGTGGCTGACGGTTGCTGAGAGTTTATGTAGGCATGCATGCAGCACTGCCCTGAAGAGGTTGGCAAGGGGTGGCTGACGGTTGCTGCAGAGTTTATGTAGGCATGCATGCAGCACTGCCCTGAAGAGGTTGGCAAGGGGTGGCTGACGGTTGCTGCAGAGTTTATGTAGGCATGCAGCACTGCCCTGAAGAGGTTGGCAAGGGGTGGCTGACGGTTGCTGCAGAGTTGGCAGCAGCGTGAACAGGCAGTGGATAGCCTCCCCTGAATAGGAAGTGAAGGTTCCAGAGTGTTGACATTCACTGTGAACGATTTCTGCTCCTGTGTTTGTGTATGTAACCTGTTTAGAGCGGTGTGAACGATTTCTATTTCTGCTCCTGTGTGTGTGTATGTAACATGTTTAGAGCAGTCTGTGAAACGTGTCCTCATCAATGTCCATTAGAATTATGTTGAAAAGAAAAGTTGACTCTTGTTTCTTGAGGTGGTTGTTATCCTCTTGTTCTTTATTTCTGTTGTTTGCATTTTGACACAGTTCATCATAGGATGGATTGTGGGGAGTTCAGTTGTGGTTTTGGTCATTCGGTTAATTAATGCGATGACAGACAGGGGATTTTTTACGCCATTGGGCAGAATTCCACTGTCAGTTTTCAGGTTTCTGCCATTTTTTTTACTTTCCCTCTTTCGCCATCAGAACAAAAATTCATTCGAACAGCAGTCAAAATGATCGTCTTCAAAGGTCAAGACACTTGCTGAATGCAAATGAGATTGAGAAACTGGTTACTTTGTTTATATTCATCAGTGCAAGTTCTGCTGGTTGAAAAAAAAACACGCCCAAAAATCAAAAGAAGGAAGAATGTGCAGACCACATGTGAGCACCCAACACTGAGTGTATCTTTGCAGGTGGCATTCCTAGAATCCTCCTGTAATGCCCTTGTCCCCCAAACTCGCTTTGCTAGAATAAAGGACTCAGCTGGCTGGAACAAGGAGCTGTGGAAGCCCTGTGTCAAAAGTTAATTACAGTGTCGCTCAGAAGTGCATCATACACATCATTGTGTGGAAGCCCTGTGTCAAAAGTTAATTACAATGTCGCTCAGAAGTGCATCATACACATCATTGTGTTCCTGATGGCAACCTTAATACAATTATGAGTAGTTTGTTCAAACTTTGAATAGAAACTTTTTCCCTCATGCATACTACACCTCTACCTCCACCCCTCTCCGTCTGTCTGTGACTTTCACGGGTGTGTGTGTTGTAGTAATGGTGGTGGTATTTTTCTATGAGGTTTAGTATGAAGTGTGCAGTGGTGCTTTGGAGGGGGGGGGGGGGGGGGGGGGGGGGGGGGGGGGGATTTGCTTGTTCCTAGGTTGTGTGTGTAATCATTTTTTAGTTGTTTTTTGGGGTTGGGGTGTTTTTTTTTGTTTGGGGTGTTGTTGTTGTTTTGGGGGGGTTATGTGTTAACTGCCTTTTTCATGTGAAGTGTTTTTGTGGCAGAGAGATATTGCTGCTTCTTCCTTCTGGTTGTTTGTCCACATCATTAATCAGCTTTTGTATTGCGTGCATTCATTCCATGTTCAAAGAGAGGAAAGGAGACTACATGTAACATTTTGGTGGTAGATGTATCTTGAAAAAATAAAACATTAAAAACCCAAGAGAGAGAGAGGATGGGTTGTTAATCAATTCAGTATGGTATAATAAAAAATTTTTTTTTATAAATATGACAAATGGATTTTTTTTAATAATTGTCATCAATCAAGTGTCACATTTGTTCTGCTTGTTCACTAATGGGGTGTACATTTCAAATGGAGTAAGTCAAAATTCATTACTTGCACTTTTGTGACTGAAATAAGTGCCAGTCCAGTTTTCCTTTTTTTTCCCTTCTCTTTTTTTCATAAAAATCCTCCTCTCTATTTGAGAAGGGAAGTAAATGCCAGTGACCTGGTTCCTCCCTACAGCAGCAGTGGAGGGAGGCTTGTATCATGCAGGGAAGAAGAGTCTGTCTCTGTTGATAGACTGCTTGCTGTAAAACTGGCCTGTGTGTGCTTGCATTCTTTCTCTCCTAACTTGGGTACAGACTGACAGTTCTCAGCCATTTTTCAGAATAGAGACAGCATGACATGGTGATGTTATGAGTTATTACTGGGCAACCTAGCACCCTGTGCTATTGCATTGTCATTATGATTTTTATTGTGTCCAAAATATGCATGAAATAGTTATATTTAAAAAGTTTAGACCAAAATGTCAATCATTTTACATGAAATGCAATCTTTTACATGTAATGAGAGCTCACTAAATAAATTAGCATATGCACAAATTTGGCTGACTTGCTGTGCTTGCTTGTGCAAGATGTCTGGATCGGCAGGAACTTTGTGTGCGTGAGTGTCATCCATGCATGTGCCAAGGCTGCCTTTCCCCATATTTTGTCCAGTTTCTACAGAAAATGGTGAATTCAATTCAATTATAAGTCACTTTATTATCTCAGAGACAGAGAAATTCAAGCAGGTTACAAGCCTTACCTAAAAACAGTGAACATGTAAACACGTCACATATGTACCACAAGTCAACACGGTATCCAAACATCAGCACGCAGCCATCACTGTCTAAAAAGCACCCGTAAATCAGCAACACCTCGGTCAGTCATGAACTTGCCCAAATAAAATCACAAACACTCCTGTGCGCACCAGTATGCCCGTGCATCCACACACTCAGCTCTCTCACACACACACACACACGCGCACGGAAACACTGCAATATGCGCATACATTTTAATAACATAATACCATATTGTTATGCAAAAATTTTTTTTAAACATATTGTTCAGGTACAATACTGTTATAACACCATGTTGTCCTTCCTTCACCTGTCCCGTAGTCCTGCAGACTGTCCTGTCCCCTCTCTACCGGAGCTCTTATCTCCCTTGCCCCCCCCCTCCTCCTCACATGTTCTGTCCCTCCCTCCCTCCCTCTCATTTTGGGTCAGTTCAGATTTATTGTCATGCACTTGTCAAGCAGCAGAATGGAGGTTGGAATAAAGTTATTTTTATATCGCAGAGTTTTAGACTTGGGTACTCCATAGCGCTTTTGAGAAGGCATGAGTTTGAAATATTTTGCTAGCACATAAGTACCATCACTTGCTATCTGTTTTGCTCTGTCTCTCACATGGCATTCATACAGATAATTCAGTTTCATTTGCTCACAACCCACAATTTACCACATCTTGTAACAGTTTTGTTCACAACATTTTTGTTTTTTACATTTGGGCTTTTGTACTAACAAAGAGAAGGAAAGGACAGACTCAACAAAGCATTGATAGAAATGTCGTAAAACTAACATTCATTTGAAGACTTCAGAGTTTTTGAAGGAAAAAGATGTGAGAATGGCATTTCGTATTTACAAGATCTGTGTTAGCATAAAGTTCAGTTTCTCATCAATAACAGTACCTAGATATTTGTATTCATGCACATGCTCAACCACTACACCATCAATTTCTTTTTCAGGTTTCTTTCGAATTGTTCTGTAAGCCATTCTATCGCCACGCTGAAACGCTACTTTTTTTTGTTAAGCGAGGGATTTTGTCACCCAAGGCTTATTGTTGGGGAATAGCTTTACAGTTTTTTGTGGAATTATAAGGGGTGGTTTTTTTTGTTTGTTTTTTTTAATTATAAGGTTTTCACAAGAAGAAATGTAAGCATGCACAACATTAGTCGCTTCATCCACATATTCACTGAGTCAAGAAACACATTCCAGTCGGTACGCTTAACGCAACCTTTCAACTTTTCCACACTCTCATGTGTCCACACTTTCACCCATTTTTTCACAATAGGGTCAGTTTTTATTTGGGGTTTTACCTGCAGGTATGAGGCATGTAGCACTAAGGAATAACATCACATCACCAGTTGAAAACCACACGTTTAACTGTTTGCTGCACTACCACTGATCTCTTAAGAAATGTTAGCACAGCTGTGCTGTAAATGGCAGTTTTTTTCTTTGTGCATACATTTCTGTGTATAGTGTTTATATACACACAAACACACACACACACACACACATGCAAAAACTCAGCAAACATGATCTAAAGAAAAAAGGCCAAACATCAGTATCACTGCTTTTAATGCATCGCTTCAATAAGTTAATAAGTTAGAAAAAATATATTATGCAAAATACTTTCAGTTTTATGAAGCATCAAACTATGACAGAATTGACTATCTAATGGTTGAGTTTAAAATATTGACAGTTTTATGAAGCATCAAACTATGACAGAATGACTATCTAATGGTTGAGTTTAAAATATTGACAGTTGATGAAGCACCAAACTATGACAGAATTGACTAACAGTCCTGTTTAAAATATTGGCAGTTTTATGAAGCATCAAACTATGTCAGAATTGACTATCTAATGGTTGAGTTTAAAATAGACAGTTTTATGAAGCATCAACTATGACAGAATTGACTAATTCATGACAGAATTGACTAACTAATGGTTGAGTTTAAAATATTGACAGTTTGATGAAGCATCAAGTCATGACAGAATTGACTATCTAATTCATGACAGAATTGACTATCTAATGTCTGAGTTTAAAATATTGACAGCTTGATGAAGCATCAAGTCATGACAGAATTAAAAAACCAACAGTTCTGTTTCTGTTCCTGCCACCTACAGTACATGACTACACTAATACTAGCCCCCTCACACTATGATGTTTCGTCTCCTGCCAGCCCTACACTACAACTACAGCCCCCTCACACTATGATTGTTTCTGGTCTCCCTGCCAGCACTACACTACACTACAGCCCCCCTCACACTATGATTGTTTCTGTCTCCCTGCCAGCCCTACACTACACTACACTACAGCCCCCCTCACACTATGATTGTTTCTGTCTCCCTGCCAGCCCTACACTACACTAACTACATGATGCGCCCCCCCTCACACTATATGATTGTTTCTGTCTCCCTGCCAGCCCTACACTACACTACAGCCCCCTCACACTATGATTGTTTCTGTCTCCCTGCCAGCCCTACACTACACTACAGCCCCCCTCACACTATGATTGTTTCTGTCTCCCTGCCAGCCCTACACTACACTACAGCCCCCCTCACACTATGATTGTTTCTGTCTCCCTGCCAGCCCTACACTACACTACACTACAGCCCCCCTCACACTATGATTGTTTCTGTCTCCCTGCCAGCCCTACACTACACTACAGCCCCCCTCACACTATGATTGTTTCTGTCTCCCTGCCAGCCACTACACTACACTACAGCCCCCCTCACACTATGATTGTTTCTGTTCCCTGCCAGCACTACACTACACTACAAGCCCCCCTCACACTATGATTGTTTCTGTTCCCTGCCAGCACTACACTACACTACAGCCTCCTCACACTATGATTGTTTCTGTTCCTCCCAGACTCACTACACACATCCTACAGCCCTCACACTATGATTGTTTCTGTTTCCCTGCCAGCCCTACACTACACTACAGCCTGCCTCACACTATGATTGTTTCTGTCTCCCTGCCAGCCCTACACCACAGCCAGCCTCACACTTTCCTCACTTCGCTGTGGGTCAGGGCGAAGGTGGCCAGGTCCTCTGCACACAGAACGCGGTCTCCCAGGATTTCCTGAGCTTCCTGCAGTAACTTCAGCACTGAGTCCTCCCCCTCCTGCACACCACACACACAACACACACACACCACACACACACACCACACACACACACACACACACACACACACCACACACACACACACACACACACACACACACACACACACACACACACACACACACACACACCACACACACACACACACACACACACACCACACACACACACACACACACACCACACACACCACACACCACACACACACCACACACACACACACAGAGATAAACTACAACAAACACACCACCACACACACAGATAAACATACAAACACACACACACACACAGATAAACATACAAACATACACACACACACACAGTGCACACACACTCACACACCACACCACACACACACACACACACACACACACACATACACACATTCACACACACACACACACATGCACACACACACACGTTTGGTGTCAAATAAGTTCTAATGACTTAATGGCAATTAAGTTTTCTGATTTCCTCTAACACACAACACACACACACACACAACACAGAGTCTGTTGAAATCATGTTAGCTAATTAATGTTGGTGAAATGTTTGTTGTTGTTTTATTTGTTTGTTTGCTTTTTCCCCTTTTCTTTCTTTTGTCGGCTTTATTGTTTGCTAGGGATTTTCTGCTTTGTTTTTGTTGGTTTTTTGTTTTGTTTTGATTTGATTTTTGTTGTTGTTTTGATTTTTTTCTTTTCTTTAGATAGATGGCTTGATGGAAAAAAGCAAATCGATGCTTACTCTATGTACCATCTGGAAATAAAAATTTGATTGAATTTGATTGATTGATTGATTGATTGATTGATTACCTAGGCACCTGGCAGCAGTTCATTCATCCTTCTCTGTCAGCCACAACTAGCAGTGGGTTTTTTTTTGTCACACAACTGTGACTACATCCTTACCTTCAGGTGCTATACCTGTTGACAATAATGAACACATCTTCAGGTGCCATACCTGTTGACAACACATCTTCAGGTGCTATATCTATGACAACGCACCTTCAGGTGCTATATCTGATGACAACGCACCTTCAGGTGCTATACCTGATGACAACACATCTTCAAGTGCTATACCTGTTGACAATAATGAACACATCTGCAGGTGCTATACCTGTAGACAACACATCTTCAGGTGCTATACCTGTTGACAACACAGCTTCAGGTGCTATACCTGTTGACAACACAGCTTCAGGTGCTATACCTGATGACAACATATCTTCAGGTGCTATACCTGTTGACAACACATCTTCAGGTGCTATACCTGTTGACAACACATCTTCAGGTGCTACACCTGTTGACAACACATCTTCAGGTGCTACACCTGTTGACAACACATCTTCAGGTGCTATACCTGTTGACAAACATCTTCAGGTGCTATACCTGTTGACAACATCTTCAGGTGCTACACCTGTTGACAACACATCTTCAGGTGCTACACCTGTTGACAACACACCTTCAGGTGCTACACTACAGACATCAGAGGCACGCACTGCAGGTGGCAGGAGAGGGGCCGGTTAGGCGCTGGCTGAAGTGGGTCAGGATCAGGTGTTTGGCCTGCAGCCGTTCAGCCATCTCCGCCGTCATCTCTGCAGCGAGAAAACAAAAAACACACTACTGTTTCATCCACATTCTCACAAAAAATGTCTTTTTCACCACATTCTCACAAAAAACACCTTTTCATCCACATTCTCACAAAAAAACACACTACTTTTTCATCACATTCTCACAAAAAACACACTACTTTTTCATCCACATTCTCACAAAAAACATGGTACTTTTTCATCCACATTCTCACAAAAAACAACTACTGTTTCATCACATTCTCACAAAAAACACACTACTGTTTCATCCACATTCTCACAAAAAACACACTACTGTTTCATCCACATTCTCACAAAAAACATGGTACTTTTTCATCCACTTCATCACAATCCCTTAAAAAAAAAGTTTTTTTTTCTTTCCATTCCTCAGCTAGAGCTCCAAGGTTCAACAGTAGTGACATGTTGTGAATGAGACTATTTGCCCTCCGCTTTTCATAAGAGAAGGCCATCCTGTGCCGGTGGGAACAGATGACATTAACAAAAGTGCATACAACACAGGGACTGGATGTAAAAAAGCATATGAATGCTTATTCCATTATCCTAGTTTAAAAAGAATAAAAGAAAAAAAGAATAAAGAAAGAAAAAGGTACATTATACCTGGCAACCACAGTCACAACACACCAGCCTAACTCAGACACAATACACCTGCCTATCTCACAATAACAAACCGGCCTATCACACACATGACAAACCGGCCTATCACACACATGACAAACCGGCCTATAGCGGACACAATAAACCAGCCTATAGCAGACACAATAAACCAGCCTATAGTGCACACAATAAACCAGCCTATAGCAGACACAATAAACCAGCCTATAGCGGACACAATAAACCAGCCTATAGCGGACACAATAAACCAGCCTATAGCAGACACAATAAACCAGCCTATAGCAGACACAATAAACCAGCCTATAGCAGACACAATAAACCAGCCTATAGCGGACACAATAAACCAGCCTATAGCAGACACAATAAACCAGCCTATAGCAGACACAATAAACCAGCCTATAGCGGACACAATAAACCAGCCTATAGCGGACACAATAAACCAGCCTATAGCAGACACAATAAACCAGCCTATAGCAGACACAATAAACCAGCCTATAGCAGACACAATAAACCAGCCTATAGCGGACACAATAAACCAGCCTATAGCAGACACAATAAACCAGCCTATAGCAGACACAATAAACCAGCCTATAGCAGACACAATAAACCAGCCTATAGCAGACACAATAAACCAGCCTATAGTGGACACAATAAACCAGCCTATAGCAGACACAATAAACCAGCCTATAGCAGACACAATAAACCAGCCTATAGCAGAAACAATAAACCAGCCTATAGCAGACACAATAAACCAGCCTATAGTGGACACAATAAACCGGCCTATCACGCACACAATAAACCGGCCTATCACGCACACAATAAACCAGCCTATAGCAGACACAATAAACCAGCCTATAGCAGACACAATAAACCAGCCTATAGCAGAAACAATAAACCAGCCTATAGTGGACACAATAAACCAGCCTATAGCAGACACAATAAACCAGCCTATAGCAGAAACAATAAACCAGCCTATAGTGGACACAATAAACCGGCCTATCACGCACACAATAAACCGGCCTATCACGCACACAATAAACCGGCCTATCATGCACACAATAAACCAGCCTATCACGCACACAATAAACCGGCCTATAGCGGACACATCCACCAGCAGTTTAAGTTAAAGTCTGTCCCGAGCCTAAGGCTCATCAGGCCGGTGCTTATCCCGGTTTTTGTGGTGTTAAACGACTGAGAGTCATAGACTCCCCCTGGATAGGACGCCAGTCTATCGCAGGGTTAACCACCAACACAAGGTTGGTACCCCTTTTACACCTGGGTGGGGTGAGAAAATAGCCGTAAAGTGCCTTTTCCAAGGGCACAACGCCATAGCCGAAAGCTAGGATCGAACCCGCAACCTTTAGATTACGAATCCAACGCCCTAACCACTACACTACAGCGGCGGCCCATCCACCAGCAGACTACAGCCTTATCCAGAATTGCCCTGCCATGGACTCCAGACAGTTGAAGAAAGAGAGGCCGCCACAAGGAAACTTGGAGGAGAACAGTAGAGAGGGAGATGAAGGAAAAGGGTTGGACATGGGGCCGTCTGGAGCGTATTTCAGCCGACCGACATCAGTGGCGGGCTCTAGTCCAGGCCTTATGTGCTACCTGAGCACAAAGAGGACTAGATAGATAGCGGACACAATAAACCGGCCTATCACACAAAAAACAATAAACCAGTGGTGGTGTGTGTGACTCACTGGGCGTGGAGTGACCTCTCTCCACACAGGTCAGGTGGCAGGCGTTCTCCAGCGTGGCTTCGTGCACTAGCAGGTCTGCATTGTGCGCCACCTTACACAGCTGGGAGGAGTCACTGGAGTCTCCCCCTATGGCCACCACCAGGCCTCGCTGTCTCTCCCCCAACACCTCTGCAGGATTCACCTGGGACACAGCACTGCTTGACCATCTTCCTTCCATCTCTCTCTCTGTCTCTCTGTCTCTCTCTCTCTTCTCACTCACTCACTCACTCACTGACCACTCACTCACTCACTCACTCACTCACTCACTCACTCACTCACTCACTCACTCACAGGTACAGGATAGCATAATGGTCAGAACATTGCGTTTGCAATTTGACAACCCGAGTTTGACTCCCATTCGAGGGGATTTTTCCCCTGGAGTTAACATCAGTGCTGACTCCACTCTCCCCAAAGTCTTTAGGATGAGACTGTAAACCGAGGCCCCATGTGCGAACGCACGCAGAACATCTTGCGCACATGTTAAATCCTGTTCAGCTTTTCATAAGAGTAGGCCACTGTGTTCCAGTGGGAACAGATGACAATATTTACACAACTGCATACACACAGGGACTGGATGAAAAAAAGTACACGAGTGCTTATCCCATATCCTCAATATAAGAGAATAAAATAAACTCACTCACCCACTCTCTCTCTCTCTCTCTCTCCTCTCTCTCTCTCTCTCTCTCTCTCTCTCTCTCTCTCTCTCAATGACAAAGAGAGATTGGGACATCACCCTTTATTGATATTGTACGGTGTTCAATTTTGTTGTACCTTTCGATTTTGGTCCCTTTCCCCAACTACCCGTTTGTGAATGGGCTGAAAAGCCTAACACAATAAAATCTTTGTCATTGTCATTGTCATTATCATTCTCTCTCTCTCTCTCTCTCTCTCTCTCTCTCTCTCTCTCTCTCTCTCTCTCTCTCTCTCTCTCTCTAACATTACCTTAATATTGTATCTCTGTTTTATTTCTCACCTGTTGTTTGATACTTGGTATGGTTTCCTGCTCTTGGTATTTGGACCTTTATAATTGTTGTTGTATTAGTTGAGGCTATCTTTTTATCTTGATGTTATCCCTGAAAAGGGCGGGGACTGGATGTAAAAAAGCACACGAGTGCTTATCTATTATCCTCGAATAAAAGAATTTTGCCTTGCCTTGCCTTGCCTTGCCTTGCCTTGCCTTGCGCCTTGCCTTGCCTCTCTCTCTCTCTCTCTCTCTCTCTCTCTCTCTCTCTCTCTCTCTCTCTCGCTTGCTCACACACTTACTCACCTACCACACACACACACACACACACACACACACACACACACACACACACACACACACACACAACCACACACACAGAGCCATCTGAACCAGAGGACACTTCACAGTTCTTCATTTGTTTGCCATCACTGACACACAGCACAGTACCAACTGAACTCCAGAGGGAAAAGACAGGCACAGAAAGGAAAACACACAGAGGGCAAAGACAGGCACAGAAGAGGGCAAAGACAGGCACAGAGAGGGAAAAGACAGGCACAGAAGAGGGAAAAGACAGGCACAGAAGAGGGAAAAGACAGGCACAGAGAGGGAAAAGACAGGCACGGGAGAGGGAAAAGACAGGCACAGGAGAGGGAAAGACAGGCACAGGAGAGGGCAAAGACAGGCACAGGAGAGGGAAAAGACAGGCACAGAAGAGGGAAAAGACAGGCCCAGGAGAGGGAAAAGACAGGCATAGATGAGGGAAAAGACAGGCACAGAAGAGGGAAAAACGGCACAGGAGAGGGAAAAGACAGGCACAGAGAGGGAAAAGACAGGCCAGGGGAGGGAAAAGACAGGCAAGATGAGGGAAAAGACAGCCACCAGAAGAGGCAACAGACATCTGCCTGAGAGGGAAAACAGGCCTGAGAGGCACCAAGACTCAGCTCCACATTAAGAGGAAAAGAAACACGGGAGAGTAGTGGAAAATGACGGCAAGACGAGGGTGAAAGACAGGCCCAGGAGTGAAAACAGGATCAGATGAGGGAAAAGACAGGCACAGAAGAGGGCAAAGACAGGCACAGGAGAGGGAAAAGACAGGCACAGAAGAGGGAAAAGACAGGCCCAGGAGAGGGAAAAGACAGGCACAGAAGAGGGAAAAGACAGGCCCAGGAGAGGGAAAAGACAGGCATAGATGAGGGACAAGACAGGCACAGAAGAGGAAAATACAGGCACAGGGAGGGAAAAGACAGGCACAGGGGAGGGAAAAGACAGGCACAGGGGAGGGAAAAGACAGGCCCATACCAACCTGCACACCAGAGGGCAGCACCACAGCCTCTCCTGCCTTGATGCGGCCGAACAGAGGCCCTGGAGGCACGCCCAGAGACTTCAGCTTCTCCACATCTAACCTGCCAGAGACACAGAGAAACACGGGAGAGCCTAGTGGTCAGAACATTGCGCTCGCAATTTGACGACCCGGGTTTGAGTCCAGTCGAGGAAATTTTTCTCCTGGAGTTAACATCAGTGCTGACTCCAATCTCCCCAAAAGTCCTTCAGATGAGACTTTAAACCGAGGCCCCATGTGCAAATGCATGCTGAACACCTTACGCACATGTTAAATCCTGTTTCATTTTTCGTAAGAGTAGGCCATCGTGTGCGGTGGGAACAGATGACAAGATTTACAAAACTGCATACACACGGGGACTGGATGTAAAAAAGCACATGAGTGCTTATTGCATTATCCTCTATATTAAAAAATGAATAAATTATAATTATAATTATTATAATAATAATTAATAATATAATAATAATAATAATAATAATAATATAATAATAATAATATAATAATAATATGATGATGATGATGATGATGACGATGATGACGACAGTAATAATAATGATAATGATAATAATAATAATAATAATAATAATAATAATAATAATAATAAAAAACATACATAACTAAAGAAGCAACAGCAGCAGCAGCAGCAGCAGCAGCAGCAGCAAAAAGCAACAACAACAACAACACCACACACACACACACACACACACACTCACTCACTCACTCACTCACTCCACCACCTACTTGCCAGGGCGGTCCTGCTCTCTGATCACAAAGGCGAAGCAGGGAACACGGTGCCGCACCCACACTGCCTGCACTGTGCAGCCCCCCTCCTTCACACTGCAACATCACATCAACACATCATCACATCACCACTTTACACTGCAACATCACATCACCACATCACTGCCTGCACTGTGCACCCCCCTCCTTTCACACTGAAATCACATCACACATCACACATCACACTTTATCAACACATACCACATCACCACCAGCCCCTCCTTCACCAACTCATAACATCATATCACACTACACTGAATTACCACATCACCCTCACTGTGCACTCTTCACACTGTACATCACATCATCCATCACCACTTTACACTGCAACATCCTCACCACTCACTCTGTGTGCACCCCTCTCACTGCAACATCAATCACCATTCACTCACATTTACACCAAATCCTCCCACATCACTGCTGCACTGTGCACCCCTTTTACACTGAACATCACATCATCACTTTACACCCCCCTCCTTACACTGTAACATCAATCACACTTTACACCCCCCCTCTTACACTGCAACATCAATCACATTTACACCCCTCCTTACACTGCAACATCAATCACACACCTTTACACCCCCCTTTACACTGCAACATCAATCACATCATCACTTTACACCCCTCCTTGACACTGCATCACTCAACTTTACACCCCCCTTTACACTGCAACATCAATCACATCATCACTTTATACCCCCCTCCTTGACACTGCAACATCACATACACAATACACCACTTTAACATACCCCCCTCCTTGACACTGCAACATCACATCATCACTTTACACCCCCCTCCTTTACACTGCAACATCAATTACATCACCACTTTACACCCCCCTCCTTTACACTGTAGCATCACCACACAGTTGCTTCACACACCATTCTAAGTGGATACCCATGGTAAATGGTGGCTCCATAACAGAAGAGCCATGGCACCTGGCCAGTTCAGGTAAAGGTAACAGGGACACCTGGCCAGTAAGTCAGGTAAAGGTAAACAGTGACTGACCTGGCCAGTTCAGGTAAAGGTAACAGTGACACCTGGCCAGTTCAGGTAAAGGTAACAGTGACACCTGGCCAGTTCAGGTAAAGGTAACAGTGACACCTGGCCAGTTCAGGTAAAGGTAACAGTGACACCTGGCCAGTTCAGGCAAGGCAACAGTGACACCTGGCCAGTTCAGGCCAAGGTAACAGTGACACCTGGCCAGTTCAGGCCAAGGTACAGTGACACCTGGCCAGTTCAGGTAAAGGTAACAGTGACTACACCTGGCCAGTTCAGGCCAAGGTAACAGTGACACCTGGCCAGTTCAGGCCAAGGTAACAGTGACACCTGGCCAGTTCAGGCCAAGGTAACAGTGACACCTGGCCAGTTCAGGTAAAGGTAACAGTAACACTGACACCTGGCCAGTTCAGGCCAAGGTAACACTGACACCTGGCCAGTTCAGGCCAAGGTAACAGTGACACCTGGCCAGCTCAGGCCAAGGTAACAGTGACACCTGGCCAGTTCAGGCCAAGGTAACAGTGACACCTGGCCAGT
>CM060338.1:43854840-43897340 GCA_030674155.1 Stramonita haemastoma | reverse complement strand
GCCCTATTGTGTGCGTCCCCAAGAAACGTGAGGGAGAAGTTAGAGTGTGCGTTGATATGCGCGAACCAAACAAAGCAATAGGTAGAGAAAAACATCCTATGCCAACACTCGACGATTTGATTGCAGATCTGAATGGGGCTACAAGGTTCAGCAAACTTGACATGACTCAAGCCTATCATCAGCTGGAAATTGACTCAGACTCTCGTCAGATCACCACATTCTCGACTCACGTTGGATTGTTCAGATACAAAAGGCTGTTATTTGGAGTCAATGCAGCTTCAGAAATTTTCCAAAACGCCATATCCAATGTACTGCATGACATTCCTGGCGTTAGAAATCTGTCTGACGACATCATCGTTTTCGGGGCTACTCAGCAAGAACATGACAGGAGCTTGAAGAAGACACTTCAACGCCTACAAGAGGTGGGAGCAAAACTCAACCGCAAGAAATGCATTTTTTTCTGCGTCCGAGCTGACATTCTTTGGCCATGTGTTTGGAAAAGGGGGGATGACCGCAGATCCTGAGAAAACCAAGACAATTCTCAATGCCCCTGCACCTACAAACATTGCTGAACTCAGATCGTTTCTCGGTATGACTCAGTACATGGCTAGGTACATTCCTGCGTATGCGACAATCACCAGTCCACTGCGTGAACTACTCAAGAAAGATGTGCGTTGGACCTGGTCAGCAGCTCAACAGGCGGCGTTCGAAAAGCTGAAAGAAATGCTCACCTCAAGCCCAGTCATGGCATACTTTGATCCTGCTAAAGAAACGTCTATCCTGGTGGATGCTAGCCCAGTTGGTCTTGGGGCGATTCTCGTCCAAGACAACAAGGCAATCTGTTACGCGAGCCGAGCGCTCACAGACGTCGAAAAACGCTACTCACAGACAGATAGAGAGATGCTTGCTGCTGTCTATGGAATCGAACATTTCCACTTGTACGTGCAAGGAGCTCCATTCAAACTCATCACTGACCACAAACCACTGCTTGGGATAGTCAAAAGCCGAAACCCAACAACAGCCCGAATTGAGAGATGGCGTCTTCGACTCATGCCGTACGAGGTCGAATTCGTGCACAGACCAGGCAGAAATGAACAAAACCCAGCTGACTACATCAGCCGGCATCCTCAAACAACACCTGCCAGAGACAACGCTGGTGAGGAGTACATTGCATTCCTAGCCAAATTTGCAGTACCGAAAGCAATGACGCAAGGCGATGTTCGAGCTGAAACTCAGAAAGACCCTCAGCTCCAGAAAGTTATGCAGGCAGTCCAAACTGGACAATGGAGAAGTGACATTTCAGACTTTGCACGATTCAAAGACGAGTTATCCGTGCATGATGGACTTGTTCTTAGAGGTCATCGTCTCATTCTTCCGCAGTCACTTCAGAACCAAGCCATAGACATTGCTCACCAGTCACACCAAGGTATTGTGAAGACCAAGCAACTGATCCGGGAAAAAATCTGGTTTCCTGGTATCGACAAACTGGTTGAGAATGCTGTGAAGTCGTGTATTCCATGCCAGGCCACATACAAAGGACCAACCCAGAGAGAACCTCTCCAACCAACACCACTCCCTTCAGGCCCATGGGTAGCAGTGGCGATTGACTTCGCTGGACCGTTTCCATCGGGAGAATATGTGTTGGTGGTCACTGACGAATACAGTCGATACCCAGAAGTGGAGATCGTCTCATCCACTTCAGAAAGAACCATACTCCCCCGTCTGGACCAAATTTTCGCACGCCAAGGCTTCCCTGAAATCTGCAAGACAGACAATGGCCCACCATTCAACGGTCAAGCCTTTGCACAATACGCTGAGAGGAATGGTTTCAGGCACAGGAAAATTACGCCTGTGTGGCCTGAGGCGAACGGTGCAGCTGAGCGCTTCGTGGGAACCCTCAAAAACAACATCCATACATCAACAGCTGACGGCCGAAACTGGAAGGAGGAAATCCCAACGTTCCTCCGAACATTTAGGGCAACGCCACACACTGCAACTGGTGTCTCGCCATTCGAGGCAATGACAGGACGGAAGATGAACGTCGGTCTACCCACAGCTCCGAAACATCTCTCTCCGGTCCCTGTGCATACTCGTGTTGCGCACAATGACCATCACAATAAAGGAAAGATGGCAGAATACGTTAATGCCCGCCGTCACACCACACAAGCAAAGATGGCACCTGGTGATTACGTGTTGGTCAAGCAGCCCAAACAAAATGCGCTGACAACGCCGTACAACACGACACCATGTCTGGTGAAAGAGAAGAAGGGGAGCATGATAACAGCTTGCCGCCCTGACGGATCTCTCATCACCAGAAATTCATCCCATTTTCGACAGCTGCCAGCACACATCAACATTCCTGGCGACGTTCCAGAACTCGATGCTCCAGAGGACCCAGACATCATTCCTGGAGACATCATTCCTGCTGAGACTCCTTCAACTGGAGAAACTGGGAACAACAATACAAGCTCCGACCAGCTTCCATCACCCAGTACAAGACGTTCAGGCCGAACCACCAAAACTCCAACTTACCTGAAAGACTACGTCCTCAACTAATCCATTACGTCGATCTTGTACATGACCTGTCACTAGAGACAACGTGTAGTTAGGTTGTCTCTCTATTTAGTCAAATTTAAGCATTGTTTGATATTAAATATCATTTATGTTTCTAGTCATTGTCAGAGAGCATCAGAATGCTCTGTAGTTTTGATTTGTGTTTATGGCCTGTATATCAAGGAGGACAGCAGTGTAGCTAGGCTGATCCAACTTGATCCTAAGTGATCGTGTAGAGTGGTCACAATATTATGTTCTTATTATCATAAGAAGAGCATCAGAATGCTCTGTATTTTGGATTGTGTTTATGGACTGTATATCAAGAAGGACAGCAGTGTAGCTAGGCTGATCCAACTTGATTCTAAGTGATCGTGTAGAGAGGTCACAATATTATAGTTTTTAAGTGATCGTATATTTTGGTCATATTAGCCTACTAAAATTTCTTTCATTTCATTTTATTCATGAAAGCTTAAACCTCAAGTCATATACTTACATATGAGTGAAGGACCGGACGTGAATTCCAAGAAACCATTCAGAACTGAGTGGACACTTTTTCATCAAAAACTGAATATCTTGACATTCAAGT
This sequence comes from Stramonita haemastoma, assembly GCA_030674155.1. Lineage (NCBI taxonomy): Eukaryota > Metazoa > Mollusca > Gastropoda > Neogastropoda > Muricidae > Stramonita > Stramonita haemastoma. The sequence goes on along the minus strand of CM060338.1, from coordinate 43,894,201 downwards.
TTATCATTTGTTCGTGCAAAATTTAATTTGATTTTATATGACGTTCCTATATTGGCACAGTAGGCATAACCAGTCACTCATGTGTTTGCATCCCTTTATTTTATTCTATTGGATGTTTTGAATTTTCTCAATGTCTCTGACATACACACCCACATGCAGCCAAGACACGTATTTGCTTACTGATGTGTATTCAATATATATTGATGAAGCCAAAGGTTTAATTTTTAGAAACCATTGAATTCAAATTAATGCACAATGCATATCTTCCTCAAATTTTCGAGTTTCGGATGTTACTCTTTGACAATTCATTTTCATTGTAATTGTCCATTCAAGTTGAGGAGGGATGTTGTGTCCAAAGCCTAACTGAAATTGAAAGTAGATTGTAATATGTAATATGAGTTATTTCCCTTGAATAAAAGGTCTCTTCCGGTTCCAGCCAAGTGCCACGTTGTTCTGGTTTTATTGTGCGCAAGCCGTACGTTTGTATTTTGAATGTATTAGGCCACTAGCTGGTCATTCTCAAGAGAAACATAACACCTAATTGTTTACACCTTTTGGCTATTGTAAAGGTTTACACCTTCTGGTCACTGTAATGGTTTACACCTTATGCCACTGTAAAGCATTGCACCTTCTGGTCACTGTAAAGGTTTACACCTTCTGGTCACTGTAAAGGGTCACATTCTGGTCACTGTAAAGGTTTACACCTTCTGGTCACTGTAAAGGTTTACACCTTACAGAAGATGTGGAGATGGTCTCCCCGCTACAGACATGACTTGCTGGTTTTGGCATCAGCTGAATGCTCATTCTTCTTTCTTTCGTTTTTTTTTGTGTGACAAAGAAGGAAATAGAAAAGTTCCGACGATAGAAATGCTGCTGCTGCTGGTGTTTCCAGTGTAGGGTTTGTAACTATCAGCTTTTCTTTTCCTGATGATGATGACTTATAGCAAGGCCGTTTTGTGCATGTATACAGACCAATTGTGGGTTTTGTGGTAAAAGCACCAAAATTTGCACAAATGATGTTAAGGACATACTAAAAAAGTTTAGATATAGTGCCAAGCTGGATTTTTACCTTTGGGCCTGTAAACTGCAAAAATCCAAGATGGCCGCCATCCGCTATGAAATATCTGTAAACTGTTATATATCTTTGTAGACAGTTTAGACAAGAACATGGATGAGGAGTCTTTTGGTATGTTTTTAAACATGAGAAATCTAATGGAAATGTTATTCATTCGATATAATGCATATAAAGCCACATATTGGCCAGTTTTATGTCTGTTTTTAAGATGGACAAGATCCGATTTGTGAATATCCATGAGCAGTCACTATATCTAGAATGTAGATGTGGACTATCATAAAATTTCATAGTCATTGTCATTGTGGTCACAGTTCTCATTGCAATGACAAAATGATGTACATTTATGGCATCTTTGCATTGTCCCCTACACCCTTTCTTGCACTCACATGCAGCAATTCAGAACATGACGCCATCGCTTGTGGCAGCATGAGCAGTCACTATGTCCAGAATGTAGAATGCAGATGTGGGTTTTCATCATCTCTAGTCACAATCATTGTGGTCACAGTTCCCACTGCACTGATTGAGTGATGTACATTTAACAGCAGCCCTGATACACTTGCATAGCCCCCTACACCCTTTCTTGCACCCACATCGCAGCAATGCAGAACATGATGCCACGGCTTGTGGCAACATTGTCCAGAATGGCTGCCAGCCTTGTGTTGCACTCTTTCACCAACCATACATCTCTGGAGATGGAAGAACTGGAGAACAGACCAGTGCCTGTCCCCACACATGTCCACTTTGGCATATTGCCCATTTTGTGTGCTGTAGCAGGGCGGCTCCTGTTGGTGGTATGTTGTCGATTGATCTACCTTTGGTAGTGAAGATGTGTTTCCTGACTGAGTTCACAGTAGTTTCTGTGCAAGTGCGGTCATGCAAATGTACAACATATTTCTCCAACACAGACATACAGTCATCATTGAACGCCAATGGATCCACGAACAAGGCAGAAAATACAGATGTGACCTCATCAAAAGACTTCCATGTGTCAAATGCAGTCTTTTCCCCCTTGCCAGCAAACGACAACACAGTGTCACAACCACTAAAGGAATGGAACATGGGAAGTGCACATGCTATTTTCACTACCAAGTTCTTTGGCAAAGTCATGTGCAGGTGTATACCTGAGGTGCTTACCACTGCTAAAGGCAACCCAAATTTCAGTGTCTTTAAGGCATGCAACAGCCGAAACTTCCAGAACGAGAACATCTGTGCCCACTGTACGCAGCTTAATTTTTCAATACTCTTCGTTTGCTGAATCGACTGCATGAAGGAGCATTCTGGTGTCTGCCTCTTCATGTGTGCATGGTGCAAGAGATGAAATGTCCTGGTGAATGTGAGAACACAGCACATTCTGACCACATGTTATTATTATTATTAATATGGAATTTGTATAGCGCTATCTCTTGTAAAGACAAATCAAAGCGCTTGCATTTGACCTACAGAGCCACAGATCATGCTGCCACCAGGCGCAAAGATCCCCAACTCCAACTCCCCGATTTTTCTTCAGGGATGGTGTCTAAACACGACACCTGTGTGCATGCTGGTTTGTTATAATTTTGTCATCCGCTCCTACCGGCACACGATGGCCTACTCTTCCGAAAGGTGGAACGGGGTTTTAACGTGTGCGCAAGATGTTCTGCGTGCATTCGCACACGGGGCCTCGGTTTCGAGTCTCATCCGAATGACTTTGACATTCAGTTCGATTTTTTCGTCAAACTGGGAAGAAAGGGCGAGGCTGGGTTCGAACCCAGAAACTCACGATTTACATATTGGCAGGCGAACGTCTTAACCATTCTGCCACCGTCCTTCCTTGTTGCTGGTATACTCTCTTCACAGCTGTATGCATCGTGAGCTTTATGCAACAGTATTGCTAATGCACCAGCTGTAACTTGGGTGTGCATGTTTTGTCTGTGTGACATGGGCTGCTGTCAGAAATGAATCAGCTGTTCCAGGTGTAGCAATATTTGCTTGGGCCAAAGCATGCGTCCATCCACTGCCATGGAGCAAATCTCCAAGAGTGGCAAAGGACGCCATTCCCATATGTAAGCCACCTAGTAGAATGACAAACTTCTCTTCCCCATACTCATTTGGCCAGCACCATTGAATCTGTTTAGCAATTGCAAACAATGGTTGATCTACTGTTAACACAGGCACCTGTCCAGGATTCAGAAGGTGTACAGCTTGTTGTATGACATCCATTGCATGGAGAATCATTGCCACAAACTTTGAGTCATTTGGGAACAGTGGCAGAAGAGATCCCATAGTGACCTCAAAGTCACGGGATTGCTGCTTATTAGAATGGAATGCCTCCCAACAGATTGGATCATCAACACTCTGGACCCCTTCACTTAGTGTATTGTTTTGCCACTTTTTCTCATCTTCCATGGCAGTGTTAACAAGTTCACAGTCACTGATCAGTGTACCCTGAACGGAAGGGATAATCGGATCTTTCTTTGCTGTCACTGGGGTCAGCATTGCATAGGATTCAGGAAGTGGTGGTATCTGTTTGCTAGGAAGATCTAGATCTGGTTGCATTTCTGACGTGATGCATGATTCAATCGGATTCTGTTTCCCTGTTTTGGAAGAGCGAAATGCCTGTGCCGTGAAAGGCACCGTGAGCAGTTGTTGAGCTTGGGTTGTGGTCTAGATTATCAATAGCAGCTGTGGGGAACAGATTTTTTCACAGGTTAAGGGGGCAGACAACCCCTTCGGATTCTTACTGCTGGGCTGCTGAAATGGCCATGTCCATGGATATGTCAAGAACTCAGTCATAAGAAATTGATGAGCCCAAGGTGTCTACACATTTTCGCTTATGTGTCTGTCCATGTATCATCATACCAAGATACATAGGTAAAGGAGTCTCCCTGCTTTTGCTATGGTGTATACCAGTGGACCCTTTCTGTCTTCTCACAGAGCTATTGTATTGCAGTAACCAGCAATACTCAATGCTGCTTGTCTGGATTCATCACTCTCTTTTCGTAACATTTGGTCCGTCCAAGATCATGCTAACCAGTGCAACAAGTGACCTGAGCACATATTCTTTTTGGCAACCCTGTAGGAATGAAGTACTATCAAATTGTGACAATCTCTGATCATACCTGGTAGAATTAGAGTTGGTGGAATGAATACGTCCAGTTATCTCGACTTCCAACTCTACCAGTCAGTCCCTGTAAAGCTTCACAAGATCTTCCACCTTGAAGACAGAAGCGGTGTCTTTTGCATCCATCTTTCTGTCCCCTATGTGTCCCATGAGCTCCACCAAAGCTAAGTGGAGTGAGCAATAAAGTTACAGGTGGGGATCTGGGGCTGCTGTCGGGGTCCACAAACAACATGAGTTTTGTAACATAAATTTGGCCAGTATGCTGCTTTACATGCATTTTATCAACTAAACAATGGTTCCATTAAAATCTGCATGCCTCAAAACATATAAAAAGACTCCTTATTTATGTTCTTGTCTCAACTATTTACAAAATTATGACAATTTATAGATATTTCATTTCAGATGGCGGCCATCTTGGATTTTTAAGATTTATGGGCTTCTGGGGAAAAATTCAGCTTGGCACTATATCTGAATTTATTTAGTATGTCCTTAACCTTATTTGTGCAATTTTTGGTGCTTTTACCACAAAACCCACAATTGTTTCACATATCTGCAGGGCTATTAGCATCATTGGCTGTGTTACTGGTGTCTCTAAAATCACTTGATGTGAATCGACATTAAACTGGAGAAGAAGCTCTGTGTTTGACACATGTTTTTTCTGTCCAAATGTCCTTCAATCATCCTGCACAGCATACGTGCTTGCATGGGCGCATGTGCCTGTGTGCGCGCGCGTGTGTGTGTGTGACTTTCCAGTGCATTCTTTTTTGCTTCTTTTTCCCCCCTCTTTTTTTTTATAGGTATATTTTATTTTTAAGGTTGCCATAATCATGTTAGATAATAATAATAAAAAAAAGCAAATCAATGCTTATTCAATGTACCATATGGAAATTAAAATTTGAGTACGACTTTGACCTCTGAGGTCATTGAGGAGCGAGGTGTCAGAGACCTCACAAAATCTCTAGTAAACAAAATAAAACATTGAAACCACAATGGTGTGAGTGGTGTTTGCATATATTCTGTATGAAAACACACTAATACTAAACAACAAGAAACAAAGCACTTGCTTTATTCATTTATTTCTTTTTTTCGCTACTTAACTAGAGCTCTGAGGTTCACTGATGGTGCGATTTTGCATATGCAGCTGTTTTTACCCACCATTATGGTAGCCACATTCTGATTTGGGTGATGGTGTGTAAACACGGCATATGTGTGCATGCGTTTAAAAGCAATTTGTTATTCGTTCCTACCGGCATGAAATGGCTTACTCTTCTGAAAGGCAGAAAGGGTTTTAAATGTGTGCACAAAATGTTCCGCATGCATTTGCACACAGGGCTTTGGTTTATAATTAGCCTCATCTGAAGGACCTTTGGGAGAGTGGAGTCAGCACTGAAGTTATTTCCTGGGTAAAATCCCCAAAACGTCAGATGGTGGATCAGTGGTCTAGGAGGTAACGTGCCTTGCCTAGAAAGCAAAAAGTCTGGGTCGGAGTGTGCAGTGGTTCGTACCCCGTTTGGGCCCTAAACTTTTTCCCCATCCATTAGACCCTGAGTGGTGGTCTGGGCACTAGTCTTTTGGATGAGACGATAAACTGAGGTCCTGTGTGTTACACATCACTATCTAGCGCACGTAAAAGAACCCATGGCAACAAGGGGGTTGACCCTGGCAAAATTCTGTAGAAAAAAGCCACTCTGATAGGTAAACAAATACATTTGCATGCAGGAAAAAGAAAAAAAAAAAGGGTAGGCGCTGCACTTGTGGTGACGTGCTCTCCCCGGAAGAGCAGCCCAAATTTCATGCAGAGAAATCTGCTGTGACATATATATATATATATATATAGATAGATAGATAGATAGATATAGATACAGATATAGATATATATACATACTGTGCTTGCCAATCTCAGCCAAGAGTTGTCTTTGCAAAGCTGAGATAAGCACAGACTGTGATACGTTGGACATGCCAACAGAAACACAGACAAAAGTGAGGACAGTTATCCAAAGCAAGGTTGCGGGCAGGAGGAAAAAAGGCAGACCACCAACAACCCACACTGCCAACATCCCAGAGATCAGGGGTCTGTGGGGGCTACAGGGGATCATAGACCCCAGTGCAGACAGAGAGAGAGGGAGAGCCCTGGTGACATTGCATGGAGCTCCTACTGATTCAGTGGTGATGGATGGAGACAGTTGAGTTAAGAGTATATATGTAATACACTGTATACATCCTGCTGTCAACTGGCCCCCAAGAGATACAGACACCTACAGTGCTGGTCAAGTAATTTGAGAAACACTCTCAAAATTGCATCCACACAGTGATGAAGCTTGATTGTGTGGTCCCAGTGAGTCTTCCAAATGAGCCCATAGTAAATTCCTCTGGGTAGGAGCTTACTGGAGGCTGATAAAACCCTGTGATTCTTTTGGGGTTCAGCTTCACAACCTTCCAGCCAGTATTCAATGTGCTCACCACTATGCCATGGTGTCTGGTTTACTGCAATTATTGTTTTTTTGTTGTTGCTTTTTTTGTGTGCAATTATTGTTGTTAACAAAGTTTATATCACTGTCACAACATTGATGGGTGATATTGTGGTAATTATTCCCAATGTTTTTTAATGATATTTTTCAATGCAAACAAAAAGTTACCTGTATTACAGACTGTTTCTGGGACAAGAAAAATTCAAGACAGAGCAACTGACCAGCATAGCTTGCTGTCCACCCACAATCAAAACACACACACACATCATCATTTCCCAACACACCAAACACACACATCATCATTTCCCAACACACCAAACACTTTTACTCATATCTGCTTTCACAAACCTCAAGTCTAAAGGAATGTACAAATTCTGCTTCAAACATGAAAGAAGTGTAAACTAACTGAGGACCATGCACTATCATATGCACTCTCACTATTAAACAGAACAAACTAACTCCCGAACATCTCAATAAAGGAATAAAAACCAAACCACTCATGAGCAATCTTTGTCCTTTTTCATTGATTATAAGATTGTGATCCAACGAAATATTGTAAAGTAGGTCTTCAATTTTTGTCTTCCTTTCTTTTTTTTTTTGTTCCTCAGCCAGGGCTCCAAGGTTTCCCAATAGTGATTTTTTGTGTATGTGACTCCCCCCCCCCTCCCCTAAAACAAGGAAGGTAGCTGACTGCAGGATGCAGTTGGGAGTTGAACCTGCCAACTGTGCCCGGAGTCAGGAGAGACCGCCCTCCTCTCTTCCAAAGATCTGGTAGGATATCTAACACATGGTAGAAGAACTGGCACTGTGTAAGGAGACAGACAACTGGTGTCTCAAGGTCAGCTGAACAGACAACTGGTGTCTTTAGGTCAGGCTGAACAGACAACTGGTGTCTCAAAGGTCAGGCTGAACAGACAACTGGTGTCTTTAGGTCAGGCTGAACAGACAACTGGTGTCTTTAGGTCAGGCTGAACAGACAACTGGTGTCTATAGGTCACTGAGGTCTGATAACAGACAACTGGTGTCTTTAGGTCAGGCTGAACAGACAACTGGTGTCTATAGGTCAGGCTGAACAGACAACTGGTGTCTATAGTGTCAGGCCTGAACAGACAACTGGTGTCTATAGGTCAGGCTGAACAGACAACTGGTGTCTTTAGGTCAGGCTGAACAGACAACTGGTGTCTTAGGTCAGGCTGACAAACTCAGTCACAACAAAAGTGTCTCCAGAAGGTCAGGCTGAACAGACAACTGGTGTCTATAGGTCAGGCTGAACAGACAACTGGTGTCTCCAGAAGGTCAGGCTGAACAGACAACTGGTGTCTATAGGTCAGGCTGAACAGACAACTGGTGTCTTTAGGTCAGGCTGAACAGACAACTGGTGTCTTCAGAAGGTCAGGCTGAACAGACAACTTCATGCCTGTACACATCATGTAGACCATTACATGTGAACTTATCCTCTGTGCAACACAACTCCAAAAGCAGAAGCTAAAAAAGAACCCAACTCATCTTTCACATGTGACAAAGAATGGGGGGATGGGGTGGGGGTTGATCTTAAGCAGAAACAATGACAGAATACAATAGTTGACCTTCCACATATCACAAAGAAAAGGATTCGGGGTGAGGGAGGGGGGTAGGGGTTGTTGATCTTTTTAAACACATAATAAAAGAACACAACAGTCAACCTTTCAAATACAAATAACAGCATACAGACGAAAATCCAGCTTACACATGTGTACATGACCACAAGAGAGGGATGAGGGAGAGAGGGAGGGAGGGAGGGAGCGGCCATCTCCTGCACTCTCCATTCCCCACATCAGCTGTGTCCGTTCTCTGACGCTGACTCAAAGATGGCCACCACAGGGCAGTGCACTTCTCCTTGCAGCAATGTCTTTACACCACTACACATAGCTGACCATAACAACAACGATAACACCAAACCATCAACAGATCATTTTCATCAAGTCAACTGACAGATGCATAAATGGCAAAAAGGAAAAAAAGTCACATCGCGTGAGCTTACAGAGACACAAAGCCCCAATGCCTGCACACATTCTGACCCTCAATGAACAGCCGTGTGAAGGAAAATAACGACAATGAAATGACAATGGAATCTATTTACTGAGGGGAAGAGGACAGCAAAGACAATGAATGAACAGTGGTGTGATGGAGGAAGAGAAAAGTGAAGACAAAAAACCCTCAAAAAACAAGTTGTCCCTTGCTCATCTAGGTTTAGAGGCACCGATATTATCACAAGATGTAAAAAAGAAACCATTAGCACGCACACACATGTGCTTGCAGTTACATACATGTATGTATTCAACATGCACACCCGCACATGGATGGATGTATTCACATTACACACACAACACACACACACACACACACACACACACACACACACACACACACATATGCACACATACACATGGATGGATGTATTCACACACACACGCACGTGTGCGCGTGCACGCACACACACACACACACACACACACATACACACACACATGAACAGAAAAAAGCCCCAAACCTCTGACACCAGTGCACAATGGAACCCCCCCCAAAAAAGTGAAGAAAATTCTGCCACCACTACACAACCCTGAACACGATACACAGACATCATCTGTCAGCACCACCACTCCTTGCTGTCTCTGTGACTAGGCATGCCTCATTCATTCACACAAACTCCACACTCTCACAATCCCTGATCTGGGATGTTTGCTGCTGGTTCAGTGGACCTCACGTCCTCTTTTCCTCTCCTGTCCCCGCCATCGCCCTGTGCCCTGTCTGCACTGTGCCCCCCCTCCTGGGGGCGGGAGGAATCGAACACGAAGCTGTAGCCGTCCTCCAGAGACTCGTGCCGCTTGCGCTCCTTGGCTGCCTCGTTGCTGCCACCCTGCAACAGCAGACAGGAGCTGGTGTAGCCAGTGGTGATTTGATTTGATTTGATTCATTCTTTTATATCGAGGATAATGGAATAAGCACTCTTGTGCTTTTTTATGTCCAGTCCCCGTGTGGATGCAGTTTTGTAAATGTCATCTGTTCCCACCGGCACACAAGCGCCTACTCTTACAAAAAGCGGAACAGGATTTAACGTGTGCGCAAGATGTTCTGCGTGCGTTCGCACACGGGGCCTTGGTTTAAAGTCTCATCCGAAGGACTTTTGGGGAGAGTGGAGTCAGCACTGATGTTAACTCCAGGAGAAAAATCTCCTCGACCGGACTCAAACCTGGGTCGTCAAATTGCCAGCACAATGTTCTGACCACTAGGCTATCCGAGGCCGTGTTCAGGACACTGAGCCCCCACTGACCAGTGCTATTGCTGTCAGACAGCAGATTTCAGGACTGCTTCTGGATAAACTGAGGAAGCCTGCGATGTTGCTGCTGTTGTGGCCATATACATGTTAAAGTCTAGTTTATGTTTTAATGGGTAGTAATATCAGACTGACCATCACTGACCAGTGTTCATGCTGTCACCCCTTGATGTTGCTGTTGTTGTATGTTTAAACACACATACATACACACATACTCACACACACACACACACACACACACACACACACACACACACACACACACACACACACACACACACCCAGCAGGAATCCTCTCTCACTGACTCACCAGTATGGCCACGATCATGTTCTGGAAAGAGGCGCTGTCCTCTTCTGACAGCACGTGCAGTGTGGTGTCCTCGTCCTTGGGGCCACCGCCCCCCCCCCATGATCTTCACATGCACCTTCACACCTGCAACACCACACATGCACGCACGCACATACACACACACACACACACAACAACACACAAGCGTGCCCGCATGCATGCACACACACACACAACACACAACACACACACAACACACACCACACCACACCACACCACACCACACACACACACACACACACCACACACCACACACACACACACACACCACACACACACACACAGAGCTAGATTCTGATGGTTCAAAGGAATGAAATGCTGAACACCCCATTTTGTCAACATTTCCTCCACTACATTTCCCCCTTGTACAAACTACTACATATAGCCAGGAGACAAAACATGCAGTGCTTGCTTCAACACTGAGATTAGCTGGTTGAAAAAGAGTGAAACTAGATTCTTTCTCTGAGAGTGTAAAGTCAAAACAAATAAAACTAGCTTCTTTATCTGAGAGTATAAAGTCAAACACATGAAACTAGATTCTTTCTCTGTCAGCATAAACAAAACAGGAAACTAGATTCTTTGCCCGAGGGTATAAAGACAAACATGAAACCACTTCTATAATTTTGAAAACAAAAAAGCATCCACTAGTTAATCAGGACTTTTGTCACTGGATATGAAAGAAAGAAAGAAAGAAAAAAAGAGAGAGAGAGAGAGAGAGAGAGAGAGAGAGAGAGAGAGAGAGAGAGAGAGAGAGAGAGAGAGAGAGAGAGAGACAGACAGACAGACAGACAGACAGACAGACAGACAGACAGACAGACAGACAGACAGACAGACAGACAGACAGACAGACAGACAGACAGACAAAGATATTCAAATGAGGAGGGTATAGGGGTTACAATATCAACATATTCAAATTCACAACATATCATACAGTGACATAACTGGATCTGTGACAAGGTTTTCACGTCACACACACTCTTAAGTCTTGAGGCTGGTGAGGACACACTGGTCAGCAACACATTAGCAGCACCACAAAACCATGCATGGGAAACAGGGTCCCTGAACACAGGAAAGCAATGACGCAGACACATACCCACAAAAAGCCATGAAGAAAGAAAGGCCAGGAAATGACACACATACCCACAAAAAGCCAGAGAGACACATACCCACCCACAAAAAGCCAGGAAGGAACACCCACACCCACAAAAAGCCAGGAAGGGACACACATACCCACAAAAAGCCATGAAGAAAGAAAAGCTAGGAAATGACCACATACCCACAAAAAACCAGAGAGACACATACCCACCCACAAAAAGCCAGGAAGAAAGACACCCACCCACAAAAAGCCAGAAGGAAGACACACACACACACCCACAAAAAGCCAGAAGGAAGACACCCACCCACAAAAGCAGAAGGAACACACCCACCCACAAAAAGCCAGGAAGGAAGACACACACACACACCCACAAAAAGCCAGGAAGGAAGACACCCACCCACAAAAAGCCAGGAAGGAACACACCCACCCACAAAAAGCCAGGAAGGAAGACACACACACACACCCACAAAAAGCCAGGAAGGAAGACACACCCACCCACAAAAAGCCAGGAAGGAAGACACACACACCCACAAAAAGCCAGGCACATTAACTCAGCCAAGGAAACAAAAAGCAAGGATATATATATCTTCTCTGACAGCTTCCCCCAAAGCATGCAGACAGAAAGTACTGAATGACAAAGAGGAGACGAGAGGAGAGGAGAGGAGAGGAGAAGAGAGGAGAGGAGAAGAGAGGAAAGGAGAGGAGAGGTAGAGGAAGAGGTAGACACAGAGGAAGAGGTAGACACAGAGGAAGAGGTAGACACAAGAGGAAAGAGGGTAGACACAGAGGCAGAGAGGTAGACACAGAGGCAGAGGTAGACACAGAGGCAGAGGTAGACACAGAGGCAGAGGTAGACACAGAGGCAGAGGTAGACACAGAGGCAGAGGTAGACACAGAGGCAGAGGTAGACACAGAGGCAGAGGTAGACACAGAGGCAGAAGTAGGCATGAAGACAAAACCTACTGTTGGGGTCCACCCCTGCTTTCTGCAGGCTCTCCTTCAGCGAGTGTTCTAAATGCTTCTGCTGTTTGGAGGGGGGGAATTTGGACAAGCCCTCCTTGTCTGCCTCTTCGGGGCTCACAGAGCGGACCCTCATCTTCCATCCACCACCCCCTTTCTGGGCCTGGTCCACCTCTGGACCAACACACAGGGAAACAGGCGTGTGTCAGTGGACAATGGGAACAGCACTCTGTGTCTGTGTGTATGCATATCTTGTCTTCTTTACGATACAAACACAACCAAGTGAGGGACTGATAGGGGTGACATTTCTGGACAATGGGAACAACAGTGTGTGTGTGTGTGTGTGTGTGTGTGTGTGTGTGTGTGTGTGTGTGTGTGTGTGTGTGTGTGTGTGTGTGTGTGTGCATAACTTGTCTTCTCTACGACACAAACACAACCATATGAGGGACTGAAGGGGTGACATTTCTGGACAATGGGAACAACAGTCTGTGTCTGTGTGTGTGTTCATAACTTGTCTTCTCTATGATACAAACACAACCATGTGAGGGATTGATAGGGGTGACATTTCTGGACAATGGGAACAACAGTCTGTGTGTGTGTGTGTGTGTGTGTGTGTGTGTGTGTGTGTGTGTGTGTGTGTGTGTGTGTGTGTGTGTGTGTGTGTAGGTGTAGGGTGTGTGTGTGTGTCTGTGTGTGTGTGCATAACTTGTCTTCTCTACGATACAAACACAACCATGTGAGGGACTGAAGGGGTGACATTTCTGCTGTGAACACATGAACAAGTCTGTGTGAGAGCTGGAGGGTGGAGTGGACATAGCAGATACCTTGGGTCAGTTGTGGAGCAAAGTACAGCCGAAAGGCAATGAACATAACAACAATGAATCTGCACTGAACAAACAAGAGAGAGCGGAGGGGGGGGGGGGTGAAAAGAGAGAAAGAGAGAGAGAGAGAGAGAGAGAGAGAGAGAGAGAGAGAGAGAGAGAGAGAGAGAGAGAGAGAGAGGGAGAGAGGGAGAGGGAGAGGGAGGGAGGGAGAAGAGAGACAGAGATTGGGGGGGGAGGGGGGGCATGACAGTGTATGAGATGCATAGAGGTGTGTATTTCTTTTGAATTGTTGCAATGTGTTGTTGATGGAATATAGTATATACATATAGTATAGAATATATACACATCTCACAGGATAAAGATGGGTGGGGGGAGGGGTGACTGGTATTTTATGGATTCATGTGTCTTTTGCTTCATGTGGCCTGCTGATCACAGTGCATCACCCACTCCACATGGAACCCAACAGTCACAGGACACAATGACACACGTGTCAGTGAAAACTCCTCCCTGCAAGTCATTATACAACCACAGTAACATGGTGACTCCTGAACAGGAACCCTCCCCCCACCTAGCTCCTCTTTGAAAAACAACAGACAGCTGTCAACAGTCGTGCATGAGCAACAGCTGCCTTGTCTGGTGTGCTGCAGTGTTCAGGCCTTCTGTTGCACGGAGAGAATTTCATGGGACATACAAAGCATTGACTCAGTTCCCCTTCTGTTGCACAGAGAGTTTCATGGGACATACAAAGCGTTGACTAGTTTACCTGTGCTGCATTCATCACTTCACCTTCTGTTGCACAGAGAATTTCATGGGACATACAAAGCGTTGACTAGTTTACCTGTGCTGCATTCATCACTTCACCTTCTGTTGCACAGAGAGTTTCATGGGACATACAAAGCGTTGACTAGTTTACCTGTGCTGCATTCATCACTTCACCTTCTGTTGCACAGAGAATTTCATGGGACATACAAAGCGTTGACAGTTTACCTGTGCTGCATTCATCACTTCACCTTCTGTTGCACAGAGAATTTCATGGGACATACAAAGCGTTGACAGTTTACCTGTGCTGCATTCATCACTTCACCTTCTGTTGCACAGAGAGTTTCATGGGACATACAAAGCGTTGACAGTTTACCTGTGCTGCATTCATCACTTCACCTTCTGTTGCACAGAGAATTTCATGGGACATACAAAGCGTTGACAGTTTACCTGTGCTGCATTCATCACTTCACCTTCTGTTGCACAGAGAGTTTCATGGGACATACAAAGCGTTGACAGTTTACCTGTGCTGCATTCATCAGTTGTTGCTGACTTGTGTCATCTTTTGAACTCTTCAGAATCCTTTGTCCAGCGACCTTATTATGGCAACATAAAATCTAAAAAGTAACAACTCTATAACATACTGGGTAACAATACAAAAAAATAACAACAATAGGAAATACAGAATAAAAAAATAAAGTTGAATGACAAGTAAAAAAAAAAGAAGAAAAAAAGACAGAGTAAGAAAAGCAACACTGCATACGAAGAAGGGCGGAGGCAGGAAAAGAAAGAAGATGAAGAGGAACAAACAACAGAGAAAAAAGGAAGACAGGAAACAAAGACGGACAAAAAAAGCAGCAAAAAGCACAAAGATGACTGAGCTACAACAGCACACAGCACAGCACACACAACACTCAACACAACACAACACAGAACACAACACTCACAAGGCAGAACACAGCACACAAAACAGCACACACAACACAGCACAACACAGAACACAACAGTCACAAGGCAGAACACAGCACAACACAGCACTCACAACACAACACTCACAAGGCAGAACTCAGCACACAACACAGCACAGAACAACACAACACATCACACACAACACAAAACAACACAACACAGAACAACACAGCACAGCCACTGACCGTGACGACTGCTGGGTGGGGCTTGAACCCCTGCCCTCTTAGCGCCCTCCACGTCTTCTTTTACAGACGCCTCCTCCTTCCTTTTCTTCTTCTTCTCCTCCTCTTCTCCTTCCTCCTCCTCCTCCTCTCCTGCCTCTTCCTCCTCCTCCTCTCCTTCCTCTTTGGCAGCCTTTGCTGGTGCCTCTTTGTCTCCCAGTTTGGCAATCTCACGATCCATGTTTTTCATTTCTGCAAAGACAGGCAATCTCACGATCCATGTTTTTCATTTCTGCAAAGACAGGCAATCTCACGATCCATGTTTTTTTCATTTCTGCAAAGACAGGCAATCTCACGATCCATGTTTTTCATTTCTGCAAAGACAGGCTATCTCACGATCCATGTTTTTCATTTCTGCAAAGACAGGCAATCTCACGATCCATGTTTTTCATTTCTGCAAAGACAGGCTATCTCACGATCCATGTTTTTCATTTCTGCAAAGACAGGCAATCTCAAGATCCATGTTTTTCATTTCTGCAAAAAGTGAATGACTGCTTATTCAATGTACCATCTGGAAATAAAAGTCTGATTTGACTTGTTTTTTTGCTGTTTTGTTTTTCTTTTTACTGCAACACTGAGATGGCCCTTTAAAAAAAAAATTAAAGGGCAACACTGAGACAGCAAATTTTGTTTTTAAACTGCAACACTGAGACAGCACTTTTGCTTTTGTTGTTTTTTTATGTGTTTTTTAACTGCAATTTTCTTGTTTATGATTTTTTACTGCAACACTGTGACGGCATGTTTTGTGTTTTTTGCTGTTGTTGTTTTTACTGCAGCACTGAGACAGCACTTTTTATATTTTTTAACAGTTAACCCAGAGACAACAAAGAATATAAACAGCTCTCAGAGTTTTCCACAGGCAACACAGAAACAACAAACAAATCAAATATAAAAGCTGTTCTGCCTGTGTTGGCACACAGGGCCTTGGTTTATTGGTGTGTGTGTGTGTGTGTGTGTGTGTGTTGTGTGTGTGTGTGTGTGTGTGTGTGTGTGTGTGTGTGTGTGTGTGTGTACACTTGCATGCATTCCCAAGTACGGAGCCACAAGCGGCAGGAGCCTATGCAGGCTGGAACAGTGTGTGCGTGCACGCCCCTCCCTCTCCCCTCCCCTTCTCCCCCCCCTCCTTTCTCCCCTCCCCTTCCTCCTCCCTCCCCTTTCTCCCCCTCCCCTTTATCCCCTCCCCTTTCTCCCCTGACCTTTCTCCCCTGACCTTTCCCCTCTAACCTTTCTCGGTGTGCTCCAGTTTCTCCAGCAGCATGTTCAGACTGCCGGCCAGCTGTTTGAGGGCCACAGCCTCGTTCACCTCCCCCCCCACCTCCGCCTCTGCCTGCACAACACATGACACACAACCACACACACACACACACACACACACACACACACACACACACACACACACCACACACACACACACACACACACACACACACACACACACACCACACACACACACACCACACACACACACACACACACACACACATCACATGTATTTTATGTCACCATGTGTCACACACACCTTACAGTGCATGTTGTGTCACCATGTGTCACACACACCTTACAGTGCATGTTGTGTCACCATGTGTCACACACACCTTACAGTGCATGTTGTGTCACCATGTGTCACACACACCTCATAGTGCCTGCTGTGTCACCATGTGTCACACACACAGTCCCCATCCTGTGTGTCACACACTTGATGCTGTCAGTAGTCAGTGACCACTCGGTCAAGAGTGCTACAGTTAGTGCATACTCCAGCAACGTGTCATCACACAGAGACTGACCTCTTCAATGGCTACAGACAATGACTGGTACTCCAGCAATGTGTCACACAGAGACTGACCTCTTCAATGGCTACAGACAATGACTGGTACTCCAGCAATGTGTCACACAGAGACTGACCTCTTCAATGGCTACAGACAATGACTGGTACTCCAGCAATGTGTCATCACACAGAGACTGACCTCTTCAATGGCTACAGACAATGACTGGTACTCCAGCAATGTGTCTCACACAGAGACTGACCTCTTCAATGGCTACAGACAATGACTGGTACTCCAGCAATGTGTCACACAGAGACTGACCTCTTCAATGGCTACAGACAATGACTGGTACTCCAGCAATGTGTCACACAGAGACTGACCTCTTCAATGGCTACAGACAATGACTGGTACTCCAGCAATGTGTCACACACAGAGACTGACCTCTTCAATGGCTACAGACAATGACTGGTACTCCAGCAATGTGTCATCACACAGAGACTGACCTCTTCAATGGCTACAGACAATGACTGGTACTCCAGCAATGTGTCATCACACAGAGACTGACCTCTTCAATGGCTACAGACAATGACTGGTACTCCAGCAATGTGTCATCACACAGAGACTGACCTCTTCAATGGCTACAGACAATGACTGGTACTCCAGCAATGTGTCATCACACAGAGACTGACCTCTTCAATGATGTCCTTGAACTGTGAGGTCACGGCTTTCTTGACCCTGTCCTTGATGTCCTGCAGGCGCTTCTGTGTCATGGCCTGTTTGTCCTGGAGATACTTCACTTCTGCCACACACACCACACACACACAGAGACACACAGACACACACACACACAGACACACATACACACACACAAACACACAACACACACACACACACAACACACACAACAACACACAACACAGAGACACACAGACACAAGACACAGACACAGAGACACAGACACACACACACAGACACAGACACACACACACACACACAGACACACAACACACACACACAGGCACACACACACACAGACACGCGCGCACACACACACCCCACACACACCAACAACACACACACCACACACACAACACACACACACACACACATCCCACAACACACAGACACACAACACACACACCACCACACACACAACCACACACACACACACACACACACACACACACACACACACACACACCACACACACACACACACACACACACACACACACACACACACACACACACACACACACACACACACACACACAACACACACACACCACACACACACACACACACACCCCACACACACACACAACACACACACACAAAACACACACACACACACACACCACCACCACACACCACACACACACACACACCACACACACACACACACACACACACACACACACACACAGTATATTTCTTAAATCAAAGGTTCCATCATACTTCTACTTACTCCCCCCCCCTCCAACACAATCTCAGTCTTTTTAGTTCTAATTACTCTTTTTTGGGGGAGCGGGGAAGGGAGAGTGGTATGGAATTTTTTTTTCAGTCAGACAAATATAAATGCATTCACATATTCCACCTTTCAGCATCATCCCCTCCTTCCATTCTCTACACACTCTTCACGCCTCCAACCATCAGCACAACAACACAACATGTCGACTCCAAACTCTTATTCACTGTCACAACAATCAATTCACATGACTTGCCAACCTAGTCACTGTCAACACACAACAATGTCACACTGACTTGCTCAAACTCATTCAGTTCAACAACAACAACACAGTGTCACATGACTGCTCAACTCTTAGTTCATTCAACAACAATACATGTCACTGCTTCTCAAACTCGTTTAGTTCAACACACACAGTGTCACACTGACCTTGCTCAAACTCGTTTAGTTCATTCACAACAACACAATGTCACATGATCTTGTCAAACTCATTCAGTTCAACAACACAACAACAGTGTCACACTGACCTTGCTCAAACTCATTCAGTTCAACAACAACAATGTCACACTGACCTTGCTCAAACTCATCCAGTTCACCAATAACAATGTCACATGACCTTGCTCAAACTCGTTCAGTCAACAACAACAACAACAGTGTCACACTGACCTTGCTCAAACTCATCAGTTCACCAATAACAATGTCACTGACTTGCTCAAACTCGTTCACTCAACAACAAAACAAATGTCACACTGACCTTGCTCAAACTCATTCATTCAACAACAACAACAGTGTCACACTGACCTGCTCAACAAATCAGTTCAACAACAATAACAATGTCACACTGACCTTGCTCAAACTCATTCAGTTCAACAACAATAACAATGTCACACTGACCTTGCTCAAACTCGTTCAGCTCGCTTTCAATGGCAGCCTCCAGGGTGGAGTCAGCCTCCTCCTCCTCCTCCTCCTCCCTCCTCTTCTGCTTCTTCTCCTGTCTCTGGTTCTCTTTGTTGAGCTTCCTGAAGATTTTGTCAAAGCGGTCACTCAGGCCCTTGGTCCCTCTGTCCTCTTTGGGCACAGTTCTTGGGGGCTTGTCACTGCCCTCTCTGAAAAGGAATGGACGCTGAGTGAAGAGGGTGATACATGTGTGGAGAGGGAGGGGAGTGTTGTGTGTGTGTGTGTGTGTGTGTGTGTGTGTGTGTGTGTGTGTGTGTGTGTGTGTGTGTGTGTGTGAGTGTGTGTGTGTAAGTGTGTGTGTGTGTGTGAGAGAGAGAGAGAGAGAGAGAGAGAGAGAGAGAGAGAGAGAGAGAGAGAGAGAGAGAGAGAGAGAGAGAGAGAGAGAGGAGAGAGAGAGAGTGAGAGAGTGAGAGAGTGAGAGAGAGAGAGAGCAGGCTAACAGACAGACATCGACAGAGAGACAACCAACATCAGAGGAGACAGACAGAGAAGAGGAGACACAAACACACACATAGACATACATGTATGCACACAGACAGACACCACACACTCATTACACACACACACCACACACACACACCACACAGACAGACGGGGTAGCCAGGTGGTTAGAGCATTGCACATTGTGCTTGTGATCTGCCAACTGGATTCGAACCCTATTCAAGAGGATTCCCCCCTGGAGTTAAGATCAGAGCCAACTCCACTTCCCCCAACAGCCTTTTGGATGAGACTATAAATTGACACCCCTTTGCGAACACTCACAGAACATATTGCGCACATGGTTAAAACTGGCTTTGCTTTTCGGAAGGAGCAGATGACAACATTTACAAAACTGTATGCAAACAGGACCTGGATATGAAAAAGCACATGTGTGCCTATTCCATGATTCTGAAAATATCAGAATAAATAAAACAGATAAATGAATAAATAAATAAATACAGAAAGACAGACAGACAGAAACACACACGCACACAAATACACAGATACAAACAGACACAGGCACAGACAGATAGACACACACGCAGAGATACAGACAGACAGACAGAGATAGACAGTCAGACAGACAGACAGAGAGACAGACAGACAGACAGACAGACAGAGAGACAGACTGACTTGCTGCTCATGTCCATGTTACTCAGAATGCCCTGAGGATCCAGCAGCTTTTCAATGTCATCCACATCCTTCACCACCTTCCACCCCATGGTCATTTCCCTGCTCCCCTCTGTCACCATCACAGTAACAACAACAACAATAATAATAATAATATTTCAATGTCATCCACATCCTTCACCACCTTCCACCCCATCGCCATTTCCCTGCTCCCCTCTGTCACCATCACAGTAACAATAATAATAACAATAACAATCATCATAATAATAATATTTCAATGTCATCCACATTCACCACCTTCCACCCCATCGCCATTTCCCTGCTCCCTCTGTCACCATCATGGTAACAATCATAATAACAACAACAATGATAATAACAACAATGATGATGATGATGATGATGATGATGAGGATGATGATGATGATGATGATGATGATGATAATAATAATAATGATGATGATGACGATAATAATAATATATAATAATAATAATATGGAATTTTTAAAGCACTGAATCTTGTAAAGCAAACAAATCAAAGCACTTGCATTTGAATCAATCACACACACACACACACACACACAAGCGTTCACAAAAGATGAACAGATTTTTAAATTGGAAACACACACACACACACACACACACACACATTCTCGTGCACACATTAAAACCCATTCTGGATTTCGGAAGAGTAGGCCATCGTGTGCCAGTGGGAACGGATGACAAAATTTGCAAAACTACATACACACAGGGACTTGATGTAAAAAAGTACATTAGTGCTTATTCTTTATCCTCAAAATAAAAAAAGAATAAATAGAAAAAAAAAGAATAAAATGCACTTAAGCACAATGATGGAGATGAAGATGTGTGTTGAAGGTAGGAGCTGACAAGAGGTGTAACTACAGGGGCAGATCCTAGGTCAGAAACAAGAGTGCATTGTGACAAGATTTGAAAGGATCAAATATAAGCTTCTGGCCAATGAGGCAGGGAGGTCATTCCAAACGGACAGACCAGAAATTGAAAAAGAGTGACGACCAACAGTGGATTGTTTCAATCCGCGTATTTATTTATTATTTAAAAAAAAAAATTTTCTTTCATATGTTTGAAAGCATAATGTATCTGCAGTAGAATGGAGGGATTGAGATGGGGTGTACAGGTGAAGACAGTTACAGAGAAAAAAAAGTGCAGCTTTGTGGAGACATTTGTAACAGAGTGTACTGATCTTGTACTTCACTCCTTGTGAGACAGGCAGCCAGTGAAGCTATTGCAAGAGAGGAGTGATAAGTGCAGACTTTTTCTTTCTCAGGGCAAGCCGAGCTGCAGTGTTTTGCATGCAATGAAGGGAGTGGATGGATGATGCTGGCAGACCGGCCCAAAGAGAATGCTATTAGAAAGTCAGCAATGATCACCTGATGCAGCCGAGTCAGCCGTACTTTCCACGTTCTTGATTTCTTTCCCCAGAGATTTCTTCAGGATGGAGTTCACGGAGTCAGTCAGCCCCCCTTCAATGCTTTTGTCCTCCTCCTGAGCCTCCGCCAGGGCCCGCTCTTTCTCTGTCCACACAGCAACACTACACTTAAGGACACACCGAAACACTTCACTTAAGGACACACCAAAACACTACACTTAGGGACACACTGAAACACTACACTTAGGGACACACCAAAACAGTACACTTAGGGACACACTGAAACACTACACTTAGGGACACACAGCAACACTTCACTTTGGGACACACAGCAACACTTCACTTTGGGACACACAGCAACAATACAATTAGGGACACACAACAACACTATACTTCGGGACACACAACAACACTATAGTTAGGGGACACACAACAACACTACACTTCGGGACACAAAGCAACACTATACTTCAGGACACACAGAAACACGACACTGTGGGACACACAACAACACTATAGTCAGGGGACACACAACAACACTACACTTCGGGACACAAAGCAACACTATACTTCAGGACACACAGAAACACGACACTGTGGGACACACAACAACACTATAGTTAGGGGACACACAGCAACACTAAGTTAGGGGACACACAGCAACACTATAGTTAGGGGACACACAGCAACAATACAATTAGGGATACACAGCAACACTATAGTTAGGGGACACACAGCAACATATAGTTAGGGGACACACAGCAACAATACAATTAGGGACACACAGCAACACTATAGTTAGGGGACACCAGCAACACTATAGTTAGGGGACACACAACAACACTATAGTTAGGGAACACAGCAACAATACAATTAGGGATACACAGCAACACTATAGTTAGGGGACACACAGCAACATATAGTTAGGGGACACCAGCAACAATACAATTAGGGACACACAACAACACGACACTGGGACACAAAACAACATGACACTTTGGAACACACAGCAACAATACAATTAGGGATACACAGCGACAATACAATTAGGGATACACAGCAACACTGCACTTCGGGACACACAGCAACAATACAATTAGGGATACACAGTGACAATACAATTAGGGATACACAGCAACACTGCACTTCGGGACCACAGCAACAATACAATTAGGGATTACACAGTGACATACAATTAGGGATACACAGCAACACTGCACTTCGGGACACACAGCAACAATACAATTAGGGATACACAGTGACAAACAATTAGGGATACACAGCAACACTATACTTAGGGGACCCACAGCAACACTTCACTTAAGGACACACCGAAGCACTACACTTCGGTACACACAACAACATGACACTGTGGACACACAACAAAATTGGGGAAGACAGTCAAATGACAGTTCTACATAAGATAGTGAAGGAACAAGCACTTCGAAGGGGCCCACAGAGAAAAGCAAATTCCCTACAGAAATTGTTATCAGCTGTCGATTGATTCTCACACAGTTTCACAACTTTTCTCCATGAAACAGAATACACACCAGTATTCACAACTTTTCTCCATGAAACAGAATACACACCAGTATTCACAACTTTTCTCATGAAACAGAATACACACCAGTGTTCACAACTTTCTCATGAAACAGAATACACACCAGTGTTCACAACTTTTCTCCATGAAACAGAATACACACCAGTGTTCACAACTTTTCTCCATGAAACAGAAAAACACAGCATTCAGAACTTTTCTCCATGAAGAATTTTTCTCCATGAAATAAAATACACACTAGTGTTCATAACTTTTCTTAATGAAACAGAATATACATCAGTGTTTACAACTTTTCTTTATGAAACAGAATAGACACCAGAGTTCACAACTTTTCTCTATGAAAAAATACCTCTTGTCTTTTTTTCTTTTTTTCATGTCTGTTAGGAATGTAATAATATCACACCCACACCCACACCACACACACACACCACACACAATCTGGAAATAAAATGTTGACTCTAACTTTGACTTTGACACACACAGAGCAGTGAATTCTTCCTTACCTTGTTCTTCCTGTTCAGCTTTGGCTTTTGCAATGGCTTCCTCTTCTTTCTTCCTCAGGTCTGAAGTAATAACCAACAACAGGACATAAATCACTTGAATCTGAACATCTCTACAATAACAACAAATAACAGGACATATGACCGAGTTATAACATCTCTACAGTAACTGTAAACTACAGGACATATGACTGAGTCATCTCTACAAAAACTCCAAATAACAGGACATATGACCGAGTTATAACATATCTACAGTAACAGCAAACAGCAAAACACACGACAAAATTGAAGAGGACATGTGACCATGGCACCTGTACAGTGACAGCAGAAAAGGACGCACCCCTGAACCCCAGCATGTCCTAACCAACCCCCCCTCATCCCTTCACACACCCACCACCAGCAATGTGAAAGAAAAAAAGGAAAAAAAAAACCCACCAAAAACCCCCACACACCCATGCACACAAGTGCACGCACGCACACGCACGCATGCATGCTCACACACACACGCGTGCACACACACACGCGTGCACACACACACACAACACACACACACACACACACACACACACACACACACACACACACACACACACATACATACACACAACACCACACACACACACACACACACACACACACACACACACACACACCATACACACGCACGCACGCACGCACGCACGCACGCACGCACGCACGCACGCACCACGCACAGCACACACGCACCACACGCACACGCACACACACACACACGACACACACATACACACACACACACCCCCCACTTGCCCTGACCCTGCACTGACCCTCCACATGCTGGCGGTACTGTGAGAACTGCTGGTTGGTCAGCAGAGGGGCGCACACGATGGGGATGGGCTGGGTGGGGGTGGGGGACTTGAGGTGGGGGTGGCTGCAGATGCGGGAGTGTGCACAGTGATGACGTACACACACGTCTCTGGCTCGTCCACCCGCACAATGTAGTCGTCTTCTGTGTCTTCACACAGGTACTGTGAAGACAACAACAACAACAACAACAACATCACAATGTAGTCGTCTTCTGTGTCTTCACACAGGTACTGTGAAGACAACAACAACAACAACAACAACAACATCACAATGTAGTCGTCTTCTGTGTCTTCACACAGGTACTGTGAAGACAACAACAACAACAACAACAACAACTCACAATGTAGTCGTCTTCTGTGTCTTCACACAGGTACTGTGAAAACAACAACAACAACAAAATCACAATGTAGTGTCTTCTGTGTCTTCACACAGGTACTGTGGGAAACAACAACAACAACAAAATCACAATGTAGTCGTCTTCTGTGTCTTCACACAGGTACTGTGGGAAACAACAACAACAACAACAAAAATCACAATGTAGTCGTCCTCTGTGTCTTCACACAGGTACTGTGAAAACAACAACAACAACAACGACAAAATCACAATGTAGTCGTCCTCTGTGTCTTCACACAGGTACTGTGAAGACAACAACAACAACAACAACAACAACATCACAATGTAGTCGTCTTCTGTGTCTTCACACAGGTACTGTGAAAACAACAACAACAACAAAATCACAATGTAGTTGTCTTCTGTGTCTTCACACAGGTACTGTGGGAAACAACAATAACAACAAAATCACAATGTAGTCGTCTTCTGTGTCTTCACACAGGTACTGTGGGAAACAACACAACAACAACAAAATCACAATGTAGTCGTCTCTGTGTCTTCACACAGGTACTGTGAAAACAACAACAACAACAACAACAAAATCACAATGTAGTCGTCCTCTGTGTCTTCACACAGGTACTGTGAAAACAACAACAACAACAACAAAATCACAATGTAGTCGTCCTCTGTGTCTTCACACAGGTACTGTGAAAACAACAACAACAACAACAAATCACAATGTAGTCGTCTTCTGTGTCTTCACACAGGTACTGTGAAAACATCAACAACAACAATAAAATCACAATGTAGTCGTCTTCTGTGTCTTCACACAGCTACTATAAAAAAACAACAACAAAATCACAATGTAGTCGTCTTCTGTGTCTTCACACAGCTACTATAAAAAAAACACACAACAAAATCACAATGTAGTCGTCTTCTGTGTCTTCACACAGGTACTGTGAAAACAACAACAACAACAACAAAATCACAATGTAGTCGTCTCTGTGTCTTCACACAGGTACTGTGAAAAACAACAACAACAACAACAAAAATCACAATGTAGTCGTCTTCTGTGTCTTCACACAGGTACTGTGAAAACAACAACAACAACAACATAAAATCACAATGTAGTCGTCTTCTGTGTCTTCACACAGCTACTATAAAAAAACAAAACAAAATCACAATGTAGTCGTCTTCTGTGTCTTCACACAGTACTATAAAAAAACAACAACAAAATCACAATGTAGTCGTCTTCTGTGTCTTCACACAGGTACTGTGAAAACAACAACAACAACAAAAACAACAAAAAATCACAATGTAGTCGTCTTCTGTGTCTTCACACAGGTACTGTGAAAACAACAACAACAACAACAACAACAAAATCACAATGTAGTCGTCTTCTGTGTCTTCACACAGGTACTGTGAAAACAACAACAACAACAACAACAACAAAATCACAATGTAGTCGTCCTCTGTGTCTTCACACAGGTACTGTGAAAACAACAACAACAACACACAACAACAAAATCACAATG
The DNA here is from genome assembly GCA_030674155.1 of Stramonita haemastoma. NCBI lineage: Eukaryota > Metazoa > Mollusca > Gastropoda > Neogastropoda > Muricidae > Stramonita > Stramonita haemastoma. The sequence continues at coordinate 43,867,596 of CM060338.1, read as the reverse complement.
TAGTCGTCTTCTGTGTCTTCACACAGGTACTGTGAAAACAACAACAACAACAACAACAATAAAATCACAATGTAGTCGTCTTCTGTGTCTTCACACAGCTACTATAAAAAAACAACAACAAAATCACAATGTAGTCGTCTTCTGTGTCTTCACACAGCTACTAAAAAAAAACAACAACAAAATCACAATGTAGTCGTCTTCTGTGTCTTCACACAGGTACTGTGAAAAACAACAACAAACAACAACAAAATCACAATGTAGTCGTCTTCTGTGTCTTCACACAGGTACTGTGAAAACAACAACAACAACAACAACAACAAAATCACAATGTAGTCGTCTTCTGTGTCTTCACACAGGTACTGTGAAAACAACAACAACAACAACAACAATAAAATCACAATGTAGTCGTCTTCTGTGTCTTCACACAGCTACTATAAAAAAACAACAACAAAATCACAATGTAGTCGTCTTCTGTGTCTTCACACAGCTACTATAAAAAAAAAAAAAAAATCACAATGTAGTTGTCTTCTGTGTCTTCACACAGGTACTGTGTGAAAAAAAAAAGAAACATCATAATGTAAATCATCTTCTATGTCTTCACACAGGTACTGTGTGAAAAAAAAAAGAAACATCATAATGTAGTCATCTTCTATGTCTCCACACAGATACTGTGTGCAGAAAAAAAAAAGAAAAAAAGATACAGCAAATTTGCCTTCCATTTTTCTTCAATATTCAGACATAAATAACAGTGGAAAAAAAATGCCAGTTACCTAGCTGCCAACCTTCAGAAAGCAAAATCAGTTAAACTGATAGGTGGAGGAGTAGGACAGGGGGGGGGGGGGGGGGGGCTTGCTTGCTGTTCTTTTCTGTTGGGGTAAAACATTTAGCCAGTTATAATAAACTAAAAAGATTCTTTAAAAAAGGTAAAGCCGTCATTTGCAAAATGTCTTCTTTTAAAAAATTAGAATTGCATTGCAAGAAATAATTTCATAGACAGCATACACACAAAATTTATGAAAGCAGAACACACAGAATATCCTGCGCACACGTTAAAGCCCGTTCCGCTTTTCGGAAGAGTAGGCCATTGTGTACTGGTGAGAATGAATGACAACCTTTACAAAACTGCATAAACACGGGACAGGATGTAAAAAAGCACACAAGTGCTTATTCCATTATCCTTGAAATAAAAGAATAAAAAAAAAGAAGAAAGAATATGATGAATGAATGCCCATTAATGTAGGTGCAATTGATGATCCATGTCTACACAGATGTGTGCCTGTGGTAAAGAAAACCAGACAGGCGAGCACATTCTTCAGAGGTGTATGCTATTCAGCGACCTGAGGAGGAAAGTGTGGCCAACGTAGAAAACCCTACAGACCAAGCCGTATGCCCCACGAGAGGAGCTAGAAAGGACATGCCATTATTTTTCCCAGACACATCTGAAAGTGTAAAGCAAACAAGAGAAGAAGAGGAAGAAGATGTCCTGTCCATAAGTGTGCACCGTTATGTTATGAAGACGGACGACTAGTCATCTATCTGAAGCCAGGTCACAGTGACAGTGGCATACTCACCCTGACCTCTGTCTGGCGACCTTTGCCTGTCAGGTCACACTTGCTGCCATTGGAGTAGTACTGACTGTGGTAGCGGCCTGAGGCAATCTTACTCCTGACCCGCGACTCCTGATGGGGGGTGACACAACAACATCCCTAAAGCATAGGCTGACCCAGTGAAAAGGTGACAGATGGACAGACAGACAGACAGACAGACAGACAGGCAGACAGACAGCAGACAGACAGACAGACAGACGACAGACAGGCAGACAGACAGAGACAGACACAAACAACATCCCTAAAGCATAGGCTGACCCAGTGAAAAGGTGACTGACAGACAGACAGACAGACAGACAGGACAGACAGACAAGAGACAGTCAAGAGACAGTCAGACAGACAGACAGGCAGAGAGACAGACAGACAAGAGACAGACAGACAAGAGACAGACAGACAGACAGCAGGACAGACAGACAGACAAGTAGACAAGAGACAGACAAGAGACAGACAGTCAGACAGACAGACAGGCAGAGAGACAGACAGACAAGAGACAGACAGACAAGAGACAGACAGACAGACAGACAGACAGACAGACAAGCAGACAAGAGACAGACAAGAGACAGACAGTCAGACAGACAGGCAGGCAGAGAGACAGACAGGCAGAGAGGACAGACAAGAGACAGAAGACAGAGACAGACAGACACAGAGACAGACAGACAGACAGACAACAAGAACATTCGTAGAGCAGAGTCTGACCCAGTGAAAAGGTGACAGACAGACAGATAGACAGAAAAGAGACAGACAGACACAATGACAGTGGTCAAAGCAGAAGAAGAGGGCAGACAGAAGATGGCAACACTGGGAAACACTGCTGCTAAAACAGAGAGAAACGAAATAAGCAGGACTCTTACCTACCAGGGATTTTTAGCAGAGGGAAGCCACAGACACCCAAGATTTCAAACAGGCCTTTTAACTCTTAGTGTCCTAAACCACTCCAAAGTGCAGTAACATCATGGTCCTGAACCATTCGAAAGTGAGGTATCATAATGCAATACTTTTTAAGCTGAGTATGGCCAAAGGATACCTTTTCTCTCTGTCCATGCACACTAGACACCTTAGGAAAATGTTTGTGTTTTAGTATTGCAGTGTTTCCATACAGAATACATGGAACACCACTCACACTATTGTGTTTAGTTATGTTGTTTACTAGAGATTACATAATAATTGCGGACAAAACAAGCAAACAACTTTTGACACATGATACAAACACAAAAGAAAAATAATGCAACATATGTAACAATCTTTTGCCAACACTGTTCTCAAATTTCATACAGTTCTGATTTATAGTATGAGGAATATTACATTTTAAACATACCCTCCCATTTCAGCTCATTTTGGCCAAATCCTTCCATGCACAGGAAGTTGATTGTGTCAGTTCACTATAGGACACTAAGAGTTAAATATACAGGCAATGCACAGGCTTCATCCACTTGTGTCCAGAACAGAACAGACTGTGGTTCACTAACTAGTTATGGGCCTGACTCTGTCTAGTATTCAGTACTACTCTGGACAAGAACTGAGGAAGAGAGGCATTCAAGCTGAAAGTAAAACAAGGTCATTCTTCAACAACGGATGGAGAGGTCTATGCCTGTGCCATCCTATGGTTTACATTCTGGTACATCCTGGTACATGGATCTGTACCAGGCCCTATACTTTTTGTTCTTTTTCTCTGTAAATGGACAGTTCTATGCTTTGCCATCCTACGGTTTACAATGTCTCACAGATCTGTACTAGACCCTATACTTTTTGTTCTTTTTCTCTGTAAATGGACAGTTCTATGCCCAGCAAGCTTACAGAACGGAGGACCTCAGCAACACCTATCAGGCTGACTACATTGGCAGCTGCCCTATCCAGCTTTATTCACAGAACATAATAAAGAAAGAAAGAGAATTTTCACTGGAGGCAAACCAATGGAGTTCCTGTATTTATTTAAACATTATCACACAGCAAACCCGTTTATTAGTAACTCAGGTGTTATACACTGAAGTGTTAAAGTGTGAGACAGATCTGCTCACCCCCCCCCCCCCCCACACACACAGTGTGTTGGGCAGGTGAGTGGGTGTGATGCCTGCGTTAATATAGACAGGTGTGTGTGGGAATAGTGAAAGAACAAAGGAGAGAGGGAGGGAGGGAGAGAGGGGTGTGTCCTTACCCTCAAAGTTTCATTCTTCCAGTCAAAATCAGACTGAAAGTGCCCCAGGTACATGACATTGCCCCGGATCTGGCCATCTGCAACAGTCAGGCAGCACAGTTACAAACAGGGAGACTGCAAGTCAGGCAACACACTTAGCAACAGGACTGAGATTGCAACAGTCAGACAACACACTTAGCAACAGGACTGAGATTGCAACAGTCAGACAACACACTTAGCAACAGAACTGAGATTGCAACAGTCAGACAACACACTTAGCAACAGGACTGAGATTGCAACAGTCAGACAACACACTTAGCAACAGGACTGAGATTGCAACAGTCAGACAACACACTTAGCAACAGGATTGAGACGGCAACAGTCAGGCAAAACACACTTAGCAACAGGATTGAAACGGCAACAGTCAGGCAACACACTTAGCAACAGGACAACAGAACTGTCAATATGGATTCATCAACGTTTGGTAACATGTTATGATGTACAATAACAGAAATGATTGTCAATATGGATTCATCACAGCTTGGTAACATGTTATGATGAACAACAACAGAACTGTCAATATGGATTCCTCAATGTTTGGTAACATGTTACGATGAACAACATAACTGATTGTCGATCTGTAAGCTTATGGCCTGGCCACACCCCAGAGGCCAAGAAGCTGTAGTGTAAATAACATGAAGGACCTGCAGTGTACAGCTGCCTTCATCTGTGGTGGTTAGAGTGATGCGCACTGCACTTGTGATCGGCTGACCCAGGTTCAAATCTTGTTCAAGGGGATTTTTCCTCTGGAGTTAACATCAGTGCTGACTCCACTCCCCCTTAAAGTCCATCAGATGACACCATAAACCCTGGTTTCATGTGTGAACGCTCACAGAACATCTTGCACAACGTTAAAACCTTCACTTTTTGGAAGAGTAAGCTATTGTGTGCTGGTGAGAGTGGATGATAGAATTGACAAAACTGCAGTGCATACAACAATGTCTACTGACCATTTACATCACAATATTTTTTGGAAAATTTATTTATTTGTTCTTTTATTTCGAGGATAATGAAATAAGCACTCATGTGCTTTTTTACATCCAGAAATAGCAGTAGCAGCTTATTTCTGAGCCATACACCTTGGCAGGATTCAAGATTACTCTGAAGAATTTTTTTTAAAATGGGCTCAGATTCAAGACAGAAATTCTCAAAGAGGAAAACAACAATACACTTACCTTCAATATGGTACTGGCGAACATGTTTCCCATAGCAGATTTCATATGTCCACCAATCTTTTGTCTGAAAAAAACACACAACAGAAAATGTTCCAAAATAATCAGGCAGTACACGGTCTGCATGATATCTATGACAAAAGGTGAAGCATGAAAAATGCAGAAAACAGGAGAAGACAGGGTGATGAGGTCACAGATTATTCAGGATAATCATGACAGTCAGGGTTTGTGCTGCTTTCGCTGGTCAGCACTCTATCTGGACTTGCCTTCCTGCCCTGGAAACAAATGTTCTGTTCCATACAATGCTGACAGTGCAGAGACAGTGGCCTGCAGGGCTACCCCCCAGACATTCCAAATGGCTTATTTTACCATCATGCTTTTTTCTTCTTCTTTTTTTTCCGATTCCTCGGCTAGAGCTCCAAGGTTTGATATTTTTTCATCAAACTGGGAAGAAAAGACAAGGCTGGGAATCAAACCCACAATCACACAGTTTGATGATGATGATGATGATGATGATGATGATGATGATGATGATGATGATGATGATGGTGATGATGATGATGATGATGATGATGATGGTGATGATAACAACAATAACAACATATGGACTTTTCATAGCGCTGAATCTTGCCATGCAAACAAATCAAAGCGCTTGCATTTAAATCATTCATGCGCAGGTAACTATTCACAAATAAGATTAACAGATTTTAACTTTACACACACACACACACACACACACACACACACACACCACACACACACACACACACACACACTGGCACACTCAGGCAAGATGATGGAGATGGAGTTTACTTGTTAGGCAGGCGAATAAAAATTATTTGTTTTACGTGCAATTTCTGTGAGCAACAATAATTATATCCAGCAGTGGAAGGGTTAAGTTGTATCATAGATCTATCATAAATCTATCATGTGTAGACACTGAATGTCAACCTCACAGTTAGGTTGTATCATAGATCTATCTATCGTCATTCAAAGAGGAAAGGCTGGGTCATGGTTAATTCCTGGTACTTTCCTGTGAAGACACAATGCCAATCTCACAGTTAAGTTGTATCACAGATCTATCATGTGTAGACACTGACAACGTCAATCTCATGGTTAAGTTAAGTTGTATCACAGAACAGATCTATCTATTCAAACAGAAAAGGCTGGGTCATGGTTAATTCCTGGTACTGTCCTGTGTAGACACTGACAAAGTCAATCTCACAGTTAAGTTGTATCACAGAGCGGATCTATCTCTTCAAAAGAGGAAAGGCTGGGTCATGCATTAACTCCTGTGTAGACACTGACAAAGTCAATCTCACAGTTAAGTTGTACCACAGAGCAGATCTATCATGTGTAGACACTGACAAAGTCAATCTCACAGTAAAGTTGTACCACAGAGCAGATCTATCATGTGTAGACACTGACAAAGTCAATCTCACAGTTAAGTGAAGTTGTGCACAGAGCAGATCTATCATGTGTAGACATGACAAGTCAATCTAAGTAAGTTGTACCACAGAGCAGATCTATCATTGTAGACATGACAAAGTCAATCTCACAGTAAAGTTGTACCACAGAGCAGATCTATCATGTGTAGACACTGACAAAGTCAATCTCACAGTTAAGTGAAGTTGTGCCACAGAGCAGATCTATCTATCTATTCACAGAGGAAAGGCAGGGTCATGCATTAACTCCTGTGTAGACACTGACAATGTCAATCTCACAGTAAAAAAGGTGTACTCCAGAGCAGATCTATGATCTATCTGTTCACAGAGGAAGGCAGTCCTCACCTTCAGCAGGCAGGGCTGGTGTGACAGGGGCTTCAGCAGCTCCACCACTCCCGTCTCCAGGGCGATCTTCTCCTCCTCCTCCTTCTGCTGCTTCTGCTCCTGGTGCGTGGGGTAGTTGCACTGGTACTGCTGGCCATGCCGAGAGGTCACCACGATGGCTGTGTCAGGGTATGTCTGAAACCAAACTCTGCTCTCACGTGACTTGAAAACACTTTCATCATCCCAGGATGGGCATTTACAATATTACTGACAGGCATACTGATATGAATCATATTCATAATCTCTTAAGGCACAAGATAGCTACATTTCATATTTGTTCAACCATTTTAACTTAAAAATATCACACATACACATGCATGACACGTACACAGACACGTGCACACACGCACACACACACACACACACACACGTATGCATGCACTCACACATGCACACACACTTATGCGCATGTACACACACACACACCAATGAATGCAATGTTATAAGACCATTTGGCTAGAAAAGATATAAAATTTTTAGGAACTTACTAATAATTCAAAAAATCAATAAAGCCAAAATTTAGACACATATTATGAGCATGTGCACAGTCCTGTTAGCTAGGGCATACTCAAAAATAAACAAAAATAAAACAGCAAACAAGCAAGATACAACAAAAAACCACCCCCCAAATTCTTTACTACAACAGTGTTACAAGCCATAATAATAAAATAATAAAAAAGGAACTAAAGAAGATCTAATAAAAATAATGATAATAATAATGATAATAATAATATTAAATAATAATGACTGTTATTGTTAACACACACACACACACACACACACACACACACACACACACACACACACACACACACACACGTACATGTACGCGCGTGTGTTTCACTGTGTGTAAGTATATCATTGCTTTAGAACTTATATCTACATTTATCAAGTATCACTATCAGGTAAGCCCTAATGATATACATCATTACATGATCTGTGTTGTATGTGATCTAATTCGAATGTTAACAATAACATACGCTCGGGTTTGCTATAAATTAACGATCAAGAAATGCCTCACCTCAGGTATAACCATTGGTTCCTTCAATATATTTATACCATAGTTAATGGACTGCAATTCTTCGATGTCCATGAAGGACTGCACCATAGATAACAAAGCAACGATCAGGAGACAGATGGATCCCGTTGTTTGGGAAGCCATCTTGTCTAGTAGCTGCTGTTGCAGTTTTGAAATCGGTCCAATCGTAAAACAAAGCAAACGTGGCTACTTTTTCTTTCCACTATAACCTACTTCAATTTTACAAAATATATATTTGAAACTTCTAGAATATTTTATAAGATTTTAGACTTTTTCTTATCGACTTTAACCATGTTGATGCATGTTTGAACCTTTTGAAAGTTGATTCTACTTTTTGATTGACTAAAGCAACATCATCTTCCTGTACAAAGGCTACACTCCTGCTTTAGATTTTTCCACATTTCCTTCTGTTTTTTTCCATGTGACTCACATAATTATTTTTACCGCACGTAGTAAAGCATCCACAGAAATAAAAATCTTTCTAGTGAAAGACTAGCCTCCGGCTAAAAAATCATGTAATTTTGCACAAAGTTGGTAGGTTTGATTTTTTCCCCCTGCAAACATTGTACCACCTCAGTCCTTTGTCATCTGCATGCGTGGGATTAACGCTGTAGGGACACAAGCAATCTTCATTTAATGGTCATTTCCAACTTTCTTGTGACTGCCTGGTATTGCTCTATGTCCTCAATCCCAACCCCCCTCCCCCAGTAGTACACAGTGCGTTTTGCCATACTTGACTAAATCTATGAAAATCACCAGAAATGTTTCCGACTAGCACTCTATACAGCAACATCATCCGCAAGCCAATACAAGAGTGGAACTGTAATTATGTTTTATTTATTTATTTATTTATTTATTTATTCTTTTATATCGAGGATAACAGAATAAGCAATCATGTGCTTTTTTCATCCGGTCCCGTGTGTATGCAGTTTTGTAAATCTTGTCATCTGTTCCCACCGGCACACGATGGCTACTCTTACGAAAAGCGGAACAGGATTTAACGTGTGCGCAAGATGTTCTGCGTGCGTTCGCACACGGGGCCTCGGTTTAAAGTCTCATCCGAATGTTAATTGCACTAGGCTTAGGCTACGTCAGTTTTATTATATTTTTTAAAGTAGTTTTCAGAATAAAACCACTGGCAGTGTCCTCTTTAACATCACTTCCCCAGAATCAAGTGTATCAAGCCAGACTAAAATATACGAAAAAAGTGCTCTTAACAAAACTAAACCCAGATTTCAATATAGTCACCAATGTAAACAAAAACTATTAGCAACCCCTTTCTTTTGTTCTATGCCATCAACACTGAAACAAGGCCTGTTCATCTTTGCCCAAACCAATCACATATCCATGAAAACAAATCACATAGCAGGTGGATCAAGGATACATACAATTAGTGGAACTACTGACCAGGAGAGACAGACATTCATCAAATTCTTCATATACCCCCCCTCCCCCCTGCATCATTTTGCTCACTGCCCACTGGGTCTCAATCCATCTCTCTGCACCTAGGGACGAGTGTGTGTGTGTGTGTGTGTGTGTGTGTGTGTGTGTGTGTGTGTGTGTGTGTGTGTGTGTGTGTGTGTGTGTGTGTGTGTGTGTTGTGTGTGTGTGTGTGTGTGTGTGTGTGTATGTATGTATGTATGTATCTATATATATATATATATATATATATATATATATATATATATATATATATATATATATATATATATATATATATATATATATATATATATATATATATATATGAAGGACGGTGGCAGGATGGTTAAGACGTTCGCCTGCCAATATGTAAAGCGTGAAATTCTGGGTTCGTACCCAGCCTCGCCCTTTCTTCCTAGTATGACGAAAAAATCGAACTGAATGTCAAAGTCATTCGGATGAGACTATAAACCGAGGCCCCGTGTGCGAATGCACGCAGAACATCTTGCATACACGTTAAAAACCCGTTCCGCCTTTCAGAAGAGTAGGCCATCGTGTGCCGGTAGGAGCGGATGACAAAATTATAAAAACCAGCATGCACACAGGTGTCGTGTATAGACACCATCCCTGATGAAAAATCGGGGGGTTGGAGTCCCAGGGCAGCTCGGGGCTGTAGGCTATCTGGCAACGTTCTGGTGGCTCCTGCGACGGTACTGGAACCATTCGTATCGGTCATTGCCTTTCCAATGGATCATTCCAGTGGCGTGGAGAGGGGGGGTCTGCTGCATGGGTAACAGCTTGCCCTCCATACTTGCCTCCCCAGGCTTTGCGCTCTAGAGCGCAACTCCATAGTCTTCCGAGACTGACGGGTGCCTACTATAATATATATATATATATATATATATATATATATATATATATATATATATATATATATATATATATATATATATATATATATATATATATATATATATATGAAGTTTACTGATCTTTGCTGCTTGCCTGTTTTGCTTACTTGATGCATTTTATGTTTCTTAGTTTTTAATTTTGTTTTTCATGTAAAATTGATTAAGAATAATAGCAGCACTGAGCATGACCATGCAGACCACATGCATTCTGTCCACCAGTCCTACTAGTGATGTCTGTTGGCACACTAAGCTTTAAGCTTGTCCACCAGTTCTACTAATGATGTCTGTTGGCAAGCTTTAAGCTGTCCACCAGTCCTACTAATGATGTTTGTTGGCACATGTCAGCTTTAAGCTGTCCACCAGTCCTACTAATGATGTCTGTTGTCAGCTTTAGCTGCCACCATCTATAATGATAGCTGTTGCACAATGTCAGTTAAGCTGTCCACCAGTCCTACTAATGATGTCTGTTGGCAAGCTTTAAGCTGTCCACCAGTCCTACTAATGATGTCTGTTGGCACATGTCAGCTTTAAGCTGTCCACCAGTCCTACTAATGATGTCTGTTGGCACACATCAGCTTTAAGCTGTCCACCAGTCCTACTAATGATGTCTGTTGGCAAGCTTAACTGTACAGTTATAATAGTCTGTTGAATCAGCTTAGCTGTCACCAGTCCTACTAATGATGTCTGTTGGCACATATCAGCTTTAAGCTGTCCACCAGTCCTACTAATGATGTCTGTTGGCAAGCTTTAAGCTGTCCACCAGTCCTACTAATGATGTCTGTTGGCACACTATCAGCTTTAAGCTGTCCACCAGTCCTACTAAAGATGTCTGTTGGCACAATATCAGCTTTAAGCTGTCCACCAGTCCTACTAATGATGTCTGTTGGCAAGCTTTAAGCTGTCCACCAGTCCTACTAATGATGTCTGTTGGCACACTGTCAGCTTTAAGCTGTCCACCAGTCCTACTAATGATGTCTGTAGGCACAATATCAGCTTTAAGCTGTCCACCAGTCCTACTAATGATGTCTGTTGGCAAGTCATTTAAGCTGTCCACCAGTCCTACTAATGATGTCTGTTGGCACACTGTCAGCTTTAAGCTGTCCACCAGTCCTACTAATGATGTCTGTAGGCACATGTCAGCTTTAAGCTGTCCACCAGTCTACTAGTGATGTCTGTTGGCACAATGTCAGCTTTAAGCTGTCCACCAGTCCTACTAATGATGTCTGTGGCACACTATCAGTTTTAAGCTGTCCACCTGTCCTACTTAGTGATGTCTGTTGGCAAGCTTTAAGCTGTCCACCAGTCCTACTAATGATGTCTGTTGGCACAATGTCAGCTTTAAGCTGTCCACCAGTCCTACTAATGATGTCTGTTGGCACAATGTCAGCTTTAAGCTGTCCACCAGTCCTACTAATGATGTCTGTTGGCAATGCACTTTAAGCTGTCCACCAGTCCTACTAATGATGTCTGTTGGCACAATGTCAGCTTTAAGCTGTCCACCAGTCCTACTAATGATGTTGTTGGCACAATGTCAGCTTTAAGCTGTCCACCAGTCCTACTAATGATGTCTGTTGGCACAATGTCAGCTTTAAGCTGTCCACCAGTCCTACTAATGATGTCTGTTGGCACAATGTCAGCTTTAAGCTGTCCACCAGTCCTACTAATGATGTCTGTTGGCACAATGTCAGCTTTAAGCTGTCCACCAGTCCTACTAATGATGTCTGTTGGCACAATGTCAGCTTTAAGCTGTCCACCAGTCCTACTAGTGATGTCTGTTGGCACAATGTCAGCTTTAAGCTGTCCACCAGTCCTACTAATGATGTCTGTTGGCACAATGTCAGCTTTAAGCTGTCCACCAGTCCTACTAATGATGTCTGTCGGCACAATGTCAGCTTTAAGCTGTCCACCAGTCCTACTAATGATGTCTGTCGGCACAATGTCAGCTTTAAGCTGTCCACCAGTCCTACTAATGATGTCTGTCGGCACAATGTCAGCTTTAAACTGTCCACCAGTCCTACTAATGATGTCTGTTGGCACAATGTCAGCTTTAAGCTGTCCACCAGTCCTACTAATGATGTCTGTTGGCACACTGTCAGCTTTAAGCTGTCCACCAGTCCTACTAATGATGTCTGTTGGCTCAATGTCAGCTTTAAGCTGTCCACCAGTCCTACTAATGATGTCTGTTGGCATAATGTCAGCTTAAGCTGTCCACCAGTCCTACTAATGATGTCTGTTGGCACAATGTCAGCTTTAAGCTGTCCACCAGTCCTACTAATGATGTCTGTTGGCACAATGTCAGCTTTAAGCTGTCCACCAGTCCTACTAATGATGTCTGTTGGCACAATGTCAGCTTTAAGCTGTCCACCAGTCCTACTAATGATGTCTGTTGGCACAATGTCAGCTTTAAGCTGTCCACAGTCCTACTAGTGATGTCTGTTGGCACAATGTCAGCTTTAAGCTGTCCACCAGTCCTACTAATGATGTCTGTTGGCACAATGTCAGCTTTAAGCTGTCCACCAGTCCTACTAATGATGTCTGTTGGCACAATGTCAGCTTTAAGCTGTCCACCAGTCCTACTAATGATG
>CM060338.1:43822340-43844840 GCA_030674155.1 Stramonita haemastoma | reverse complement strand
ATGATTGATTGTTATTTGATTTATTGCTCGCCATACAGTCTTTGAATTTTGTTTGGAAGATAGTAAGTCTTGAAAATATTTCTTTTTTTCACGCCGTTTTTGTGAGATTATGGCGTTTCTTAATTTTTTGGACTCCTCATAATATTTGTGTTCTTTTAGAAAATCTCTTAGATAACATGCTTCCTCTAGTTCCTTTGTGAGTCAAGGTGGTTTGGGGACGTGTTTGATCCTAATGGTTTTTAGTGGGGCATGTTTGTTATAGATTTCAGTGAATGTCTTTAACCAGAACTCCATAGCTAAGTCTGGATCAGCAATGTTGAGAGAGAGGAGAGAGAGAGAGGAGAGAGAGAGAGAGAGAGAGAGAGAGAGAGAGAGAGAGAGAGAGTAGTAAGAACACAAAATATAACACACACACACACACACACACACACACACACACACACACACACACACACACATTATATATTATCTATTTTATATTCTATATATTATATATTATATACTATATTCTCTATCTATATATATATATATAAAAAGAGAGAGAGAGAGAGAGAGAGAGAGAGAGAGAGAGAGGAGAGAGAGAGAGAGAGAGAGAGAGAGAGAGAGAGAGAGAGAGAGAGAGAGAGAGAGAGAGATTTATATCGAGGATAACAGAATAAGCACTCATGTGCTTTTTTTCATCCGGTCCCCGTGTGTATGCAGTTTTGTAAATATTGTCATCTGTTCCCACCGGCACACGATGGCCTACTCTTACGAAAAGCGGAACAGGATTTAACGTGTGCGCAAGATGTTCTGCGTGCGTTCGCACACGGGGCCTCGGTTTAAAGTCTCATTCGAAGGACTTTTGGGGAGAGTGGAGTCAGCACTGATGTTAACTCCAGGAAGAAAATTTCCTCGACCGGAAAGAGAGAGAGAGAGAGAGAGGAGAGAGAGAGAGAGAGAGAGAGAGAGAGAGAGAGAGAGAGAGAGAGAGAGAGAGAGAGAGAGAGATCTGAACCCATGTACATTGGCCTTAGGCCACATATACACGGAGTTTGGGGGAGGGAGGAGAATCAAGATACTGAAATGTAACATATCAGTGAACATGAGAGAAATGAAACCAAACAAATAAGCAAACCAACAACAGATTCTTGTGAATCATGACGACAGTGATCATGTTTTTAACTCTGAACTTGATAAACAATTACATTAGACTGCATGGGTATTTTAAAAATATTTGTCAAAAAATTGGTTTAAGTCCAAATGAAATATTTCAATTCAGGTTGATAGTTCAAACAAAACTTAGAGAGATATATCCCATTTAATACATGCTTCAATCAAGTGACATAATTCAACAATTTCTTCCTTCTGTTGATGGAATAGAATATGTATCTGGATAGGAAATGAGTGTGTTCTCCATTTGATGCTTTCAGTAGCTGTGATATTGGTACATTGATACAGTGGATTAAAAAAGTATCCCTTATATCGAGTAGGCCCTACATTGGGCATTTAAACAAAAAATGGGCTTCATTTTCTAATTCTGTTTTACAAAAAAGGACAAATTTTTTCTTGATTATCAAAACTATATATGCGAACATTGTTATTGAGTAGTAAAGACTTTAACCTAGCCTGTGTAATGGCAACTGGAAAGCAATATGTGACGCTCCACCACGAAATGAGGTCGCTTAGCACCTAGCCCACTTTCCACTAGGAGCCATTAAAGGCAGGTGGGGGTCAAGTTGCCGATTTTGAGATTTTGATTTACTATAAAGCTATATCCATTACTCTACCTTGTAGTGAAATGTCAAGGCATTATTTTGTTTCCTTTAGCCTTTAAACGTGTTTTAAAAATACCGAAGCCCTCATTCTGACCACCTATCAGGATGCTAAACTTGTCCATTTGTCATTTTGGCATTTCCTGCAGTCTATCATTTCAACTTGCAATAACTTTTGATAGAATTGTCCGATTTTCAATCTGTTCTTGTCTTGTATAGCCATTGTATTGCAAATTAGTAAAATGTCAATAACTAAAAATTGATCTCATGTGCAATGCAACTCACTATGTGGTGGAGCATCACATATGTGTCTATTGAATTAATGTAGTTTTCTTTTCCAAAAATAGTTTTAAAGGAACTGTAGTTTTCATATCTCTCTTTATCTCTTATGGTTTCATACCACTCTTGCGTAAAAAAAATATCGATTAATCTCTGCTTGAATAAATGCAAAAAGGCTTTTACATCACCAACACCTTGTTGTAACCATACAATAGTAAATCCTGTTTCACAGAGAATTTCTCTGATTTTTGACACCCAACATTCTTTTCCATCTATATCTACTTCCAGCAACATTTGGTAAGCATTATGTGGTAATGTCTTGACTCAGTTGTAAAAGCTTAAATCAGTATCTGATTACATTAGTGTACAGAAGAGAGAGAGAGAGAGAGAGAGAGAGAGAGAGAGAGAGAGAGAGAGAGAGAGAGAGAGTGAGAGAGAGAGAGAGAGAGAGAGAGAGAGAGAGAGAGAGAGAGAGAGAGAGAGGGAAGGCAAGGAAGGCAAGGCAAGGCAAGGCAAAATTCTTTTATTCGAGGATAATAGATAAGCACTCATGTGCTTTTTTACATCCAGTCCCCGCCCCTTTCAGGGATAACATCAAGATAAAAAGACAGCCTCAACTAAAACAAGAACAATTATAATGATCCAATTACCAAGAGCAAACCATACCAAGTATCAAACAACAGGTAAGAAATAAGACAGAGATACAATATTAAGGTAATGTTAAAAAAAGGCACTCATTCAGAAACGAAAATAAGAAGTAAGAATCTATGATGATTTTGATTTGAATAATAAACAAGCAAACAAGGAAACAAACAAACAAACAAACAAAAACAACAACAACAACAACAACAAAAACAAAAACAACAACAAAACAAAACAAAACAAAAACAAACAAACAAAAAACAAAACAAAAAAAAGGCGCAATGATTATAGATCAAACATGAGAATATGATGAGGTTAGATGACTGAAAACATCAATCCACCACCATCTATCATCAAAATATGTCCCATAAAACATAAGATTTTGATAAAGGGTGAGAAAGAGCAACAACAACAGGTAAGAAATAAGACAGAGATACAATATTAAGGTAATGTTAAAAAAGGCACTCATTCAGAAACGAAAATATGAAGTAAGAACCAATGAAGAATTTGATTTGAGTACAAAAAAACAAACAAAAACCAATCAAAGCAAAAAAAAAAAAAAAAAAAAAAAAAGGCGCAATAATTAAAGAGCAAACATGAGAATATGATGAGGTTAAATGACTGAAAACATCAATCCCACCATCTATTATCAAAATAAGTCCCATAAAGCACAGTTTTTGAACAAAAAAAACCCAACTCACACTCCACACACACACACACACACACACACACACACACACACACACACACACACACACACACACACACACACACACCTCACTTAGTCTTATGATTATAGTCATAAGATCATCATAATCTGAGAGAAGTGAGGAGGGAGAGGGCAGATAGTTTGAGAGGGGAGAAGTGTGGTTTGTTATTTTTGATTCATCAAGTAGATTAGAAGGTGATTTTTGAAGGTTGTTAATGATTGATGCTGTTTAATTGAGTCAGGGAGGGAGTTCCATAGCGTAGGGCCTGAGTATGGTAAGCTAGTTTTGAACAAGTCTATTCTTGGGATTGGGACACTTGGCTTTACCGTATTTCTGGAATGATTCATTGGGAATTTGTCTTTTAAGGATGTGGGGACATTTTCTGTCAGTATCTTAAACATCATGATGCCTTTGTTATATTTTAGTCGTTGGTGTAGGGGAAGGATATTTAACTGAGTATAATCCCCTTCTAGCAAGGTTGTTTTCTTCAGAAGGACCAGTTTGAGACCACGTTTATACAGACTTAGTAATGGTTTCATGGATATTTGCACTGGCAGAGTCCCACAGGGTTGCAGCATAGTCTATTGAGGATTGTATATAAGCTTGAAAAAACAGTTTCCTTGAATGAAAATCGAGAAAGTGTTTAATTTTAATCAACTGGTAAACTTTTTTGGACAAGTATTTGCATAGGTGAGATATGTGGTAGAACCAGCTGAGATTTTCATCAATTGTCACTCCTAGAACTTTGTGGTGAGAGGTCTGTTCGATTGCTTCCTTTTTTATGTGAATTGGAAATAGTTTATGTGGTAAATTTTGTCGCTTTTGTCTGGTAGTGATAAGCATGCATTTTGTTTTTTGGGGATGGATAGACATGTGGTTCAGTTCAGTCCATTTGACAAGGTCGTCAGTGCTTTTTTGTAATAAAGTTGTGAGATAGTCAATGTCATTATGGCTCGTATGTATGGTTGTGTCATCTGCAAATAGTTCACATTTGGAATTGATATGTAGAGGAAGGTCATTTATGTATAATGAAAAGAGAATAGGGCCCAATATGGATCCCTGTGGTACTCCATAATGAATGGGCTTTAGTTTGGATGTTGATGTAGCTATTGAGACACACTGGTGCCTATTTGTAAGATATGAATCGAGTAGTCCTAGGGTTTTTGTAGAAATGTTATACAGGTTTAGCTTATTAAGGAGAAGTTTGTGGTCAATTGTATCAAATGCTTTTTTGAAATCAACAAATAATACTCCACAAAATTTATTGTCATTGATGTTTGATAGCCAATTATCTACAAGACTGGTTAGTGCTGTATGACACGAGTGCTTTATTCTAAATCCAGACTGATTAGGATGAAGTAAGTTGTTGATTTCTGCATGACGGACTAAGTGTTTATTCATATGGTTTTCCAGTGGTTTTGAAAGGATCGGTATAATGGAGATGGGCCTATAGTTTGAAGGATCAGAAGTATCGCCAGACGTGTAGATGGGGATTACTTGAGAACATTTGAAGGCATTGGGGAAATAGTTCTTATCAAGGCAGAGGTTATATATATTACGCGTTCTTGATTGTTTGAGGTGAGTCAGATAGTTGTAGACCTCTGAGACAGACATGAAAGGTATGTGAAGTTTTGAAGGATATGCTTTTCTTGGCAGTATTGTTTAATTCATTAAGATCATTGGACTCTGAGTTATCATTGCTAATTAGGTTGGGAGAAACATTGATGAAGTGGTTGTTAAGCTTTTCAGCGGAGATGTCTTTGATTACATTTGATTTAGGAGATGATTGATTGTTTGTTATTTGATTTATTGCTCGCCATACAGTCTTTGAATTTTGTTTGGAAGATAGTAGGTCTTGAAAATATTTCTTTTTTTCACGCCGTTTTTGTGAGATTATGGCGTTTCTTAATTTTTTTTGACTCATCATAATATTTGTGTTCTTTTAGAAGGTCTCTAAGATAACATGCTTCCTCTAGTTCCTTTGTGAGCCAAGGCGGTTTGGGGTTGTGTTTGATCCTAATGGTTTTAAATGGAGAATGTTTGTTATAGATTTATTAGATTTATTAATTTGTTAGAGAGAGAGAGAGAGAGAGAGGAGAGAGAGAGAGAGAGAGAGAGAGAGAGAGGAGAGAGAGAGAGAGATGACAATGACAATGACAATGACAAATGGTTTAATGTGTTAGGCTTTGGGCCCATTCACATGGGGGAGGGGGATCGAAATTTCCGATAATTACATGTCAAAACGAGCAATGTACATTCACAGGATCTTCGCGAATGGAATTCCGATCGCGGTAATGTTCACAAGTCATATTACAACGATAATGTTTTTGGGATTTTTTTCTTCATTTCGACTGTCACTGTCATCACTGTCTGAAGAGGAAAGTGAAGCTTGTCCAAGTCGTGTCTCTATCGGTGTGGCCACGTTGTCCTCTGTTTTCTGGATGGTGTAGGCCTACACAGGTTTCCGTTTTCGTTATTTGCCGGACTGAGTCTGTCTTCTCTTGAACCAAAGGCTTCATCCATGCCCCTTTGCATCTCTTGAATATACTGGATGAGTTGTCTGCATTCGTCAGGAGACAGCTGGTTGCTTTGTTTTGAATTGCTTACGGGGGGCGCGTCTTCCACATCAGAACCTCTCCCTGTCGCTGGCTCGTTAACTTCAGCCATAGCTTCCTCTGCTGTGTGTTCTGTCAGTGTCTGTGACATTGTCATCGTCTCATCAGAAAACTCTTCTGTTTCTACACTCCAGTCATCACACTTCTCCCTATCATCACAATCATTTACATTCACCTCCGTGTATTGTGTTTTCACTGGCCAGGAATTTTCCCTCATGCACTGTATCACGGGACTGGTTGGCCTGCTGTGCTGCACGTGCACATTCAGCCACACATGGAGCCGTGTTGTGTGTGTCTGTGGCATAGAAAGTGTCATGTGCAGTGCCATTCTGTGCTGTATAAAAAAGACTTGGCGGCGTAGGGAGAAAAAGACCTGAGGGAGGTGAAGAATAACTTGCCTGCATTCGTTGCTGTGTCCTTAATGTCATGTGTGCCTCCGGTCTCCTCCTGTCCCTAGCAACTTCAGCTGGACACTTTCGACAATGCACAGCACTGTCAGTTGTAGTGTGTGCAACAGGTTGGCCAGTTGGTGTCAGACCCAACACAATAACTGTCTGATCGTCCCTACTGTCTACCTTAAACGACTTTAAGGACATTTCCTGCAAAAAGGTGTTCATAACACACTCTAAGCGGGAAGGCAGTCCTGTCACTGGCATATTGGACGTCTTTGATGCAAAATATCACCACAATACTCGCTGCGTTTCAAAATTCCTTCCTGCTGGTAGCCAAGCAAGGGAAGCCGAGAGAGAGAGAGAGAGAGAGAGAGAGAGAGAGAGAGAGAGAGAGAGAGAGGAGGGGTAACAAAAGTTACATAAATGATCAGAACAATGAGCCAATAATTGGATATGGCATCAGCTCATGAATCAGATTATGTGAAAAAGAAACAAAGAACATAATCAAACCATTAAGAATAATACAATCATTCAAGAAAAATATATTACAATTCGCAATTCACATCATTCACAATATTGTTTATTCCCATCAACTCTGAGGGCTATAGAGAAAGTGACAGCAGACATATCAATAAATAAAGATGGGGTAGAATGAGGAAGAGCAAAACACAAGTACACAAAGGACAATGATTATGAAAATGACTTAGACATGGTTATACACCCCACCCTTCAGTGTTACTGAGAACAACAATAAGGGAAACAACTCTTCCACACACATCTAGAAAATGTGACTCTTAACAAAAAAATCTTCACTGTGCTGCTGCTGCTGCTGCTGCTCTGTGTGTGTGTGTGTGAGTGTGGTGTGTGTGTGTGTGTGTGTGTGTGTGTGTGTGTGTGTGTGTGTGTAGAAGATTTATTAATCAGGTGGTTTTGACAGTTGTGGCACACAGTCTATCGATATTATTTTAAAACTAAAATAGAAAATAATCTCCCTAAATCAAGAAACACACACATATGCACACACACACACACACACACACACACACACACACACACACACACACACACACACACACACACACACACACACGCACACACACACCACACACACACACACACACACACACACGTTTCAAGACTCAAGATTCCAGATTTAATTTGCCTTTAACCCCTCTTGGGGCATGGAGGATTTCAGTAAACGAAATCAACTGTAACATATGTAGTTTGCATTAACAAAAATGTTTATAACACTGCATGTAACAAAAATAAAAATGTAGTCAACCTTTCCAACAATGTCATGCATCTTTGCTCTTGACTATCAATTTCTTATATTTTAATATAGTCTATTCGTCAGAAGAGAACCATTTGCAAAATTTGTACATGGATCTAGATATTCATGAGGTACAAGATTCTTCCAAGCATAGAAAACTTTGGATTTTCCATTATAAAGTTAAACTCATTGTATGTTTTCATGTTGCATTGCTTACAAAGATGATTTTCATGTTTAATACTGTTCACTTATTTTGTTTTAATTGGCAATGAATGACTAATACACCTGAATCTAAATAATGAAACCATATTGTTGTATGGCCACTCACTAATGTTAAAAGTTAGTTAAAGTCTGTCCCGAGCCTAAGGCTCATCAGGCCGGTGCTTATCCCGGTTTCTGTGGCGTTAAGCCACTGAGAGTCATAGACTCCCCCCTGGATAGGACGCCAGTCTATTGCAGGGTTAACCCCCAACACAAGGTTGGTACCCCTTTTACACCTGGGTGGGGCGAGAAAATAGCCAAAGTGCCTTTTCCAAGGGCACAACGCCATAGCCGAAAGCTGGGATCGAACCCGCAACCTTTAGATTACGAGTCCAACGCCCTATCCACTAGACTACTGCGGCAGCTACTCACTAATGTACCCTTTCCTTTTTTTTTTTTTTTTTTTTTTTAGAGGAGAAATGTCACCTTGCTGCTGAGTTCATCTACTGATTGACTGACAAAGTGGCTAAATAAACCCTACCCCCAAAACAAACAAACAAACAAACAACAACAAACAAACCCAAAACAACAACAAAAAACATTGCGGTCAACGTCCGATGTGAGGAAATTCACCCAGTGCAACTCATTGCAGACACTTCAGTCTCCCTACTATACAACAACTGCAGGCAAAATGGATAGCCAGAGAGGTTAGTGACCTAACCATCTTGTCTTTTGCAGAATTCTGAGTAGTGTACTTTACTGTAAACTTCTTTCTTCAGTGGTTTGTTGTTTTGTTTTGTTTTTACCAGGAGTTGAACTATGTGGCATTCTGATTGCTGAAATCTGTGCCAAGCAAATGATCATTCTAAAATTGGCTGAATGAGTGTACTTTGCTGGAAACCTTTTTTTAAGAGTTTTTCTGGTCCAGAAATAAAACAGGATTCCCGAAGTTGGAATATGGCTACCTAAATGATGGACAAAACGGTCGCACACACAAAATCTCACCGTTGGTGAACCATATAGCTTTAGCTGATAAACGAATATTTGTTTTTAAAATGCTGATTTTTGTTTATTCGTTCCATGATAAATTTTTGCACAAAATAGGCTGAAGGGGCGTTTATCGCCATGACAATTATCTAGAAAGAAATTGAATTTTTCTTTAAAAAAAACAACTGCTTTTAACTCATTTGAAAACAAATTCTGTTAAGTTTGATTTAGTTTAAAACGGTTCCATATTATTTTATTGCTAACTTTTTTTCCGTTTAACTCCGTTCACCATTTTTTGCCACAAAGAAATATTTAAACCAGCGCATAAAAAAGATTTACAAAAGATGAAGGGAAAGAAAGAAAGAGAAAAATAGACAAGGACATAGACAGACGTAACCAAAGAGACAGAAAGAGATATTGTAAGAGAGAAAAGGGATTAGGACATAAAAACAGGCAAAGAAACAAGCAGATAAGCACAAAGTTACAAAGACCAATGGGGATAATAGAGGTTGGCCATAGCAAACCATTGTGCCATGGTTCATTTACGTTTAGACAAGCAAATACTTGAATGCTTCTTATAAAGATAAACGAAAACGGTACATCGTCCTACCGCCTTTCAAATGAAACGTTTTAAGGGCCTACAAGTATGTGCAAAAGAAAGTAGTATCAACCTTTCCTAATCCTGGCACGGGTTCTACGCTTAGCTGTGATGCTACAAATACAAATTTAAATATTAATTCACGGTATGGCGAACACTGTATTATGCTTTTGTATAATTATAATAATGAATCATCAAAGTACTTATTTCAAGTATAGAACTTATTTCAAGCATAGAACTTCTAGATGGGAGACCAAAGACGGTTATAACCTGTCGGTTTCGCAAGCAAATCTAGGGTTAATTCATTAATTGCATAGCAAGCTCTGTCATTTTTGGCAACATAGATTATTTTCAAGTTGTTTTTTGTTGTTGTTGTTGTTGTTGTTGCGTATTTTCATGTCTTGTTGAAGTTCAAACGAATGACTGGAAATACTATCCCCAGCATGTTCTTTCTACCTGGAAAAATATTATTGCCAGTACGGACAAGGAGGGAAAGAAGACATATCAAGTGAATGATGAGACAAGAGCAGCCATACATCACAGCACTGTGGAAAATGTGTGAGGAGAAGAGTGCGTTTTTACAGGCTGTAAACTTGGCAACAGCATTATGATTGATGGTTCTGTGTCGCCTCTGGAACAGCATGGTGCATACAGATAACAAAGATAATTATTTTGCTGATTAGTTGCATCAGTTACTGTCATATATCTCAGCATGTTTTTTTGTTTGTTTTTTTTTTATTGTTTTTTTTTAACAAAAGCAGGTAAACTCTTTCTTCCACAAAACTAGGTCAATTTTCTTCCACAAAAGCAGGTATTCTCTTTCTTCCTCAAAAAGAGGTACACTCTTTCTTCCACAAAACCAGATAATGTCTTTCTTTTACAAAAAACAGATAAACTTTTTCTTCCACAAAAACCAGAAAAATGTTTCTTTTACAGAAGCAGGTAAACTCTTTCTTTCACAAAAAAACCAGTCAAACTCTTTCTCCCACAAAAACAGGTGAACTCTTTCTTCCCCACAAAACAAGCAAACTCTTTCTGCCACAAAATACAGGCAACCTCTTTCTCCCACAGAAACTAGATAATGTCTTTCTTTAGCAAAACCAGGTAAAGTCTTTTTTCCACAAAACAGGTGAACTCTTTCTTCTGCAAAAAGCAGGTAGTCTCTTTCTTCCACATGGAGGTAAACTTTTTTTCCCACAAAAACTATAAAAACTCTTTCTTCCACAAAACCAGGTAAATTCTTTCACAATCTCTATCTTTCATAGAAACTGGGTAAACTTAATCTTTTTTACAAGCAAAGAATGTTTCTATGCATGTCTGAAAAAAAAAGTTAAAAACTTTTCTGCTAGATTTTACACTATTGACATATTGTCATAGTTACAGATAATCAGGTTAACAGTACTTTTCTCAGGTCTACTTCTTGTTCAAAAACCACCTGGTATTGTAGCGTAGATTTGGTCTTTTTAATCTTACTAATACACATTTTTCCAAGCAAAATCATTTTGTTGATCCAGCAATTTGTTGCAGTTACGTTCTTTGGATTATAGCCAAACAAAATGTCAGTTGCTGAAAGATGAAGGTGTTTCCCTGTTACAGACAAGATAGTGGAGTCAATAAATGCCCCAACCGTTTTACAGACGGACATTCATAAAAGAAATGGTCCATGAAATCGACTGTGTTTAAGCAGTTGTCACAATACACGGAATGGCTATAGAGATAGAAGAACAACTGGGAAAAAAGATTAACGAGCTTACTTACCATGATTAAAGAATGGTGTAAAAGGGATCTAAGTATACAAGGCAAAATTGTGGTAATAAAAACTTTTCTGATCTGTCAGTTCACATATGTTATGCAGTCAGTAGGTCTTCCAAAACCCATTCTTATAAAAATCAACACAATCTTGTACAAATTTCTTTGGCAAAGGAAGTATAGCAATAGACGGGCGTTCGAAAAAGTCAAACGGAAAGTAATGAAAACGGATTATAAAGACGGGGGTCTGAATATGGTTGATATGGTCGAAATGCAGGAGATATATAATTTGCAGTGGATAGGTAGACTGCATAATAGAAACACAGGCACCTGGTGTGCCATCCCTCTTTGGTATTTAGATAAAATTGCCCCAGGTCAACATGTGTTTGAAGTTAATTGTTATAGCAATGAAATGCAAGGACTTTCAGTTGTGAAGAACGGATTCTGGAAAGAAGTATATGCAACATTTTTTTTAGACAAAACGTCAAAAACTAGTTTGGAAAACTTATTAGCAGAACATATCGGACAGCAGCATCTCTTTAATAACAGACTTGTCAAGTATAAACATAGAATAATCAACTTTCAAAAATGGAAAGAAAAAGGGTTTTACGAGTTAAAGATATTTGCAAACCACAGGAAAAACGCGTCCTGTCATTGTATGAAGTGACTGAGGTGCTGAACCAAAATAACGCAATAACTCTATTTCAGTATTATACAATAATAAACGCAATCCCTAGACCATGGATTGAAACAATAACCGAGGGAACGGTTGATCTGTCAGTGGGAGAGCATGGAACTTTAGAAGCAAGCAAATTTGACGCCAAACCAAAGCAAATTAAGCATTATCTGATGGCAAAAAATGTAAATGAATCATTAACTCCTCATGCAGTTGACTTCTGGCAAAGAAAACTGGACTACACCGTTGACAAACATGTATGGCTGATGCCAAGATTGGCTACAAATGAAGTAAGACTGAGAGAGCTGCAATGGAAAATATTGCACAATCTGTATCCAACTAATGTTTTGCTACATAAAATGGGTATAACTGATTCCGTGTATTGTGAATGTACCCTTTCCATTTAAAACATTTTTTTGTAATTGCAATAAAATATACATTTATCACGTTTATGCAGCTCTTCTGACCATGACTTTGTGGAAGGAAGGTGGCAGGATGGTTAAGACATTTGTCTGCCAACAAGTAAACCTGAGGTTCTGGGTTCATTCCCGGCCTTGCCCTTTCTTCCCAGTTTGACAGGGAAAAAAATCAACTGAATTTTTAAGTCATTCTTTTTTTTATATTTTATTTATTCTTTTATATTGGGGGTAATGGAATAAGCACTCATGTGCTTTTTTTCATCCAGTCCCCGTGTGTATGCAGTTTTGTAAATATTGTCATCTGTTCCCACCGGCACACAATAGCCTACTCTTACGAAAAGCGGAACAGGATTTAACGTGTGCGCAAGATGTTCTGCGTGCGTTCACACACGGAGCCTTGGTTTACAGTCTCATCTAAAGACTTTTGGGGAGAGTGGAGTCAGCACTGATGTTAACTCCAGGGGAAAAATCCCCTCGAACGGGAGTCGAACTCAGGTCGTCAAATTGCGAGCGCAATGTTCTGACCATTATGCTATCCCGTCTCATTCTCCCGTCTCTTCGAATGACATTATAAACCTAGGCCGTGTGCAAAGGCAGCAGAACATCTTGCCCACATGTTAAAACCCCATTCTACCTTTCAGAAAAGCAGGCTATGTGTGCTGGTAGGAACAGATGACAAAATTATTAAAGAAAAAAAACAAACCAGCATGCACACACTTTCCCCGTGTGTAACTAACAAAATTTAACAAGTAATGAAAATATTACCTAACAAACATTACAAAAAGTGTAAATGCTGAAATAAAGGGGAAAAAAGAAAGATAGGAGAGGCATTTGATTTATTTTTGCAAGATACAGGGCTATATAAATTCCATTTATTATCATCATCATCATCATCATATTATTATTATTATTATTATTATTATTATTATTATTATTATTATTAGTAGTAGTAGTAGTAGTAGTAGTAGTAGTAGTAGTATAGTATAGTAGTAGAAGTAGAAGTAGAGTAGTAGTAGTAGTAGTAGTAGTAGTAGTAGTAGTAGTAGTAGTAGTAGTAGTAGTAGTAGTAGTAGTATATTTTCATTATTATTATTATTTTTATTATATAAAAAAATGTGGTAGGAATCAAACGCCTGCACGTTTATTATACTCGCAATTTTTGCAAGTATCGTGTTGAACAAAAATTTTAGTACGTCTTCAACTCATTGCTGTTTAGCCAAATATAGAACAAGCTTCCTACTGCCAATGGAGCGCAGAGTTATCCCACCCTGGCACTTGACATGCGCGGGGGACCCTTCCGATTATGAAGTGAGCACGAATTCATGTTTCAGTTGAGATTGCATTGGTTTGTATGGCTAATTGGTCTTCTGTGCCCTCTTCCAACAAGTTCTGTATCAACTGAAGGTGCTAATCTACACGCAGATTGTTTCATTCCATACAAAGGTTAGTGGTGTTTTCCGTTCAATGTATACCTACATGTTAACAACTAGTTTACCGGTTGGATTCCCCGGTCGAGGGGATTTTTCGGCTGGAGCTAACATCAGTGCCGACTCCACTCCCTTCAGGAGTCCTTCCCATGAGACTTTAAACCAACGCCCCATGTGTGAACGCACGCGGAACATCTGATGCACATGATAAAACCCCTTCTGTTTTTCAGAAGAGTAGGCCATTGTGTACCGGTGGGAACTGACAGAATTTCCAAAAGTGCATACACACTGGGACTGGATGTAAAAAAAGCACATGAGTGCTTAATCCATTATCCTCGAAATAAAAAAAACAAAACAACCCCCCCCCCCTGTACACACACAGTGCACATACAAACACACGCACATATACACATACACACAGGCACACATACACATACACACAGGCACACATACACATACACATACACACGACACACGCACACACGCACACACCACACACACACACACACACACACACACACACACACACACACACACACCACACACACACACACACACACACACACACACACACACACACACACAACACCCCTTCTCTTACTCTTCTATAGCAAGGTCATAATTTTTTCTTACTTTTTTAATTTTGTCTTTTATGTCATCAGAAGCTTCTCAGCAACCTCAGAACATCTTACCTTAATCGGCCTGTTGTGATCCACATTGGTTTTTAGCTGGGTTGGGCCTTTGTTATATAGAGGGTAGGGAATGGAGGAAGGAAATGAATGGGGGAGGAAGGAATATGTCAGACCTGAAGTTTTCAGAATGGGGATAGTCTTGCTATCCCAAGGTTTTTCATATGGGGATATTCTGCTATCCCCCAAGTGTTCAGAATGGGGACATTCTGCTATTTCCAGAGGTCTTAGAATGGGGATATTCTGCTATTCCCAGAGGTCTTAGAATGGGGATATTCTGCTATCCCCAAAGTTTTCAGAATGGGGATATTCTGTTATCCCCAAAGTTTTCAAAATGGAGATATTCTGCTATTCCCAGAGTTTTCAGAATTGGGATATTGTTATTCCCAGAGATCTCAGACTGGGGATATTCTGCTATTCCCAGAGGTCTTAGAATGGGGATATTCTGCTATTGCCAAAGTTCTAAGTGTTTTAGTGTTCACGAGTCCCGACCATGCAGATGTTGGCACTGAAGTTCTTTGTCAGACGATGTCTCTGCCATTGAACTGAACTGCCAGTTGCCTTTGAACGATCACTGGGCACCACATTTCTGATTGCATCTCTGATCCCTTGCTAAAAGAAAGGTAGAATTAAATAGAACAGAATAGGACAGACTAAAATAAATGATATAAAATGTTAAAACCTTTCCACAAAAAAATGATAAAATAGGAAATAAAACCAAACTAGCATAGCATTAGAAAATAAAACTAGTTTTAAGGGGGAACCCCCCAAAAAAAAACAACTAGCATTAAAAAGAGTAGAATTAGATTTGAAACTAGGGACAAAACAGTGCAAGAGATGGAAAGAGAGCAATCTAGGTGACAGTGGTGTCTTGGTGTTGAAACAATGACGCCACCTACAAAGGCTTTTGAGATGGTGGTGATGAAGGTTGCCTCATCTTTGGGACAGTGGCTATGAGGGAGTGTGACTTTTTCTTTGGAACAGTGGTTATGAGGGAGAGCTATTCTCTCACCTACTGGCATCTTTGAGACAGTGGTTCTGAGGGAGTGTGACTTCATCTTTGGCACAGTGGTTCTAAGGGAGTGTGACTCTGCCGTCCCCTCACATTTTCCAAGCATTTCCTTCAGTTTCTTGCTTCCCACCCTTTATTGGACACGGGTCCTGACCTGGTTAGTCATGTGGATCACATAGGAGTCATCGCTATAGCAATGGGGCTGTCATGTGGATCACATAGGAGTCATCGCTATAGCAACGGAGCTCTGTTATGTGAATCACCTGAGAATTCTCTTCAGACGTTGGGCTGTCATCTGGGGAACTCTGCCCCATCACGACCTTGCACTGTAAGTAATGTTGACAATAATGATGATGATGATGTTGATGATGATGATGATGATGATGATGAATAACATTTTAAACATATTATCTAGAACTTCTATAGTGCTCACTCACTCACTCAGTCCCATGTCCCAAAGGACGTAGGGGGGACATGAGAGAAGACGCAACAGCGATCTTTTTCCATGCTTCACGATCCTGTGTGGCTAGTAGGAGATGTTGCAGGGGTTGGGCGGTCCAGTCTTTGATGTTGTCAACCCATGATTTCTTTTGGCGGCCTCTTCTTCTCTTGCCCTCGACTGTTCCTTGCAGGATGGTTTTTGCTAGGGT
The DNA here is from genome assembly GCA_030674155.1 of Stramonita haemastoma. Taxonomy (NCBI): domain Eukaryota; kingdom Metazoa; phylum Mollusca; class Gastropoda; order Neogastropoda; family Muricidae; genus Stramonita; species Stramonita haemastoma. The sequence continues at coordinate 43,828,770 of CM060338.1, read as the reverse complement.
GTTGTGTCTTGTGGTGTGACCAAACCACATCAGCTTTCTCCTCTTTATGGTGGAGAGCAAAGGCTCTTGGGGGCCCACACGCTTTTTGATTTCTTCTTTCACATAGTTATTGGTCTTGTGTTCTTTGTATGATATTCTGAGGAGTCTTCTGTGGCACTTGTTCTCGAATGCTTGGATTCTCCTCTCTAACTCTGCTGTCAGAGTCCATGATTCACAGCCATATAGGAGGATAGATATCACGAGGGATTTGTAAAGGTGGTATTTGGTGCAGAAGCTGATGTTGTTGCTTCTGATGATCTTCTCGAGTCTGACTAGAGCAGATGTTGCTGTTGCAATGCGAGCTTTCACTTCATTGTTTGATGTGCCATCTTTTGTTAGGATGGAGCCTAAGTATTTGAATTGGCTCACCTCTTCTAGTATTTCTCCATTCATCTTTATTTCCGTGATGTCATTACTCGCGCTGTTGACCATGATCTTTGATTTCTCTGTACTGACCTCCATGCCGTATGCGCTCGCTCGATCTGTTAAATTGTCTGTGAGGATTTGCAGTTCTTGTTTGCTGCTGCCCATGAGGTCAATGTCATCTGCAAATCTGAGGTTGCAAAGGGGTCTTCCACCAATGGAGATGGAAGTGTGGTGGTTTTGCAGTGTCTCTGTCATGATGTTTTCGAGGAAGAGGTTGAAAAGTACAGGTGAGAGAAGGCAGCCCTGGCGAACCCCAACCGTGGTCTTGAAGAACTCGCCCACGTGATTGTTTATGAAGACTGCACTTCTTGCGTTCTCGTATAGAGCCTTGATTACTTCAATTAGGCAGCTGTCAATGTTGAAGTGCCTGAGTACTTGCCAGAGGCCGTCATGCCATACCCTGTCAAAGGCCTTTTTGAAATCTATGAAGTTATGGTACAAGTCTTTTTGGTGTTGGAGATGCTTCTCTATCAGAATTCTCAGATTGAAAATTTGTTCCATTGTGCTGCGTCTTGGTCTAAAGCCCGCTTGTTCTTCTGCCAGGAGTTTTTCCGCTTGGTTTTTCAGTCTGTTGAGGACTACCTGCAGCATGATCTTGCTAGGATGACTTATGAGACTGATGGTTCTGTAGTTCTGGCATTGCTTAAGGTTTCCTTTCTTTGGCAGGGGTATTACAAGAGACTGTGTCCATTCTTTTGGCCATTCTTTGGTGTCGTGGATCTTCTGACAAAGTTCTGTGAATCGCCTTGCTGTTTCATTCCCTCCATTTTTTATGAGTTCAGCTGGGATGTTATCGATTCCAGGGGACTTCCCCTTCTTCAATTGTTTAATAGCTGCATCTACTTCACACCTTAGTATTGGTGGGTCTTTATCTTGGTGTTCAGGGGGTTTGTCAGAAACTATGTTGGTATCTGGGCGTAGTGGGTAGTTATACAATCCCTCACAGTATTCTGTCCAGCGTTGGAGGATGGCATTGTTTTCCGTTAAAAGATTTCCTTCTTTGTCTTCTATAACAGAGGCTTTAGGCTGTGTGGTTTTCGTTAGTGCTTTCAAAGTGTCGTAAGCTGTTTTGCTGTTTCCCTTGGCCATTCCAGCTTCGATGTTGTTGCATTGTTCTTCTATCCATGCTTCTTTGGCTTCTCTCATCTTTTTCCTCACTTCTCTGTGGCTATCCATGTACTTCTTGTAAGCTTCTTGACTTGTGAACTTTTGTTTCTTAAGTTCTCTTCTTTTGTCGCAGAGGTCAAGAACCTCATTTGTCACCCAGGGTTGTTTCTTTGTTCTGCTTCTTCCTAACGTTTCTTCTGCTGCTGTCGTTAGCACTTCTTTGATGTTGTTGGCCAGTGTGTCCACATCATTGTTGATGGCTGTGAGTGCCGCGAACTTTCCTCCAATGTTGGCTTGGAAGATCTCAACCACTGTTGGGTCTTTGAGTTTTTCCAGGTCGAATCTTATGCGTGGGCTTTTTGGCTGGTGTTTTGCTTTCAGTTTCAGCCTGATGGTGGTAAGTACAAGGTCGTGGTCACTGCCAATGTCAGCTCCTGGGAATGTTCTTGTGTTTGCCTTGTTTATGCTGGATTTGAATCTTTGGGGTGATAGAATGTAATCAATTTGATTATGAATCAGACCATTTGGTGAGTGCCAGGTTGATGTTCTGGATGGCTTGTGAGGGTGGAGTGTGTTAGCCAAAGTCAGTTTGTGCTTCTTTGCGAATTCCAGCAGCCGCTGTCCTCTGTCATTTGTTTCTCCCAGTCCAAAGTCTATAGTGCTATATCCTGTAAAACAAATCGAAGCACTGCATTCAAGCTATCATGATACATGCAACTTATCATGGCTCTGACAAAAAAGAAAACCTACCTCTCTCTTACTTGTTCTCTGTCTCACTGGCTCTCTCACTTGTGCTCTCTCTCTCTCTCTCTCTCTCTCTCTCTCTCCTCTCTCTCTCTCTCTCTCTCTCTCTCTCTCTCTCTCTCTCTCTCTCTCTCTCTCTCTCTCTCTTTCTCTCTCTCTCTCTTAAAATAAAAAAAAAGATAAAAATGAGACTGAAGAGTTGTCAGTGTTGTGCTGCTTATTGAAGTTATTCAAATACTCCCAAATGCATCTGTAAAGTGTTGACTGCTTCACTTCACTGTGTTGTCCCGGTCTTTCCATGGCTCTGAGTCAGGGCTGGCTAGATTGAAAGAAGAAAAAAAAGGAATAAAGAACTCCCTTTGTGCTGCTTATGTGGGATTTGGAACCATGACCCAACTACCAAGAATCCAGTGTGCTACCTAGCTGGCTGTTGATTTATTCTACACCACACACACACACACACACACACACACACACACACACACACACACACACACACACACACACACACAACACACACACACACACACGCATTTATATATAGACACATAATAATATATATAAATATTATATATATATATATATATAAATATATATATATATATATATATATATATATATATATATATATATATATATATATATATATATATATATATGTTGTAACGTTTCCTGATATCTTTTTTTCTTTTCTATAACTTGGGACTTGTCTGTTTGACCAGGGACAACAAGAGCCAGAATAGTCCAAGTCTGGCGGCGTCAGTCACCGAATGAGGGGAAGCATCACCTGTGCCAGCCTCCACACACCAGAACAGCTTCAGTCAGGTCCAGCACTATCCATCAGTCACAGAATGAGGGGAAGCATCACAGCTGTAAGTTCTATGCGCCTGCCTGCATGAAGCAGAAACGAGACCCAGGTTAGAAAATATTACTTTAAATTTCATTTGTGGCCAACCATTTTATTTTTTACTAAATGGCCTCAAATCTCTCATTGTTGATGAAAGAGATAAACATATGTAAATCAAGGTCATTTAACTTTTTTCTGTGTTTGGGAACATTTTTGCAAATTGATTCATCAACTTAAAAAAGACTGCTTTCAAATAATCTTAAAAATGAAATGCAAAATTTTGTATTTGTTCGAGTTTGTTTTGAAATATTGAAACAAATAAATTTGAACTCGTAACGTAATTATATGCTATCCTCGATATAAAAGAAAAAAAAGATACATAATTGGGCATTATGGTACGCATTACAAATAATAATCCTTAATTCCGTCTCTTTTTAAGTAACGTGGTTAGGAGACATGTTTGTCTAAGAAAACCAGCAGAATTTTCAGTGGTACTGATTGGGACTGCCTTGCTTTCAGGGGCTGTGGGACTGGAACCAAGGACCCCGTGTGCAGTTGCCCCCATCATGAACTGGGGTCCTTTGTGGAAGAGTGGTAATGCTGTGGTTTAAAGACAGGTATAATAACTCTTTGTTGTCATTAGGCTGTAAAAGCCAAAGGCCTTTTTTCTTTTTCTTTTCCTTTTTTTTTTTTTTAACTAATTGCCTGTATCCCTCATTGTTGACGAAAAAGATAAACATGATTATGTAAATCAAGGGCATTTAACATTTTCTGTGTTTGTGAACATTTTGCAAATTGATTCATCAACTTAAAGAGACTGCTTTTAAATAATTTTGAAAATTAAATGTAACATTATGTACTAGTTTCGAGTTTGTTTTGAAATATTGAAACAATGAAATTTGCACCCATAAAGTAACTGGGCAGTACAGTACTATTTGTAAATAATATATTCCTTAATTCAGTCTTTAAGTAACTTGGTCAGGAGTCTGTCATGTTTGTCCAAGAAAACCAGCAGAATTTTCAGTGGTACTGATTGGGACTGCCTTGCTTTCAGGGGCTGTGGGACTGGAACCAAGGACCCCGTGTGCAGTGGCTGCCATCATGAACTGGGGTCCTTTGTGGAAGAGTGGTAATGCTGTGGTTTAAAGACAGGTATGATAGCTCTTTGTTGTCATTGGGCTCTGAAAGCCAAATATAGAATGTATTTTCGGTGAATATGATTTTGTTTTTGAAAGCGTTATTTCCAGTTTAAGCAAATGAAGTGAATCTGAAATGTGATAGTCTTTAAAAAGTACTTATGAAAGTTTATCTTCCCCGAAATTGACGAGATTAAATCCTTTTAGATTTGAGCTAGTAAAGCAGAACAGGAAATGAGACAAGTCTTTTTCAGCTGATAAAGCAACATTGATGTCTTGGTTGTCATTGGGCTCTGAAAGCCAAATATAGAATGTATTTTCGGTGAATATGATTTTGTTTTTGAAAGCGTTATTTCCAGTTTAAGCAAATGAAGTGAATCTGAAATGTGATAGTCTTTAAAAAGTACTTATGAAAGTTTATCTTCCCCGAAATTGACGAGATTAAATCCTTTAAGATTTGAGCTAGTAAAGCAGAACAGGAAATGAGACAAGTCTTTTTCAGCTGATAAAGCAACATTGATGTCTTGTGAATCTATTGTTTAAGGGATAACATCAAATCCAGTTTAGGCTAGTAGATCTGTGAACATTTCCCTGTCACTGATATTTCTTCACTGCTTTCAGGAGCTCCAGGACCGGAATCAAGTGCCCAAGAACAGACACGCCATCCGGCACAGCATGTCAGTTACCAGGACGTGACGAGGTAACATCAAATTTCACCAATTCCTTTTTCTGGCCCAGGCCAAAGCTTTGTCAGTTATTGATATGAGCTAAGGGCCAAGGTCTCGACTGACATTGTGTTAGATTTTAAATGGTGTGTCGAAGTTGTCTTCAGCTGGACACGCTCTTAGTGAAGAATCCTGCACTCTAAGGAGAAAAATCCTCTGAAGATGGAGTATGGCTGCCTTCATGGCGAAGTACTCGAAAAGTCATACACGCAAACTCTTCATCCAGAATGTACTTAATCTGACAGTGACATATGGTATTGTAACTGCTCTCCAGCTGGTAATAGTTATGATGTAATGTAATGTAACGTAATGTAACAATCTGACAGTGACATATGGTATTGTAACTGCTCTCCATACTTAACAATTTGACAGTGACGTATGGTATTGTAACTGCTGTCCAGCTGGTAATATGATGTAATGTAATGTAACAATGTAACAATCTGACAGTGACGTATGGTATTCTGACTCCACTGCAGCTGGTAATATAATGTAACAATCTGACAGTGACATAATAAATGGTATTCTGACTCCTCTGCAGCTGGTAATATAATGTACCAATCTGACAGTGACATAATAAGTGGTATTCTAACTCCTCTGCAGCTGGTAATATAATGAAACAATCTGACTCTGACATAATAAATGGTATTCTGACTCCTGTCCAGCTGGTAATATCATGCTCTGTAAGAAATAGCAATAAATAAATAAATAAATAAACCAACATAAACATGACACCTGTGTGCTTTGTGAAGTAAACTATCAGCATAATCTTGAAAACTGATTTATTTTTTACATTTTCAAGCAAGAGACTTTGGCGTTACCTTTAACACTGTCAGTCAACAAGCCCCATCAGTGTGTGATGAAAGGTAAGAAAAAGATCACAGGACGCCAGGTTTGTGTGTGCAGTGCAATGCAGTGGATGGTTTGGTGTATGTTGATGCCACTTTCAGCAGTGCCTAGACTGCAGCATAGGATGAGCTGCAAGAAGTCAAGTTTCTAGAAGGACAAAAGTTTGAGGCTTATGGTTAAGTTAGCTGTAGCTGAAAATGACCAAGGTCGTAAAGTAGCACAAATCAGTATTACTGGCCAAACAACCATTTCCCAAACATTAATTAAAAAAAATAGTTTCCATCCCAAATCAGTATCACTGGCCCAGCAGACAACCATTTCCCAAACTTTTTTTTTTCAATTTCCATCGGCATAAAAAGATGTAAAACGGTCACATAGGCAAAATCTCATCTCAAATAAACCTCGGAGCTCTAGCTGAAGAATAACAAAAGCGAAAAATAAATGTAGTGAATGATGATAATGATGATTGTGACGTGTGTTCTGGCAGGAAGGTGAGGACACCAACCATCCAGGACTTCGCCGTCGCTGCACAAAACTTCGCCGTCGCCGTCGCCGCAAAA
>CM060338.1:43807340-43819840 GCA_030674155.1 Stramonita haemastoma | reverse complement strand
TGGTGGTAGAATTTTAGGGAAAGTGGTGCTAGGATGGAGGGTGGGGATGTGGGGTTGAAGTAGACAGTTAGGGCTGTGGGAGTAGGGGAAGAGGTATGACTGAGCCTCTGTGTGTGTGTGTGTGTGTGTGTGTGTGTGTGTTGTGTGTGTGTGTGTGTGTGTTGTGTGTGTGTGTGACTGTGTGCTGTGTGTGTGTGACTGTGTGTGTGACTGTGTGTGTGTGACTTGTGTGTGACTCTGTGTGTGTGACTCTGTGTGTGACTGTGTGTGTGTGACTGTGGTGACTGTGTGTGTGACTGTGACTGTGTGTGTGTGACTGGTGTGTGTGTGACTGTGTGTTGTGTGATTGTGTGTTTGATTGTGTGTGATTGTGTGTGTGACTGTGTGATTGTGTGTGTGTGTGTGTGTGTGTGTGTGTTGTGTGTGTGTGTGTGTGTGACTGTGTGATTGTGGTTGTGTGTGTGTGTGTGTGTGTGTGTGTGTGTGTGTGTGTGTGTGGTAATCACACTTTGGATGGATGTTTTATTCATCCCTGATATTTTTGTCTGAAGATTGGAAAAGCTTTCTTGTTTGATTGCTAGACAAAACATCAGCTCAAAATGATTTAGTTCTGCAGTAATCACAAAATTGACCAGAGCTTATTAGTTTATACAGCTGGCAAATATCTACCGATCCATGTTGCAGATTTTACATTGTGTGCTTATGTAATGAAAACGTAAAGACATTTGATGACATAGATTTGTAAATGACTGAGAAAAAATAATTTAAACTGTCATAGTGGTAGCGTTGAGTGACACAGAGTTATTTATTCATTTATTCTTTTCCATCCATCCAAAGCCTTTCTATGCCTTCTTGGCATGTAGTGCAGCAACACAGGGTCTTCACTCCTGCCTGTCTTGGGCCAGTTTCTGAATTGTTCCCCAGGAGTGTTGGAGGGTCTTCAGCTCTGTTTCTATTGTCCGACGCAGTTTTTGTAAATCTTGTACCGGCACAAGATGGCCAACCCTTACGAAAAGCAGAACAGGATTTAATATGTGCCAAGATGTTCTGTGTGCATTGGCACACTGGGCCTTGGTTTATAGTTTCATCCGAAGTGTGTGCACGCATGTCTGCACACGTGTGCTCCTATCTTTGCTCAAGAATCACTCAGATAATTGAAAATAGGGGAAAAGAGAGAAGACATTGTTGGTGGAGAAAGCTTTTTTTTCTTACCATTTTTTTGCCTAAAAGAAATTGAATGCAAGAAATATTATTGTTAATCTTTTTTCTTTAAAGTCTTGTATAAGAAGACATTAGGCTTAAGCTGACCTTTTACATTTGCCCCCCCCCCCAAACATTATAATATAGTGTGGAAAGTGTGTAGGGAAAGGTGGTCTTCTTTTTTTAAACACATCAAATGTGCAAACAGAAACTAAGCTGTGTCTGTGATTGACTTTGATATTGGTAGTTTGTGTAAATTAACATTAATTTGTGTAAAATGACATAAGTTGATGTTGATGGCAGACCTGTGTATTGCTCTTCTGATAGAAGATTGAGGGCAGAATTTACACCAATACAGTTTTTAAAAATTATTTTATATCGAGGATAATGGAATAAGCTTTTATGAGCTTTTTTTAACATCCAGTCCCCTTGTGTATGCAGTTTTTGTAAATCTTGTCATCTGTTCTCACCGGTACACGATGGCCATCTCTTACGAAAATGGAACAGGATTTAACGTGTGCACAAGATGTTCTGTATGTGTTGGCACACGGGCCTGAGTTTATAGCCGCATTCGAAGTGTGTGCACCCATGTCTGCACAGGTGTGCTCCTATCTTTGCTCAAGAATCACTCAGATCTGTGAGAATAGGGGAAAAGAGATGAGGTTGCTGGTGGAGAAAGCTATTTTAAACCCTTTTTTAAGAAAGGAAATTAAATGCAAGAAAAATTATTGTCCATCTTTTTTTCCCCTTTAAAGTCTTGTATAAGAATAAATTAGGCTTAAGCTGACCTTTTATATTTGCAACAAAAAAAATGTAATATAGTGTGGAAAGTGTGTGGGGAAAGGGGGTCTTATTATTTTTAATCACGTCAAATGTGCCAACAGAAACAAAAGCTATATCAGTGATTGCCTTTGATATTGGTAGTTTGTGTGAATTGACATCAATTTGTGTAAAATGACATAAGTTGATGTTGATGGCAGATCTGTGTGTTGCTCTTCTGATGGAAGATTGAGGGCAGATTTTATACCAGCACCTTTGATTTTCTTTTATATCGAGGATAATGGAATAAACACTTGTGTGCTTTTTTTTATTTTTTACATCCAGTCCCCGTGTGTATGCAGTTGTGTAAATCTTGTCATCTGTTCTCACCGACACACAATGGCCTGCTCTTACAAAAAGCGGAACAGGATTTAACGTGTGGGCAAGATGTTCTGTGTGGGTTCGCACATGGGGCCTCGGTTTACAGTCTCGTCTGGACTTTTGGGGAGAGTGGAGTTAGCACTGATTTTGACTCCAGGGGAAAGATCCCCTCGAACGGGAAACGTGTGTAGTTATATGTGCTTGTGTTTTGTTTTTGTTGTTGTTGTTGTTGCAAGGAAAGATACTGTAAACTGACAAGACAAATGTCAAAGCTGTCATGGATTGTGTGGAAAGTGTGTGGGGAGAGGAGCAAGGTTTACATTTCATTTAAGGTTAGACAGGGTCCAAAAGTGGCCCAAATCATGTTTTTTTTAGAATTAAAAATTGCTGGGTACATTTATGGAGATCTTCCTGTGTGAATGCAAAGAATTCAGGTTGTACAATATGTCTGTAGAAACAGGCTACTGCTACTTGTTATTGATAAAAAGGTTTAGGAGTTTGAAACATTTAGTTTTGGCGGCCATATTGGATTGTTTCCCAGGCAAAAGTGGAGAAAACTGAGAAATTCTTGATTTTTAGGCGTTACAAGTGATGCCCTTTCAGTATATGGCATAATTTTACCATGGGCTTGTAAACAAAGTTTCATCAGTTTTGACCCCCATGTCCGAGATCTACCATAAATCCCTTCACAACAAAATATGAAAACAAAACAAACCCCCCCCCAACCCTTGTCTTGTGATTGCTATTTATGTTCCTTAAAATGACTGTAGATGCTGTTGGTGGGAAATCTGTGTATATTGATTTTCTGCTGGAAGATTTATGGCAGATTTTGCACCAACAGATCTGAAGAAAAATCTATGTCAAGATTTTTATGATTTAAGTACAGTAGTGGTTAAGGAGACTGAATATCTCAGTGGTCAGAGGCTCGCTTTCCCCCAGTCAACTTAAGCAGCGTCGAGGGTGGTTACCAGTTTGATGGGTGACTGTTTGCGTGCCTGGCTTCAGTACAGTCCCCCTAGTTCACCCAGCTGTAAATGGGTACCTGCCCTCTTTAGGGTCAGGGAAGGTAAAGCAGCGAGGGAGAGGAGATAGGCGCTGCCTTCAATATGCTGGCCCCTAGAGAAGCTGAGGTCTTTGATGCCTCGCTCCCCTACGACCGCCTAGGTTATGGAACACCTTTACCTTTACCAGTGGATAAGGACAGTCTGTGTGCTTTATTTTTTTTCAGTAATGGTTGTTTAAAATGTCGATTGAGGAGAAAAATGTCCGCTATATAATGGTGAGCACGGTGTGTGGAGAAGTTTTCTCTCTCTCTCTCTCTCTCTCTCTCTCTCTCTCTCTCTCTCTCTCTCTCTCTCTCTCTCTCTCTCTCTCTCTCTCTCTCTCTCTCTCTCTCTCTCTCTCTTTTTAAACAGCATTGTTAAATAAAAAACAAAGCTGTGACTGTCATTGATCTTTGTGTAAAAGAACTTATAGTTTGTGTTGGTGGCAGATCTGTGTATTGATCTTCAGCTGGAAGATTGATAGCAGATTTTACAGCTACACATCTTACAAAAAATGTATTGAAACACTAACGGTATAATTATGATAAAAAAAGTATTAAGTATGGTATTGGATAAAATGTGCCTGTGCTTTTTTTCTTTTGAGAAGAGGTTTTATTTTATTTCGTTTTTATATATAAATCACATCAAATGTGAAAAACAGAAAAAAACTTATGCTGTGATTGCTATTGATATTCTAATGATTTTATGTATAACATGGGATAAATATACCTGTGTTTTGTTTCTCTTTTTCTTTTATTATTTTTTTAACATTGAGATCTATGGAAATTGACAAGAAAAATGTAGCATGTTGTTTAATAATGTATAAGGTGGGCGTGTAGAGGTTTTGTTTTCTTCTTTTTAGTTATTTTTAAATCATGTAAAATTGAAAAACAAAAAGATAACTGGTGCTGTGAATGGCATTAATATTCTGTAAAATGACTTTAGACATGTTGGTGGCAGATCTGTGTATTGATCTTCTGCTGGAAGATGGATGGCAGATTTTACACCAACACATCTTTACGAAAAATACATCTGAAAGATCAATCATATATGATATGAAGTGTAGTTATGGATGAAATGTGCCTGGTGCCTGGCTTTTAAAAAAAAGTATTGAGATCAAATGTGAATTAACAAGATAAATATATGTTGTGTAATAGTGATGACAATGGGAAGCCTGACGTTTTCTTTTCTTTCTTTTTTTTCAACCTCATCAAATGTGAAAACAAAGAGAAAGCAGGTGCTGTAATTGCCATTGATAAAGTACTGGATAAAACGTGTCTGTGGGCTTGTTTACTTTTCTTTTTTAAGAATGATATTATATGTAAACAGCAAAGAAAGTGTAGTAACTTGTATAATAGTGTTGAAAGTCCACCCCAAGAGGTTTTCTTTTTTTATTTGTTAATTTTTTTTAATCCAATCAAACTTAAAAACAAAAAGAAAGAGTGTGCTGTGATTGGCGTTGATATTGTGGGAACTGACTTTAGATGATGTTGGTGGCAGATCTGTGTATTGATCTTCTGCTGGAAGATGGATGGCAGATTTTACACCAACACAACTTACAAAAAATATCTTAAAGACATGGTATGATATTAAGTGTAGTATTTGATGAAATGTGCCAGCATGGCTGTTTTTTTTTAAGTATTGAGATCAAATGTGAATTAACAAGATAAATATATGTTGTGTAATAGTGTATAGAATGCGCAGAGTTTTTTTTATAATTCTTTTTTTAATTATGTCAATTGTGAAAACAAAAAGAAAGCTGGTGCTGTATTTGCCGTTGGTGTTTTAATAATTGTATGCATAATACTGGATAAAACGTGTCTATGTGGCTTATATATTTTTTTAAGAATGAGATCAAATATAAACAGCAAAGAAAAATGTAGCAATGGTGTATAAAAGTGTTGAAAGTGTGCCAGAAGAGGTTTCCTTATTTATTTATTAATTTTAAAATCTCATCAAATGTTAAAACAAAAAGAAATCTTTGATATTGTGTGAAATGACTTTAGATGATGTTGGTGGCAGATCTGTGTATTGATCTTCTGCTGGAAGATTGATGGCAGATTTTACACCAATGTATTTTAGGGAAAATATATGTGAAAGGCTGATGATATATGATCTTAAGTGTAGGGTTGAATAAAGTGTGCCTGTGTGTTTTTGTTAGGGGAAAGGGTATTCCTGCCTGTTTTTTTTAATTTTTTTTATTGGAGGGGGGGGGGGGGGGGGTTAGAGGATAATTGTGCCTGTTTTTTGTTGCAGTTTTTTTGGTTAGGGAGGAAAGAGGGTAACTGTGCCTGTGTTTTTTTTAGGGAGGGGGGTAAATGTGCCTGTCTATTTTTTTTTGGGGGGGATGAATGTGCCTGTGTTGTTTTTTTGGGGAGGGGGAGAGGAGGTAAAAGTGCCTGGTTTTTTTGGGGGAAGAGGGTAAATGTGCCTGTGGGTTTGTTGTTGTTGTTGTTGTTGTTGTTGTTGTGTTGGGGGGTAGGAGGTTAATGTGCTGTGTTTTTTGTGTTTTTGATGGTTTTTTTTTTTAGGGGGAGACTAAATGTGCCTGTGCTGGTTTTCTTTGTTTTAGGTAGAAGGTTAAAATTATGTGGTGTGTGCGCCACCCCCCCCATCCCCGTGCCTGTGCCTGTGTGTGTGTGTGTGTGTGTGTGTGTGTGTGTGTGTGTGTGTGTGTGTGGTGTGTGTGTGTGTGTGTGTGTGTGTGTGTCGGGGAGAGGGTAAATGGGCATTTCTGGTTTGTTTGTAGTTTGGTGGGTTTTGTTTTTAAGTAATGACTTTAGATGATGTTGGTGGCAGATCTGTGTATTGATCTTCTGCTGGAAGATTGATGGTAGATTTTACACCAATACATCTTCATGCTATATGTCTTGTGGTGTGTCAAGTGTGCCTGCCAATTTGTTTTTAATTGAATCAAATGAAGATAGGGGAGACAAACACAAGGTTGTATAATGGTGTGGACAGTGTGTGAGGAGTAGGGGCTTTTTTCTTTCTTATTTTAAAATAACATTAAATGTGAAAGGAATAACAAAGATAGTCATGCGATGGCCAGGTTGGTGGCGGATCTGTGTATTGATCTTCTGCTGGAAGATGGATGGCAGATTTTACACTAACACATCTTAAGAAAAAATATATGTCAAACACTGATGGTATAGGACATTAAGTGTAGTAGATTTTTTTTTGAAGTAATGAGATCAGATGTGAATTTACAAGAAAGAATTTTGTTGTATAATAGTGTAGGAAAAAGAATGGGATATTTTATTGTCATTTTTCAATCACATCAAATAAGAAAACAAAAGGAAAGCTGCTGTTGTAATTGCCACTGATATTTCAATGATGTTTTTTACAGCATTGGATAAATCTGCTTATGTGTTTTTTCTTATCTTTGTTTTTTTGTTTTTTAAAATAAAGAGATCAATTGTGAAATGACAAGAGAGATGTAGAATGTTGTATAATTGTGTTAATAGTGTGCCCAAAGAGGATTAAAAAAAACTACTTTTAAATTGCATAAAATTTGAAGACAAAAAGTAAGCTTGTGCTGTGACTGGCATCAATATTCTGTGAAATGACTTTAGATAATGTTGGTGGCAGATTTGTGTATTGATCTTCTGCTGGAAGATTGATGGCAGATTTTACACCAACACATCTTAGGAAAAATGTATGTGAAAGACGGAAGTATAGTAGTGAAGGAAATGTAGCAGTGGTTTTTTTTAGGAGGGGAAGGGGGATGGGAAGAGAGGGTAAATGTGCCTTTTTCGGGGGAGGGGGGGGGGGGGTGGTAGAGTGTAAATATGCCTCTTTCTGGGGAGGGGGAGGGGGTTAATGTGCCTGTGTCTTTTTCTGGAGGGGTGGGGTGGGGGTAGAGATGGTAAATGTGCCTGTGTCCTTTTTTTGGTGGTGGTATGGGGGGGGGGGGGGGGGGGGGGGTTAATGTGCCTGCGTTTCTATAATTTTTGTTTGCTTTTTTTTTTTGGGGGGGGGAGGTAAATATCCACGTGTGTGTGTGTGTGTGTGTGTGTGTGTGTGTGTGTGTGTGTGTGGTGTGTGTGTTTTAGGGAGAGGGTAAGTGTGTGTGTGTGTGTGGTGGGGGGGGGGGGGGGTATTTGTTTCTGGAGAGGGTAAATGTGCATATGTGCTTGGTTTGTCCTTTTTTTTTTATAATAATGACTTTAGATGATGTTGGTTGCAGATCTGTGTATTGATCTTCTGGAAGATTGATTGCAGATTTTACACCAATGCATTTTAATGCTGTATATCTTGTTTGTAAAGTGTTCCTGCCAATTTGTTTTAATTGAATCAATTGAAGTTTTTGGAGAAATATTGAGGCTGTATAATGGTGTGGACAGTGTGTGTGGGGAGAATGGGCTTCATTTTGAAAAATCTCATTAGTTCTGAAAAGAATATAAAAAAAGATCGTCATATGATTGCCATGTTGGTGGCAGATCTTTGTATTGATCTTCTGCTGGAAGATTGATGGCAGATTTTACACCAACATATGTTACGAACAATGTACGTTAAAGACTAACGGTATATGATATTAAGTGTAGTATCGGATGAAATGTGCCTGCGTGCCTGGTTTTTCTTTTTTTCTTTTCTTTTTTTCTTTAAAGTATTGAGATCGAATGTGATTTTACAAGATAAATATAATGTTGTGTAATGCTGTAGAAAATTCGCGTCCAATGGGAAAACAAAAAAAAAGCTGGTGCTGGAATTAGTATTGATGTTTTAATAATTGTATGCATAGCACTGGATAAATCGTGTCTGTGTCTTTTTTTTTTTAAGAATGGGATCAAAAGTAAACAGCAAGGAAAATGTAGCAATGGTGTATAAAAGTGTTGAAAGTGTGCCAGAAGTGGTTTTCTGTGTTTATTTATTAATTTTTAAATCTCTTCAATTTTAATGTAAAAAAAAACAACGAAATCTGGTGCTATGAATGGCATTGATATTCTGTGAAATGACTTTAGACGATGTTGGTGGCAGATCTGTTTATTGATCTTCTGCTTGATTTTACACCAACACATCTTAGCAAAACTGTATGTCAAAGACTACTGGTTAATGATATTAAGTATAGCAGTGAGTAAAGTGTGACTGTCTTCTTTTCCCTTTTTTCAGTGATGAGATAAAAACTCATGTAAATTGGCAAGAAAAATGTAATAGTTTGTATAATATAATGGAAAGTGTGTATGATGTAAATGTTATAAGGCAAAGAGTTGGAGGTTTTTTTTGTTGGTTTTTGTTGTTGTTGTTGTTGCTTTTTTAGAAGAAAAAATATCACGCATAATCTGAAAACGGAAAGAAAGGTTGTTCTGTGATTGGCATCCATATCATGTAAAATGACTTTAGATGATGTTGGTGGTAGGTCTGTGTATTGGTCTTCTGCTGGAAGATTGATGGCAGATTTTACACCAACACATCTTACGAATAATATACAGGAAATACCTCTGGTATGTGATTCTAAGTATGGCAATGGGTAAAGTGTAACTGTTTTTCTTTTCCCTTTTTTATGGGGGGGGGGGGGGGGGGGGGGGGGGAGAGGGAGGTAAAGAGATCAATATTAATGTGAATTGGCAAGAAAATGTCGTAGTTTCTATGATGTTGTGGAAAATGTGTAAGTAAAATGGGGTTTTATTTTAACTTTAAAAAAAATCAAATTTGAAAACGAAAAGAAAGCTTGTGCTGTGATTGGCATTGACATTATGTGAAATGACTTTAGATGAGGATGGTGGCAGATCTGTGTATTGAACTTCTACTGGAAGATTGATGGCAGATTTTACACCAACACATCTTCAGAAAAATGTATGTGAAAGGCTGATGGGATATGATTTTAAGTCTAGTGTTGAATATAGTGTGCTGTGTGTTTTTGTCAGGGGGAAGGGTAATTGTTCCTGTGTTGTTGTTTTTTTGTTTGGGTTTTTGGGGGGTAGAGGGAGGGGGGGCAGAGGGTAGTTGTGCCTGGGTTTGTTTGGGTTTTCTTTTTAGGGGGGGAGAGGGTAGTTGAGGGTAGTTGTGCCTGTTTGTTTTTTGATGGGAGAGTATAATTGTGCCCTTTTTTTTTGGGGGGGGGGGGGGGAAGAGTTGTGCCTTTTTTTTTTGGGGGGGGGGAGGAGTAGAAGGGTAAATATGCCTGTGTGTTTTTATTAGCGAGGGGGGTGAGAGGTGAATGTTCCTGTATGGGTTTTTCGGGGAAGGGTAAATGTGCCTCTGTGTGTGTGGGGGGGGGGGGGGGGGAGGGGGGGAAGGTTGTGCCTTTTTTTTTTGGGGGGGGGGGGGGAGGAGTAGGAGGGTAAATATACCTGTGTGTTTTTATTAGGGATGGGGGTGAGAGGGTAAATGTTCCTGTGTGGTGTGTGTGTGTTGTGTGTGTGTGTGTGTGTGTGTGTGTGTGTGTGTGTGTTTTGTTGGGGAGAGGGTAAATGTGCCTGTGTGGATTGTTTGGGTTTTTAAAAAATGATTTTAGAATATGTTGGTGGCAGATCTGTGTATTGATCTTCTGATGGAATATTGATGGCAGAGTTTACACCAACACATCTTAAGAAAAATGTATGTGAAAGACTGATGGTATATGATATTAAGTGTAGTAGATTTTTTTTTCTGTTGTTTTTTTCTTAAGTAATGAGATCAGATGTGAGTTTACAAGAAAAGTGTTTGTTGTATAAAAGTGTAGGAAATGCACGGATGTTTTCTTTTCTCTTTTTTTTTCTTCTTTCCATCACATCAAATGTAAAAACAAAAAGAAAGCCTGTGCTGTGATTGGCATAGGTATTTCAATGATTTTGTTTACAGCATTAGATAAAACGTGTCTGTGTGCTTCGGTTTTCATTTCTTGTTTTTTTTTAAAAAATGAGATTAATTGTGAAATGACAAGATAAATGTAGAATGTTGTATATTGTGTTAATAGTGTGCCCAAAGAGGATTTTTTAAATTACTTTTTAATTGCATAAAATTTAAAGACAAAAAGAAAGCTTGTGCTGTGACTGGCATCAATATTCTGTGAAATGACTTTAGATAATGTTGGTGGCAGATTTGTGTGTTCATCTTCTGCTGGAAGATAGATGGCAGATTTTACACCAACACATCTTAGGAAAAATGTATGTGAAAGACTGAAGTATAGTAGTGAAGGAAATGTGGATGTGTTTTGGGTTTCTTTTTTAGGGGGGGGGGGAGTGTAAATGTGCCTCTTCTTGGGGGGGGGAGGGTAAATGTGCCTTTTTTGGGGGGGGAGGGAGGGTAAATGCCTCTTTTGGGGGAGGGTAAGTGTGTGTGTGTGTGGGGGGGAGGGTTAGAGGGTAAATGTGCCTTTTTTGGGTGTGTGTTAGAGGGTAATTGTGTCTTTTTTGGGGGGAGGAGGGGGGGGGTAGAGGGTAAACATGCCTTTTTTGGGGGGAGGGGGGTTAGAGGGTAAATATGCCTGTGTCTTTCTGGGGAGGGGGAGAATGTACCTGTGTTTCTTTTTTTTTTCGGGGGGGGGGGGGGGGGGGGAGGGATGAATGTCCATGTGTTGGGGTTTTTTTTCAGGGAGAGGGTGTGTGTGTGTGTGTGTTGTTTGGGGGAGATGGTAAATGTACCTGTATTGTTTGTTTGTCCTTTTTAAAAAAAAAAAAAGACTTTAGATGATGTTGGTGGCAGATCTGCGTATTGATCTTCTGCTGGAAGATTGATGGCAGATTTTACACCAGCACATTTTTATGTAAACTGTGCCTGTGAGTGAGTTTGTGTGTGTGTATGTGTTTTTTTTTATATCGAATAAAATGAAGGTTGGGAAAAAAAACACAGGCTGTATGATGGTGTGAACAGTGGGGGATGGGGGTCTATTCTTTTTTCTTATTTCAAAATCACATTAGATATGAAAGGAATAATAAAGATCGTCATGTGATTGCCATATTGGTGGCAGATCTGTGTATTGATCTTCTACTGGAAGATTGATGGCAGATTTTACACCAATACAACCTGAAAAATGTATGTAAAAGACAACTGGCATACGATTGTAAGTATAGCAGTGGGTAACGTGCAACCATTTTTTTTTTTTTTAATAACAAGATGTAAATTGGCAGGAAAAGTGTAGTAGATTGCATAATGTTGTGGGAAGTGTGTAAGGAAAGGGATTTTTGTTTCTTTAAAAAAAAAATCAAATTTAAAACCAAAAACCTTGTGCTGTGATTGGTATCAATATTCTGTGAAATGAATTTAGATGATGTTGGTGGCAGATCTGTGTATTGATCTTCTGCTGGAAGATTGATGGCAGATTTTACACTAACACATCCAACTTTCATCTTAATGCTATATGCCTTATAGTGTGTAAAATGTGCCTGCCAATTTTTTTTTTTGGGGGAAGGGAATCGTAGAATATTGGGGAGAAAACTACAGGCTGTAGAATGGTGTGGACTGTGTGTGAGGAGAAGGGGCCATTTCTTCTTTTTTTTTTTAATCACAAAGATGTTCATGTGATTACCATGTTGGTGGCAGATCTGTGTATTGATCATCTGCTGGAAGATTGATGGCAGATTTTACACCAACACATCTTACGAAAAATGTGTGTAAAAGACTGATATTAAGTGTAGTATTTTTAATGTGCCTGTGTCCGTGGTTATTGTTTTTTGTTTTTTTTTGCTTTTTGGGGGGGCAATGAGATCAATGTGAATTTACAAGAAAAATGTCTGTAGTATGATAGTGTAGGAAATGCACTGGTTGTGGTTCTTTCTTCTTTTTAATTTTTTAAAAAACCACATCAAATGTGAAAACAAAAAGAAACCATGTATTGCATTCCCTGTGATATTTCAATGATTTTATTTGTAGCTGGATAAAACGGGCCTGTGTAGTTTGGTTTTCTTTTGTTGGTTTTTTCTTTAAATAATGAGATCAAATGTAAACATCAAAAAATGTATGCTGTGTATAATGCAGTGTTTATTTTTTAATGTTTAAATTAAACAAAATTTAAAAACAAAAAGAAAGCTTGTGCTGTGATTGGCATTGATATTCTGTGAAATGACTTTAGATGATGTTGGTGGCAGATCTTTGTATTGATCTTCTGCTGGAAGATTGGCAGATTTTACACCAACCCATCATTCTTATTCCTTTTATTTTATTTCAAGGATAATTGAATAAGGATTCGTGTGCTTT
>CM060338.1:43792340-43797340 GCA_030674155.1 Stramonita haemastoma | reverse complement strand
AGTTCAGTTAAATTTTTGAATTATAATGTAAATGGTCTCTTGCCAAAACTAGAAAATGTTGACTTCATAACTTTCCTTACTTCATATGATTTTATATGTCTAACTGAGACATTTGTTGGGTTTGAGTTTGAATCTAATCTATTTGAAGATTTTGTTATATTCACCTCAAAGGCAAAAAACTGTCCCACCGAGGGAGGTACTCTGGGGGTGTAATTGTTCTAATAAGAAAAACATTTTCCGGTTTTGTAGAACACATTAATGTAGAACAAGAAAATACCGTTGTGGTAAATATACACAAAGATCTTTTCTGTACCGATAAAAGCATTATGTACATGAGCTGTTACCTACCTCCATGCGATTCTACATTTTGGAATAGCCAACAAGATATTTATGGCATGGAGATGCTAGAGCAGTGTTTTGAACATTTGTATGATTTGTATAGCAACTTTTTTGTTATGTTAACCGGAGATTTGAATGCAAGAACAGCAAGTAAGAATTATTCTTTTAATGGAAATAGCGCTGACTTTGATGAAACATCTGTTCCTGCTGAAAACCAGTTTCCAAGGAAATCACAAGATAAGGTAGTTAACAATTTTGGTGATCAATTGATTGAATTATGTAATATGTATGATTGTATTATATTAAATGGACTGAGTAAAGCAGACTTTGATGATAGTTGTACCTATGTTGGACATTCTGGGGAAAGCACTGTAGATTATTTTGTTACTTCTGTTGAACTTTTTTCTGCTATTCAAGTGGTTGCCTTAGTAGTTGAAAACTGTATAGATTCTGATCACTTACCTATTGTCATGGAGGTGGAAGTGATGAGAAATGGTAATGACTGCAACATCAAAAGAAAAGTAAGTAAAAATGATGAATTTGAAAAATATATCTGGAACAAAACACTGGAAAATGAATTTAGGAATATATGGGAGAGCAAAGATATTCAAAATGGCTTGGAAATGGCCATAGAGAACCTAGATAGTGATGTAGATGGTGCTTTAGAAGTATTTGTAGAGAGTTTAAAAGAAGCTAGTAAATGCATGCTCAAAAGATGTTGTATTGGTAGGGCAAGAAGGTCAGAATGGTTTGACAAGGAATGTAATAAAGCAAAAAAGGAATGTAGAAAGACGCTCAAATGCTTTAGAGCTACTAGAACAGAAGCTGATCGTCTAATATATGTTAAAATGAGAAAACAGTATAAGTATCTTTTGAAAACTAAAAAACACACTTTTAGAAAACAGAAAACTGAAGCACTGGCTAAAGAAACTAGCAATGGGTCAACTTTTTGGAATGAGCTCAGAAAAATGGGTTGTGTAAATAAAGAAAAAGTAGTGAACAATATTACTAATGATGAGTGGTATGAACATTTTAAAACTATTTTTCAGGGGAATAATGAAGAGCTAGAAATGAACTTAAGCAGTGATATGGAACACTTAGAGGAAACAGATCTTGTTTTGGATACAGAAATATCAGAAGCAGAAGTTATTCAGGCAGTAAACAAACTTAAAGATAGAAAAGCCAGCGGAATAGATGATATCTCAGCTGAAATGTTAAAGTGTGGGGGTAAAAATGTTATTATGTTTTTGAAAAAAATATTCAATGTTGTTTTTGATCAAGGAGTTTACCCACAGGTATGGTCTAAGGCCATAATCATACCACTTCACAAAAAAGGCAATTTAAATGATGTAGATAACTACAGAGGAATATCTCTATTGAGCATAATATCTAAATGTTATACTTCAATATTGAACATGCGACTATACTCCTGGTTAGAAAATCATGACTTAATTTCTGAATGCCAAGCAGGATTTCGTAGAAAATATTCTACAGTTGATCAGATATTTACTTTAAATGCTGTTATCCAGAACCACTTGAGTAAAAAAGGTAGAAAACTCTATGTTGCCTTTGTTGATTTCAGAAAGGCCTTTGATTCTGTTCAGCATGTTAAACTATTGCAATGCATTAAAAACCAAGGAATAAAAGGGAAATTCTTTCATGCACTGCAGGCCATGTACAAGTCATTAAAATCATGTGTACGTGCAAATTCAGAACTAACAGAACTATTTGACTGCCCTATTGGAGTACGGCAAGGCTGTGTACTCAGCCCGACACTATTCACATTATTTATAAATCAGTTAGCTGACCTAATGAATGAAAACGGTAAACATGGTGTACAATTATTCCCAGATGTAATGGAATTATTTATCTTATTATTTGCAGATGATGTGGCATTGATATCAACTACACCGAGTGGTCTTCAGAATCAGTTAAATATTTTACGAATATGTTGTGATAATATAAAATTAACTGTAAACATTGATAAAACAAAGGTCATGGTATTTAGAAAAGGGGGGTTTTGGGTCAGCATGAGAGGTGGTTCTACGATGGTAATAGATTGGAAGTAGTTAACAGCTATTGTTATTTAGGATTTAAATTTACAACGATGATTAGTGCTAAAAATGGGACACTACATTTAACAACAAAAGGCAAAAAGGCGGTAGTTCAGCTTAATAGAGTATTTCAAAAATATAAAGAAATGACAGCAAACACTTATTTTAAAATCTTTGATACGAAAATACAACCAATATTGCTATATGCTGCAGAAATATGGGGAATGAATAGGTTAGAACACATAGAAAAGGTCCACATGCGTGCATGTAAAAGGTTTCTAGGGGTGCCAACCAAGACACCCA
Organism: Stramonita haemastoma; assembly: GCA_030674155.1. NCBI lineage: Eukaryota > Metazoa > Mollusca > Gastropoda > Neogastropoda > Muricidae > Stramonita > Stramonita haemastoma. The sequence continues at coordinate 43,794,644 of CM060338.1, read as the reverse complement.
ATAAAATGGTATATGGGGATTTGGGCAGGTATCCTCTTTATGTGAATTCATATGTTACTTGCCTAAGATATTGGTTTAGATTATTACAGATGAATACAGAACGATTACCATATAAAGCCTATCAAATGTTATTACAATTAGACAGTATTGGGAAGCAATGCTGGGTATCAAAAATAAGAGAAATATTATGTATTACTGGTTTTAATATTGTTTGGTTACAGCAGGGTGTTGGGAATGTAAAAACGTTTCTGCATATATTTAAACAGAGGCTTGTGGATATGTTTGCCCAAGAATGGGCAGGCACTCTCAGAGAGCGTGACAGATATAAGCCCTACTCATTATTCAAGACTGTTTTTGAAAGGGAAAAATATATTCTGGATATTGATGTGTATTGCTTTCGTGTTGCTATTTCGCATGTTAGATTCAATGTTCTTCCTCTGAATAACAATGTAAATCGCTACAAGGATTCTGACCATGACAAAGCTTGTCCATTTTGTAAAAATCATATTGAAAATGAACACCACTTTTTGTTTGCATGTCCAATGTATGATGATGTGAGGTCTAAATTTCTAAAGGAATCAAAAGATCTTCCTTTGCACGTTTTGCTAAGAGCCAAAAACCCTATTCATAGACATAATCTATCAAAGTATGTGTTTCATGCAATCAAAAGACGGAAGAAAATATTTTAAAGCACTGAGATTAGCATGATCTTTACTTCTAGGTGAATGTGCCTATCTATGAACGAGGGTATGTTTGTGTGTGTGTGTGTGTGTGTGTGTGTGTGTGTGTGTGTGTGTGTGTGTGTGTGTGTGTGTGTGTGTGTGGCGTGTGTGTGGGCTGTGTGTGTGTGGTGTGTGTGTGTGTGTGTGTGTGTGTGTTGTGTGTGTCGCGTGTGTGTGTGTGTGGGTGTGTGCGTGCGCGCGTGGTGCGTGGCGTGCGTGTGTGTGTGTGTGTGTGTGTGTGTGTGTGTGTGTGTGTGTGTGTGGGGGTGGTGTGTGTGTGTGTGTGTGTGCAAAAACCAGCAAATATCTCGAATAGAAAATTACAGGGTTAGTGTGACTGTGCAGTACTGGAATTCAAATCAGCAGCGTTGCCGTGATAACTACCTTGATGGTAAATGTAATAATGAATGTTACAAATGTTTTCTCCCAGTCTAGTTGGTGTGTTTGATTTGCTATGATTATAAAATACTTTTCTGATTCTCAGCTTGCTTTATTTACATAAAAGATGATGGTGATGTAAATGTTGAAGACGATGGTGATGTAAATGCTGAAGATGATGGTGATGTAAATGTGGAAGACGATGGAGATGGTGATGTAAATGCTGAAGATGATGGTGATGTAAATGCTGAAGATGATGGTGATGGTAGTGTCAATGTTGAAGATGATGATGATGGTGATGAAAACTCTGAAGATGATGGCGATGTAAATGATGAAGATAAAGGTGATGGTAATGTAACTGCTGAAGATGATGGTGCCGGTGATGTAACTGTTGAAGATGATGGAGATGGAGATGTAAATGTTGACAATGATGGTGATGTAAATGTTGAAGATGATGTGATCTAAATGTTGAAGATTATGGTGATGGTGATGTAAATATTGAAGATGATGGGGATGGGGATGTAAATGTTGAAGGTGATGATGATGTAAATACTGAAGATGATGGTGATGGTGTTGCAAATGCTGAAGATGATGGTGAGGTAAATGTTGAAGATGATGGTGATGTAAATGCTAAATATGATGGTGATGTAAATGTTGAAGATGATGATGATGTAAATGCTGAAGATGATGGTGATGATGAGGATGCAAATGCTGAAGATGATGGTGTTGTAATTGTTGAAGATGATGGTGATGTAAATGCTGAAGATGATGGTGCTGGTGATTTAAATGTTGAAGATGATAGTGATGTAAATGTTGAAGATGATGGTGATGTACATGCTGAAGATGATGGAGATGTAAATGTTGAAGATGATGGGGATGGTGATGTCAATGCTGAAGATGATAGTGATGTATATGTTGAAGATGATGGTGCTGGTGATGTAACTATTGAAGATGATAGTGATGTAAATGCTGAAGATGATGGTGCTGGTGATATAAATGTTGAAGATGATGGTGATGCAAATGCTGAAGATGATGGTGAGGTAAATGTTGAAGATGATAGTGATGTAAATGCTGAAGAAGATGGTGATGTAAATGTTGAAGATGATGGTGATGTAAATGTTGAAGGTGATGGTGATGGTGATGTAAACGCTGGAGATGATGGTTATGCATATGTTGAAGATGATGGTGCTGGTGATGTAACTGT
>CM060338.1:43784840-43787340 GCA_030674155.1 Stramonita haemastoma | reverse complement strand
CATTTATGCGTACATTGTACCATGTTTCTTTCCGACAAACTTGGCAAAATACATGGGGGTTGCCATCTTCGGGGCTGTGGTGTCGCCACAAGTCCAGCGCCACACACATCAAATATGATTTGAAAGTTTGTATGCATAGAGTAGAATAGGGTCTTGGTGCCGTGGGCTCTGTAACTGATTAAAAGTGCGGGTGGCAAGGGCCGAAAACGGCGTTTTCGTCACATCTTTGGAAGGCTTCTTCAGCTTATTCATGAGAGGGTGTGTATGCATGCGCGCGTGCGTGCGTTTGCTGGTGTTCCTGTGTGCGATTATTTTTGTTTGTGCGTGTGGAGGAGACCCTGCAGATTTCTGTGGTGCCTGATATTGTATGATAATATTATTTGACGTGTGTTGCGGGGGTCATTTTTGGTACACTGTACCCTGTTTCTTTGGGACAAACTTGGCTCTGTACAAGCGGGGTTGCCATCTTCGGGCTGTGGTGTCGCCACAAGTCAAACGCCACACACATCGAAAATGGTTGGGAAGTTTGTATGCATAGAGTAGAATAGGGTCTTGGTGCCGTGGGCTCTGTAACTGCGGAAAAGTGCGGGTGGCAAGGGCCGGAAAACGGCGTTTTCGTCACATCTTTGGAAATGCTTCTTTAGCTTTATTCATGGGAGGGTGTGTATGCATGCGCGCGCGCGTGCGTGCGTTCGCTGCTGTTTGTGTGTGTGCCAATTTTTTTGTCTGTGCGTGTGGAGGAGACCCTGCGGATTTCTGTGGTTATGATATTATTATTTAATGTGTGTACTAGGGGTCATTATTACGTCACATTTTGTCCAGCCTTCTGCTTATTCATAGTGTGTTTGGGGAGGGGGGGGGGGGGGGTATGCAAGCGGTGCTGTTTGTGTGTACGTTTGTGTGTGCATGAATGTGGTGATGCTGTGGCGCATGATATTGTATGATATTATTATTATCATTTGATGTGTGTTGTGGAGATCATTTATGCGTACATTGTACCATGTTTCTTTCCGACAAACTTGGCAAAATACATGGGGGTTGCCATCTTCGGGGCTGTGGTGTCGCCACAAGTCCAGCGCCACACACATCAAATATGATTTGAAAGTTTGTATGCATAGAGTAGAATAGGGTCTTGGTGCCGTGGGCTCTGTAACTGATTAAAAGTGCGGGTGGCAAGGGCCGGAAAACGGCGTTTTCGTCACATCTTTGGAAGGCTTCTTCAGCTTATTCATGAGAGGGTGTGTATGCATGCGCGCGTGCGTGCGTTTGCTGGTGTTCCTGTGTGCGATTATTTTTGTTTGTGCGTGTGGAGGAGACCCTGCAGATTTCTGTGGTGCCTGATATTGTATGATAATATTATTTGACGTGTGTTGCGGGGGTCATTTTTGGTACACTGTACCCTGTTTCTTTGGGACAAACTTGGCTCTGTACAAGCGGGGTTGCCATCTTCGGGGCTGTGGTGTCGCCACAAGTCAAACGCCACACACATCGAAAATGGTTGGGAAGTTTGTATGCATAGAGTAGAATAGGGTCTTGGTGCCGTGGGCTCTGTAACTGCGGAAAAGTGCGGGTGGCAAGGGCCGGAAAACGGCGTTTTCGTCACACTCTTTGGAAATGCTTCTTTAGCTTTATTCATGGGAGGGTGTGTATGCATGCGCGCGCGCGTGCGTGCGTTCGCTGCTGTTTGTGTGTGCCAATTTTTTTGTCTGTGCGTGTGGAGGAGACCCTGCGGATTTCTGTGGTGTAATGATATTATTATTATTAATGTGTGTACTAGGGGTCATTATTACGTCACATTTTGTCCAGCCTTCTGCTTATTCATAGGTGTTTGGGGTGGGGGGGGGGGGGGGGGGGGGGGTATGCAAGCGGTGCTGTTTGTGTGTACGTTTGTGTGTGCATGAATGTGGTGATGCTGTGGCGCATGATATTGTATGATATTATTATTATCATTTGATGTGTGTTGTGGAGATCATTTATGCGTACATTGTACCATGTTTCTTTCCGACAAACTTGGCAAAATACATGGGGTTGCCATCTTCGGGGCTGTGGTGTCGCCACAAGTCCAGCGCCACACACATCAAATATGATTTGAAAGTTTGTATGCATAGAGTAGAATAGGGTCTTGGTGCCGTGGGCTCTGTAACTGATTAAAAGTGCGGGTGGCAAGGGCCGGAAAACGGCGTTTTCGTCACATCTTTGGAAGGCTTCTTCAGCTTATTCATGAGAGGGTGTGTATGCATGCGCGCGTGCGTGCGTTTGCTGGTGTTCCTGTGTGCGATTATTTTTGTTTGTGCGTGTGGAGGAGACCCTGCAGATTTCTGTGGTGCCTGATATTGTATGATAATATTATTTGAGTGTGTGTTGCGGGGGTCATTTTTGGTACACTGTACCCTGTTTCTTTGGGACAAACTTGGCTCTGTACAAGCGGGGTTGCCATCTTCGGGGCTGTGGTGTCGCCACAAGTCAAACGCCACACACATCGAAAATGGTTGGGAAGTTT
>CM060338.1:43761431-43784740 GCA_030674155.1 Stramonita haemastoma | reverse complement strand
CTTTTTTTCATTTTTTTATGCCCCCTTTAAAGGGACTGTAAATGCTCTCTTTTTAGTTTGATAATTGTCTGTTAATACAACCACTTTAATTTGATAATTGGTGTGTAATTGCCTACCACTTAAGTTTGATAATTGTAAATTGTCTGTGAACGCTACCATTTTATAACTCTCTGTAAATGCTTTCTCTTTAGTTTGATAATTGTGTATAAGTGTACCACTTTAGTTTAAATATTATTGTCTGTGGACGCTACCATTTTAGTTTGTCTTGGAAATGCTACAACTTTAGTTTGATAATTGTCTGTTGATGATACCACTTAAGTTTAATAATTGTTGTCTGTGAACGCTACGCTTTATTTTTAATTGTCTGTGAATACTTCCACTTTAGTTTGATAATTATTGCATGTAAATGCTACCACTTGCATGAAGCCTTGCTGATGTAATCCAGACCGTTCCTTTATCTTTGTTATTTTTTTCCCTTTATTTTCAGCATTATTAACCACATTATATGATAAATTGCTGATTTGTGGGTGCTTTTTTTATATTGTGATTGGTGCGTTCTGAATATTCTGCTACTGTCTTGTGGGTATTTTTTTTCCTTTGTAATATTAATTGTTTACATGTTTCCCGTTTTAATGTTATGGCTTTGTACCCGCTTAAATTTTCTCTTTCTATGAGTAAATAAAGTGTTTTTGAATTTGAATTTTATATTATTTACAGCAGATTTACCAAAGAGGGCTCTGGATTTGAACCACGAATATAAGGTGCTGCTGTAAGGCATTCCGTCCCCAGCAACTGGTGTTGTTTTTTGTTCCTTGGGTGTTATGAATAAATTTGTTGTTTTGTGATGTATGAAGTTGATTGGGAAAGTATGTATTTCGAGATTGCCTGCCTTCAACAGCCCGAAATCCCATCACCTTGACAATTTGTGTGTGTGTTGTAGGGGTGTGTTGTGTGTGTGTGTGTGTGTGTGTGTTGTGTGTGTGTGTGTGTGTGTCCCCGCACGCACGCAAGTGCGGGTTTGTGGTGTTTTTAAATTTGATTTCGCGAAAAGTATTATTATTGGCTGCCTGTGTAAGAATAGCGATTTGATTTGCTCTTGCAAGATATAGCGCTATATAAGTTCCACGTATTATTATTATTATTATTATTATTATTATTATTATTATTATTATTATTATTATTATCATCATTATTATTAAGTTGAATTCAAGTGCTTTGATTTGTTTTTACAAGATATAGCGCTATATAAATTGTTTATTACTATTATTATTATTATTGCTATTAACATTTTTATTCTATTTTCTTTTATTTCTAAATTGGAATGGAATTCTGATAGCACAAAGCAGAGTAAGGGTTGTAAAAGAGAAATTAGTATGGCAAATAATTTATCAGAGTCGAAATAAATGCCCGTGTAACTGACAAAAGAACTATAAATTGTGAATGCTTATGAAATAAGTGAACAATCTAAGGGAAGTAATTGGCGGCGCTGGCCGTTCATAAACTTTGAAAAGAATACCTTTTTCCTTATTCATTTTTAGCAGACAGACCATGTCATCATCAACCGAAGATGGAGCAGCTCTCTTCAGGATGTCAGGGCCTACAGAGGAGCGGACGTTGCCAGTGACCACACCCATGTTGGCCGTCGTTGCCTTGAAGCTGCGTCGATCACGAGGAAGACAGGCACGTCAGCAAAGATTAGACTCTGGCAGGCTGAATGAGACGCTCACCAAACAAGCCTTTGCAGTAGAAGTGAGGAACAGATTTCAGGCACTGGGGGAACAGCAGGAGATAACAATAGACAGCTTCAATCAGATACTTCGGGAAACAGGAGAAAAAGTACTAGGCTTCCGACGAAAGAAGAAAGAAGAGTGGATCAAACAAGAAACCTGGAAAAAGATAGATGAGAGGAAGTTAACTAAGCAGAAGATCAACGACACCAGATCAGAGCGCTTGAAAGAGCAGCACAGAAGATATGCAGAACAGGACAAGGAGGTGAAGAAGATGACAAGAGCCGACAAGAAAGACTACATAGAGAAACTGGCAGATGAGGCAGAGGAAGCAGCAGGTAGACATGATCTAAAGACACTGTACAAGATCAACAAGCAGCTGAACAATGGGTTTAAAAACTGCGATGTGCCGGTGAAGGACAAAAATGGAAAGGTTGTTGAGGGAGAGGCAGGAAAACTACAGCGTTGGAGGGAACACTTCGAGTCGGTTCTGAACAGACCGGACCCCCCTCAGCTAGCAGACATCCAGCCGGCAGATATAGACCTTGACATCTGCACCGATCCACCGAGCCTGGAAGAAGTGACAGCAGCAATCAAGGCAATGAAGAGCGGCAAGGCACCAGGGGCAGATGGTGTGACGGCAGAGATGTTAAAGGCAGATATGGATGTGATGGCTCTCATTCTGACTGAGATCTTCAGGCAGATTTGGGTAGAAGGTCAGATCCCTGAAGCATGGAAAACTGGTCTCATCTTCAAGTTGCCCAAAAAGGGAGATCTTGGAGACTGCAACAACTGGAGGGGCATAACACTTCTTTCCCTCACCAGTAAGGCCTTCAGCAGGATTGTGCTGTCCAGATTGACGGCAGCCCTTGAGAAGGATCTCCGACCACAGCAAGCAGGTTTCCGCCCTGGGCGATCCTGCTCAGATCACATCTTCACTCTGCGCCAGATTCTGGAGCAGAGCAATGAGTGGAATGCACCGCTGTACGTCAATTTCATTGACCTGGAGAAGGCGTTTGACAGCATCCACCGAGAGTCCTTATGGAAGATCCTAAGGCACTATGGAGTCCCTGCAAAACTTGTCCGGGTCATTGCAATGTTGTACGGCGACTTCAAATCCCAGGTCATCTGCGACACAGAGTTTACGGAAGCCTTCAGCGTCAGCACAGGAGTGAAGCAGGGCTGCATCCGATCGCCTTTCCTCTTCATCCTGGCCATGGACTGGATTATGAAGAATTCCATGGACGGAGAGAGGAGAGGGATCAGATGGACCATGACAATGACAGCAACAAAAACAATGGAAGATCTGGATTTTGCTGATGATATCGCCCAGCTGTCACACCGCCACCAAGACATGCAGGAAAAGACAGATGTCATGGCAACAACTGCTGGAAGCCTTGGCTTGAAAATCAGCACCAAGAAGACAAAGAACATGAGAATGAATGCCAGAGTCCAAGAGAACATCAGACTGAATGGGGATCAGATCGAGGAAGTAAATGACTTCACCTATCTTGGATCCACAATGTCAAACACAGGAGATGGGGAGGTGGAGATCCGGGCTCGACTTGTAAAAGCCAGCCAGGCCTTCGCCTCACTCAGGAGCACATGAAAGGCAGGGAACATACGCCTGAAGACCAAATTAAGAATTTTCCAATCAAACGTGATTAGCACCCTCCTTTATGGATCAGAGTCATGGAAGATGACCAAAACCATCAGCAACAAACTTGATGTCTTCCAAAACAGATGCCTCAGACGCATTCTACGCATCTTTTGGCCGAATACCGTCACCAATGAAGAACTCCACCGAAGAACAGAAACTGAACCCATCTCCATGCAAGTCAAAGGGAGGCGTTGGCGATGGATAGGACATGTGCTCCGCCAGCAGACTACAGCCATATCCAGAATCGCCCTACGATGGACTCCAGACGGTCGAAGAAAGAGAGGCCGCCCCAAGGAAACTTGGAGGAGAACAGTAGAGAGGGAGATGAAGGAAAAGGGTTGGACATGGGGCCATCTGGAGCGTATTTCAGCCGACCGACATCAGTGGCGGGCTCTAGTTGAGGCCTTATATGCTACCTGAGCACAAAGAGGACTAGATAGATATTCATTTTTAGCAGTTTTCATTATACTACGATTATGAAGCAATAAAGGCTGCAAGAGAAATAATTTTTCTCTACTTGTTCCGTCAGTCATTCTGACTTAGATTGATTTTGTTTTGTAGAGAATAAAACGGGTATAGTAGGCACATGGTGTAGGCACTGAATATATTAATTGCCCCCTAATGGAAAGCGCAAATGTCGTGGTTTTAAAGGCAAACTGTCCAAACCTATGGCTGCCAGCTACTGGATGGCAGACAGACAACCGCAGATGTGTGGACTGCAGCAGCAAAACAGCACAGTGCACATACACTCTATCACAGGTAAGTTTACCTGTCTCCTCTGTAACTGAAGGTGCTAGCCCTGGAACCCAAACTTTGCCCTCCTCCTCACACTACAGATACACAGCAACTAACCAGGGACCCGGGGACTGGATTGAAATGTGCATCGGTCAATAAACCATCCCCTGAGAAAGGCGCAGAGCCGAAATATTGGGAAAAATTGATGTTCTTGTTGTTGTCTCTTTTGTTGGCATCTCTCTCTGTCTCTGTATATCTCTCTCTATATATATATACACACACATATGGCGCTGAGAGACTTCAGAGAGCTAAAGTTAGTACAAGGACTTTGCCAACGCAGAGTTATTACCCAGAGCTTTTGAACATAAGCCAGATCCTCGTGACTGGTCAAGAAACACTGGCCCAGGAAATCGTTTTAAAGATGACTGGCCAGTCAGGGTCCTCCTCCTCCTCCGTCCATTCAGTCCTGTCAGCACTTTCCTCCTCTCCCTTCAGTATCTAATCCAAGCAAAGTTCTTGAGGCACCCCTCCCACCTCAGACTCCTCTAACTCACCCACGAATGCAGGAGGCATCAGCCCCGTCTGTCCATCCCCCAAACAACTTCAATTTAGAGAACATCACCCCCTGTTTACCCCCAATGAATGGTATGTATCAGCGGCGTCGCTCAGATCCAATCCATCCATACACAGAAAAATTACTAATCATGGCTTCTCAACTGCTACAGTAGCAACTCACACACCAGTTCTATCCTGCTGCCAGAACTAGTTACTAACCTCCTGCCCCACCTTCTGTCCTTATATTCCATGTTTTCTCCCCTGTAATGTTGGACTCTAGGTCAGGATTGATACAACCAGTAAAAATCATCGTGTTGAACTGCAGGTGTGTGAAAGTACCGTGAAAGAAAGAGATGATGGAAAGGAAATAACCTGTTGATGGTGTAGATTGTTGAATTGACTTATTACTATCGGTATTACCTTTTTCATCCTTGTTACATTATAAATGTAATAAGTTCCAATTTAGCTGTATCTGATAGCATTTGTTTACATTCGTGTTCACCCTTATTGTGTTACTTCCCCATCCCTAACTCCTTGACTAAGCCCTTGCCCCGATTTAGTTTTGGCAAGAGTTTGTGTTCATATTGAAATTTTGATTTGTGTATGTTGTATAGTGGAATTATTGAATATAGTTATTGATATGCCAGGGACTCGTGACAGTTGGCCGTCAGCAGATGGTCTCAGAATAGGATTTCTAAATATCAATCATATTATTAACAAAGGTGCGTAACAGAATCCAGCAAACCATTGGTCCCTACGAAAATCTATCAATCGTAAAGAAGCGTAAACTTAAATGGGACTGGCATGTCACAAGATCAAATGGACTTGCAAAAACAATACTGCAAGGCATTGTCCAAGAAGGAAGAAAAAGAGGCAGACCAAGGAAGAGATGGGAGGACATCAGTGAATCGACAGGCCTAGAACTAAAAAAAATTGAGAAAGGCAGAACAGAGAAAGGAATAGAGGGAACTGGTTGTCAAGTCTTCAGGGATGCCCCCATGGTCACCAGATTAAGGGATGGATGAATTGATAGATTAACAAAATGTCCGATGTTTCTCATATTCTGTCAAATCCACACAAAAATTTTCATATATTTGGTTTTGCGGAATCCCGATTATCTGAACACATTTCTAATAATGAACTTGTTATTTCTGGTTATCAGATAATCCGCAAAGATCCCCTCCAACGAAAGGAAACGGGTTTGTTTATTTATTTACACGAAAACATCCGCTACAAACGAATTGAATCACTTGAAAACAGTTGTTTAGAATCAGTGTGGTTTCAGATATCCTTGAAAAAACCCAAACCGATCCTTGCCGGTTTTATTTATAGAAATCCGACAGAACTTATAGACTGGTATGACAGGTTTATTTAAATGATGGAGGAAGCCTCACTACTCTCAGACGAAATTCTATTAGGTGACTTCAATATAGATTCGTTAAAAACAAACCAGAAATGGATACAAAGTTATGACTCTTTTCATCTTACGCAGTTAACTGAGAAACCTACAAGAATCACCGACACATCCAAAACACTAATTGATCACATTTATTCAACTTCACCAAGTCATATCATAGAAGTATGTTGCCCTGCCTTTGGATGCAGTGACCACCTTCCAGTGTGCTTAACATGGTCAAAAAAGGGTATAGAGATTCCTAAGAGCTGCCATAAGATCATTAAATACAGATGCTTATCTTACTTTGACAAAAATGCATTTTTATTAGATTTACTCAATTCTTCTTTATCCTTGGTCTATCAGTTTACTAGCCCTGACGAAGCGTTTGAGGTATGTTTCCACAGTGTTCTCAATATATATATATATATATATATATATATATATATATATATATATATATACATATATATATACATACATATATATACATATAAATATATATAGTTATCGGGCAGGGAGATTGTTCCCTGTGATAGGAAATGTAGGAATTTCTTTTTTGGAAACATCGATTGTGAGAAAAAGATATTGTTTTTACAAGCGCTGTGTCAGGAATGATAAATTACAGAATAGAGTGGAGGCCAGCAGAGTTAGAGAGGAGAATCTGACAGCAGAGTTAGAGAGGAGAATCTGACAGCAGAGTTAGAGAGAGGAGAATCTGACAGCAGAGTTAGAGAGGAGAATCCAAGCATTCGAGAGCAAGTGCCACAGAAGACTCCTCAAAATATCATACAAAGAGCACAAGACCAATAACTATGTGAAAGAAGAAATCAAAAAGCGTGTGGGCCCCCAAGAGCCTTTGCTCTCCACCATAAAGAGGAGAAAGCTGATGTGGTTTGGTCACACCACAAGACACAACACCTTAGCAAAAACCATCTTGCAAGGAACAGTCGAGGGCAAGAGAAGAAGAGGCCGCCAAAAGAAATCAGGGGTTGACAACATCAAAGAATGGACCGCCCAACCCCTGCAACACCTCCTACTAGCCACACAGGATCGTGAAGCATGGAAAAAGATCTCTGTTGCGTCTTCTCTCATGTCCACCCTACGTCCTTTGGGACATGGGACTGCGTGAGTGAGAGAGTGAGTGAGTGTCAGGAATGATAAATTACAGAATAAAGTAGAGGCCGTTTTTTCTATTAGTATTCATATGAGTGACTGAAAACCTAAGTGTTTGCATTTTGTAAATGAATGTGTTTGAACACTGATATTAAATACACAGAATTTAGTCTGGTGAACAATTTGCAAAACAGAGAACATGAATGCCTCCAGAATTGACCAAAGAACCATGAATTGTGAACGGTTTTAAGTTGAACAATTTAAGGGAAGTAAACCGGCAGTGCCGGCCAATCCAATCCAATCTTGTTGTTTATAGCCCTGCCGACCACAGAGACCATATCGGGGCTGTCACTTTGTCAATTTTCTATATCCCAGATTAAAGCTCTACAACTACAACACAAATTAAAACAGGGTTTAATACCAATTCTATTGTATCAACGCCTTGACTAACCATAAGGGTCAACCCAGGACCGCCACAGCGTTGTAGGAGAAACCACATGAATAACACATAAAATGCGATAATACCCAGCATCAGCCCTTGGACGTTTTGAAAGGAATACATCTTTCTTTGCTGTTTTCGCGGCCTTCAAATATCATAATAATGACGAGATGATGAATCTTAAAAAAGAAATGTTTTCCCTCTACCTGTTTTATAAAGAACTGGTATTCAAGGTTACTTTGTTTTTGGGAGTTTGGGAATAAAATGAGCAGACTGGGACCACGACGTGGGCTCTGAAGAGAAGAAGAAGAATTATCATTCTCTCATAATTTAGCCTGTTTCCAACAGCACCCTCCTCCCAATTCAAGGTAATATTCCTGTCCAAAAATCACATATGTGCTAAGCTAAAATTTGTTTTTTGCAGGTTGTTCTTGTGTTTCTACCACTTTCTTTCTTCTTGTTAACCTTCTTGGATTCGGGGAGCTGATTTCGTGGCGAACAGACGTGTTTTCTGCACTCTCTCCAGCCATGCACTGAACTGAATTGTTTGAGCTGATGTGGGGGACTTAGACAAAATTCAACTCGGGTCGAACGTCAAACTTTCGCAAACTGAATTGTTGAGCCGATTTGGGGGACTTAGACAAACAGGTATATTACCAAACTTTCACTGATTATGCCATCCAGTTACAGGGACCAGCCAATTAGCTGCGTCTTTCTTGCCTTCATGAGACGACGTCAACATCTAAGCGTCCTAAGGTAAGAGGAGTGGTTTCCTGCCATATTACGCGGACTTTAGGTCAGCGTGTTTTCTTCACCTTAAAGAAGAATGTGCGCTCTTCCTTTTCAAACATGCGTCATTCAAGCCTTCCAACAGACCGACCACAGGCGCTGGATTCGGTACAATGACTGCCTTGTTTGTTGCTGTCTTCATTTCACATTTTCTCCTCCAGTGCATGGATGTCGAAAGCAATCCAGGCTCTCAATATACAGAGAGAAGAGACCGTGTCCACACCGACACATGGACTGGTTTCCTGTCAAACAGAAATGGACCATTAATGAGATGGCTCCCATCTCAGACATGCCCCGGACCGAAATCCTGCTACCAACAAGCGCCCCACACTACCATCCTCTACTGGCAGTGGCTCCAGGCACGGTACACCAATCCAATCATGTTGTTTATAGCCCCGCCGACCACATAGGCCATATTGGGGCTGTCACAATTTAAAATTCATATTAAAATTGTGCAACTATATATAGATTAAAACGGGGTATAAAACAAACTTCACTGTCCATGCTTGTATCGATGCCCTGGTCAACCATACGGGTCAGCCTATGAGGTCACCACAGGCACGGTACACAGCATGCCATATCACAGAGGGACTATTCCGCACGTCTTGGAGAGCTTCACTTATTTATTTATTCTTTTATATCGAGGATAATGGAATAAGCAATCATGTGCTTTTTTACATCCATTCCCCGTGTGTATGCAGTTTTGTTAATCCTGTCATCTGTTCCCACCGACACACAATGGCCTGCTCTTACTACAAGAAAAATATACATGTCTCTATGAAAACACAGACAGCTGGATGAGCTGAAATCCAAGTTTTCTGAGTTGACCAGCTCAATGGCTGATGTTCAAGCGTGGTGCTAGACCCAGTTCACTGAAAACAGGGATCTGAAAGACTCAGTAAACCAACTCTCCACCAGTACTTCACGTCAACTGCAAGGTACCCGTGAACACCAGAGAAGAATAGATGACAACATGACCACTTTGTACGACTGGTGTAGGTCACTGCAACAAGAAAACAACACACTTGAGGTCCGATATTGCCAGACTGACAGACCGCGTCAGAAGTCAGCCCATGAGCTCTGAGCAGTCACAGGCAGGACCAGCTACAGTCTCGCAGGAAGACCTTTCTGAAATCCTGAAATGGTGTCAGTCTATTCAAGCTGATAATGATGCCTTAAAAGAAGAGGTCAAATATCTCTCATCTACATGTGAAACACTAGAAAACCAGTGTGGGAGACTGCTTGACTGCAACACTCACATTGATGACAAAAGTGCCACCATGGACAAAAAGCTGGAAAAACTGGAAGCAAGTTCACGAGCTCGTAACATCAAGTTCTTCAATGTGTTTGAGGGAGCAAGAATGAAGGAGACTGTGCCCGACAGTAACATCGAGTTCTTCAATGTGTTCGAGGGCAACAGCAAGAATGAAGGAGACTGTGCCCGACAGTAACATCGAGTTCTTCAATGTGTTCGAGGGCAACAGCAAGAATGAAGGAGACTGTGCCCGACAGTAACATCGACTTCTTCAATGTGTTCGAGGGCAACAGCAAGAATGGAGACTGTGCCCGACAGTAACATCGAGTTCTTCAATGTGTTCGAGGGCAACAGCAAGAATGGAGACTGTGCCCGACAGTAACATCGAGTTCTTCAATGTGTTCGAGGGCAACAGCAAGACTGAAGGAGACTGTGCCCGACAGGTAGTGCAGTTGCTGAACCGTTTCTACCCCAGCAAGGTATGGACCACCGATGATGTGGAGACAGTCAGACGGGTGGGCCCAAGAAAGAACAGCTCTCACCCCAGACCTCTCATTGCCACAATACACATTTTCTTTTTTAACCAATAATTTCTTTCATCTCAGTGAAATGAAAACATTGAAAATGAAGGAATACGTATACGCACTCTTCTGTCCTTTAGTGCATCCATTCATGTATGTTGGTATGATTACTATCTCTTTATCGAGCACACACACACACACACACAGGCACGCACGCACGCGCGCGCGCGCGCGCGCGCGCACACACAAAATAAATGAGCACAAAAAATAATCTCGGTAACTGCATTTCCAACTTAACCCCGCCTTTTTATGTTTAGACAAACATCTATTTGCTAAAACTTTCCCCCTCTCTTACAAAAAACAAACGTTTCGCCCTATTTTTGTTCTTACACTCACTCCCACAGACGACTTAGCCATAACTTTTCTTATGCCCTTTCCCACATACAGCTACCCATCCCGTCCCCTTTGTCCAATATCCTTTTCCCTAAAACACTCCAATTTTCTTCCACACCTGAAAACGCAAGAAATAAAAAAGGCTTGTTTCTGTGTCACGTCTTGTAACATGATGTCTACCTGCCTTTCGTGTCCACATGTGGGGCCAGGTTAAGAAATAAAGGTTAGTGTCAAGGTTAGTGTTAGAAATTAACATTAGTAACTGGGAAAGGGCTGTCAGTCTGCTGGCTTGTCTGCCTGACTGCATACAAGCATGTGGACACAAATGGCACATAGACACAATGGTACATAGCTTTGGACACAACCGTTTGGAAGTTTTCTTTAAATCACAAATCACCTGTCCTATCAACAGACCATGGCTGTTTCTGTTGCTTCACTGAGTGGAATTTTTATGACCATTGCCCAGTTCTGGTATCAGCTCAGTGGTTCCTGGCAGCCTACCTCTGTTTTCAAATGGCGGTGTTTTCAAAAGAACCAAACTTAAGTTGATCAACGAACAAACAAGTCCACATGTGCGGTTATTTCTTTCTTTTTAATTTCCCCATCATTTAACTACAATTTTTTAGCTTTGAAATAAGGAATTTCGCCTACTGTCTTTTTTGAAAAATCGCGTCTGTTTCCAAAAGAACCCATGTTGAACTGAACAAAGATAGTTACTATCCCCAAATAAAACTACCAGAGAAAAACCTGCTTTTTTTCTATTCCCACTTACCTAGCCATACCTATCTTACCTCTTTCTCCCAATTGACAAAAGGACCTAGTAGGTAAACTAAGGAAACAAAAATGAACCACATGTACAAAAAGCCCCTCTTTTATTTTTTAGCCTTTTAATTTTATTTCCAATAACCTAGCCACACATAACCTGCCCTCCCCCTCCAATTATCAGTTTCCCTTTAGTACCTTCTCTACAAAATCAACTACGATTTCCCTCCTATCCCCCCAAAAGCTTAGTTACACACACACACACACACACACACACACACACACACACACACACACACACACACACACACACACACAAACATACACACTCACATAGAGTGTGTGCACATTAAAACCTGTTTTACCTATTTTGTACCAGTGGGAAGGATAAAGTTTTTGTAACCGCGTGCACACGGAGACTAGACGTAAAATTGCACATGAATGCTTATCCACTATCCTTGAAATGGAAGAACACACAGACAGACTCAGACACAGACAGACAGACAGACACACACACACAGGTATAATTTTGTCAGGCCTCCATTCCCCCATATCTGTTCTCAATTGACCTCCAGTGTACATCCCCATCTTCAACCCCCCCCCCCCCTTCCTCATCAGATTATTTTCATGTTGGCTGGAGCATTAGCTACCACTTGTGTCGAAATCTGTTACCTTGTATCTGTTTTGTAGCAACTTCGTTGAAACAAAGTTTTGAAATCTGCTCTGGTAAGTTAGCTTCAGCTTAGAACCCCCCTCTCCCCCACTCCTCCAACCCCACCCCCTCTTTGCAGACCAATGTGTTTTATCACATGTACAGCGAAAACGCTTGTTTTGTTTGATGCTACTCTCTGCTTTTATCTATTACACAGAATACAATGCCTAGTTTTAGCCTTACTATGACGTTTCGAACTCTGACAAAAAACGTCCTCCAACTTTGTGAACAAGACCGACTTCTGGAGACTTACTGCGCATGTGCAAAAATGATTTTTTGTCTTCTTGGAGACTTCGATGTCAGCTAGTACTGGTTCGTTTCGTCCACCCGCTCACACTTATTTTTAACATTTATTTATTTTTTCACACAGAAATGTATCTTTAGTTTATCATCATTCTTAATGGGAATACTTTTGATAAATGAGCCTCGACTTTCAACGGTTTTCAAGATGTTTGTCATATGTGACCATTTAGGTCATTTTCAAAATGATTCAAGGTCTTGGATCTGATATTCCTCAATTTGAGTTTTAAATCCGAAAATCGCCAAGACGGAACTTCGTTTAAAACGGAAGGAAAATCCCCCATGTACAATGCATCCATCACAGACCAAAGAACTAGGAATTGTGAACGCTTGTAAAATAAGCTGAACAATCTAAGGGAGATAACCGGCAGCGCCGACCAATCCTGTCCAATCCAATCTTGTTGTTTATAGCCCTGCCGACCACAGAGGCCATATCGGTGCTGTCATGTTGCCATTTTGTTTTTGAATCTCAGATTAAAACTGTCACGGCGTTGTGGGAGAAACCACGTTAATTAAATAACACCTGAATGAGATAAAACCACAGCACTGGCTATTGTATGTTCTAAAAAGAATGACTATTTCTTTTCTTTTTTTGGGGTGTTTAAACATTATAATGATCACAATATACGAACTGTGAATGCTTGTGATTTAGGTTGAATGATCTAAGGGAAGTAACTGACGGCACCGTCCAAATCTCCTTTGACAGGTGTGTCCCTGGTAACAGCATCTCTAAACACGTTATTCAAGAAACGGGAGGGGGGGGAGTGGAGTCGGCACTGATGTTACCCGAAGAACTTTCGGGGGAGTGGAGTCGGCACTGATGTTACCAGAAGGACTTTCGGGGGGAGTGGAGTCGGCACTGATGTTCACCGAAGGACTTTTGGGGGAGTGGAGTCGGCACTGATGTTAACCAAAGGACTTTAGGGGGAGTGGAATCAGCACTGATGTTCACCGAAGGACTTTCGGGGGGGGGGGGGGGGGGAGTGGTGTGGAGTGGGCACTGATGTTCACCGAAGGACTTTCGGGGGAGAGGAATCAGCACTGATGTTCACCGAAGGACTTTCGGGGGAGTGGAATCAGCACTGATGTTCACCGAAGGACTTTCGGGGGGGGGAGTGGTGTGGAGTGGGCACTGATGTTCACCGAAGGACTTTCGGGGGAGTGGAGTGGGCACTGATGTTCACCGAAGGACTTTCGGGGGGAGTGGAGTGGGCACTGATGTTCACCGAAGGACTTTCGGTGGGAGTGGAATCAGCACTGATGTTCACCGAAGAATCCCCAGTCACTGTGGAGACTGGAACCTGGGCCCTCAGATTGCCAGTGGATCACACATCGCTCTAACCACCTGGCTGTCCCGTCCCCCTTACCATTTACTTACCATTTCACTTCTGCCTTCACCTATCCCGTCTCCTTTACCATTTACTTACCATTTCACTTCTGCCTTTACCTATCCCGTCCCCCTTACCATTTACTTACCATTTCACTTCTGCCTTCACCTTTACCTATCCCGTCTCCCTTACCATTTACTTACCATTTCACTTCTTCCTTACCTTTACCTGTCCCCTTACCATTTCACTTCTGCCTTCACCTTTACCTATCCCGTCTCCCTTACCATTTACTTACCATTTCACTTCTTCCTTACCTTTACCTGTCCCCTTACCATTTACTTACCATTTCACTTCTGCCTTCACCTTTACCTATCCCGTCTCCCTTACCATTTACTTACCATTCCACTTCTTCCTTACCTTTACCTGTCCCCTTACCATTTACTTACCATTTCACTTCTGCCTTCACCTTTACCTGTCCTGTCCCCCTTACCATTTACTTACCATTTCACTTCTGCCTTCACCTTTACCTATCCCGTCTCCCTTACCATTTACTTACCATTTCACTTCTTCCTTACCTTTACCTGTCCCCTTACCATTTACTTACCATTTCACTTCTTCCTTCACCTTCACCTGTCCCGTCTCCCTTACCATTTCACTTCTGCCTTCACCTTTACCTGTCCTGTCCCCTTACCATTTACTTACCATTTCACTTCTGCCTTTACCTTTACCTGTCCCGTCCCCTTACCATTTACTTACCATTTCACTTCTGCCTTCACCTTTACCTGTCCCGTCCCTTACCATCTACTTACCATTTCACTTCTGCCTTTACCTTCACCACCCCCCTTACCATTTACTTACCATTTCACTTCTGCCTTTACCTTCACCTGTCCTGTCCCTCTTACCATTTACTTACCATTTCACTTCTGCCTTCACCTTTACCTGTCCCGTAGTCTTTTGAACCGTGGGGGCATCGATGAAGATTTTGCAACCAGCTTCCTCCACTCTCCGCATATCACATCACACTCTGTGATAAAACGCGCTGAGAGGAACAAATGGACGATGTCACAATTGGTGATAGAGTGTGTTCAAAGGGGGGGGGGGGGGGGGGGGGGGGTAGGGTGAAGGGGGGATTCAACACACCATGCCACAGTCAGTGATATAGTGTGTTGAAAGGGGGGACAACACACCATGCCACAATCAGTGATATAGTGTGTTGAAGGGGGGACAACACACCATGCCACAATTGGTGATATAGTGTGTTGAAGGGGGGACAACACATCATGCCACAATCAGTGATATAGTGTGTTGAAGGGGGACAACACATCATGCCACAATCGGTGATATAGTGTGTTGAAGGGAGGCAACACACCATGCCACAATTGGTGATATAGTGTGTTGAAGGGAGGCAACACACCATGCCACAATTGGTGATATAGTGTGTTGAAGGGAGGCAACACACCATGCCACAACTGGTGATATAGTGTGTTGAAGGGGGGACAACACATCATGCCACAATCAGTGATATAGTGTGTTGAAGGGGGGACAACACATCATGCCACAATCGGTGATATAGTGTGTTGAAGGGGTGGGGGGAAGGATTCAATGCACCATGTCACAATCCTGACATAGAGGCTCCATGTGCACGCGCACGCAGAACATCTTCCGCACATGTCAAAACTTGTTCCACCTTTCAAAAGGCCGTTGTGTGCTGGCAAGAACCGATGCCAAAATCTACAAAACCGCGCAAAATCGGGGACTGGACGCAAGAAGATACAAAAGTGCTGCTTCATTTTTCTAGGGCTATATTTTTTTTAAACCACACACACACACACACACACACACACACACACACACACACACACACACACACACACACATACAGAGGCGCGCACACACACATACACGCATACACATATGCGCACACGCACGCACGCACGAACGCATACACACACATAACAGAGAAAGAGACAGACAGACACAATAAGAGGAGAGAGAGAGAGAGAGAGAGAGAGAGAGAGAGAGAGAGAGAGAGAGAGAGAGAGAGAGAGAGAGAGAGAGAGAGACAGACAGACAGACAGACAGACAGACAGACAGACAGACAGACAGACAGACAGACAGACAGACAGAAAGAAAAAAGAGGTCAACACCACACACATGGGCCATACTTACCTGATACGCTGCCAGTCCATACTTACCCGACAGCATGTCTGTCCGTCCGTCTTTGTGTCAGCGTGTCTATCTGTCTGTGTGTCCATCCTGCAGACAAACAGAAATACGGATAGTCTATACAGATAGCCTATACGGATAGCCTATACGGACGGATAGCCTAGTGGTCAGAACATTGCGCTCGCAATTTGAAGACCCGGGTTCGATTCCGGACGAGGAGATTTTTCTTCTGGTGTTAACATCAGTGCTGACTCCCACTCTCCCCAAAAGTCCTTCGGATGAGACTTTAAACCCAGGCCCCGTGTGCGAACGCACGCAGAACATCTTGCACGCACGTTAAATCCTGTTCCGCTTTTCGTAAGAGTAGGCCATCGTGTGCCGGTGGGAACAGATGACAAGATTTACAAAACTGCATACACACAGGGACTGGATGAAAAAAAGCACGAGTGCTTATTCCATTATCCTCGGTATAAAAGAACAAAAAAAATCAATCAAATCAAATCTCTCTCTCTCCCCCCTCTCTCCCCCCTCTCTCTCTCTTCCCCCCCCCCCCCCCTCCCTCTCTCTCGCTCTCTCAGGCAACAGAAATAGACACTGGACACTGAACCTTTGCACGTTCATGGTAAAACTCCTGGTAGTATAATTAATTGCAAAGATACCATTTGTATGCACACATAACACACATACCCCCCCCCCCCCCCAGTCTATCTGATAAGACTATAATCCGAAGTCCCGTGTGTGAACACGCGTGATGGCAATGGATGACGTAATTACAAAAGTGCATGCATAAGGGGACTGAATGCAAAATAGCCATATAAGTGCTTGTTTTATCCTCCTGTAATTGATGGAATAAATAACAAAATAAAGACACACACACACACATGCACGCCCGAGCGCGCGGGCGCGCACACACACACACACACACACACACACACACACAAATCCTAAAGTTCTCCACACCCAAAAACTCCACTGCCACTCTCACGGCCCTGCAGGACAGATACAATGCCTCACGCACGTGACAGCGATGGGTGCTCACAATGACAAAACTTTCACTCTCCATTCTGAGCCAGTTTTGCATAACAGGCCTTGAATATGTATGATAATAAAATGATTTTTATGTTTTCGAACAGAATGCAACAGCATTGACCAGATTGGCTTGCTTAGGAAACGTGAATAAAGGAGGAAAGAGGACAATTTACCTTGTGGATGAACAACACGCCAACAGGTTTTGGACGGGAAGCCGTAAGCTGAGCATGCGCAGAGAATAGTTATAGCCGCTTACGTCATCTCTTTGTTAGACGGCTGGAGGTCCACACACGTGCAACACAGAGTAAAAAAAAAAAAAAAGAGGCGAGGTGGAGGGGGGGGGAGGGGGGGGTAGGTTTGCCCTTTGGCGAAAGTTTGAACATAGGCCTGTCGAAAAAAGTCCACAGCCATTACAGTGGAGTGGACAGAGCG
Organism: Stramonita haemastoma; assembly: GCA_030674155.1. Taxonomy (NCBI): domain Eukaryota; kingdom Metazoa; phylum Mollusca; class Gastropoda; order Neogastropoda; family Muricidae; genus Stramonita; species Stramonita haemastoma. The sequence continues at coordinate 43,767,428 of CM060338.1, read as the reverse complement.
TGTCACTTCCATCCCCCAGGGCCATGAAATCGTGGGTTTGAATCTCAGCTATGGCAATGCAGATGAGATGCTTTCACAAACTCCTGGGCATTTCATACAGATAGCACATCACTAATGAAGAAGTAAAAACCAGAATAAAATGCCATCGGACCGTATGAAGAGCTTCTACGGGCACGTCACACGAACATCTGGACTGGCCAAGACAGTCTTACAGGGAACAGTAAGGGGAGGGAGACGAAGAGGCAGACAGAGAAAACGATGGGAAGACAACATCAGAGAGTGGACAGGCCTTGGGTGGAGCGATCAGCTACGGAGGGCGGAGGACCGTGGGGAGTGGAGGAAGTTGGTTGCAAAATCTTAAGTGGTGCCCCCACGGTCTGCGGGACTACGGGACAGGTAAAAAAAAAGGCGAAGGAAGGTCCGATTGCTGTTTTGCAGGTTAAGGCTTGACGATTTATGATGAAAATTGATGATCACATGGAGACTTAGGCCTAGCCATTGCAGAGATGTGTTGTCCAAAAGAGGAGGAAAAGGAAGGGCAGTGCCAGGAGATTTTACTGGGGGAGAGAATGGAACTCTGACATCTTCAGTCAGCATGGGACTGACTGGGGCAAGACTGTTTTTGGCCGATCACACAACATTATGATGCTTGTTTTTTTATACTTTAATTTCAGTGCCAGTCATGATTTTGTCCATATCCTCAAATCATTCCTCCATACTTTTCACGGCAGAAAATGTAGGTCTGACCGTAGGTCTGACCGTAATCATAATGTCCATTTTGTCTTTAAGACACAGGGCAGCACATACGTCCCTGTACACACCACTGATAAGCGTGTCCATACAAAATCATATACGAGGTTGTAAAGGTGTCCCATAACCTATCTGGTAGTTTATGAGCGAGGTATCAGAGACCCCAGCTTCTCCAGGGACCAGCATATTGAGGGCGGCGCCCATCTCCTCTCGCTCGCTGCTTTACCTTCCCTGACCTTAAAGAGGGCAGGTACCCGTTTACGGCTGGGTGAACTGGGTGACTGTACTGAAGCCAAGGCTCAACCTTAGCGTGGGGAAAGCCGGAGCTCTGACCACTGAGCTATCCCGTCTGTGCATAGGTAATGGTAAAGGTATCCCTTAACCTGTGTGGTCGTAGGGGAGCGAGGCGTCAGAGACCTCAGCTTCTCTAGGGGCCAGCATGTTGAGGGCAGTACCCATCTCCTCTCCCTAGCTGCTTTACCTTCCCTGACCCTAAAGAGGGCAGGTACCCATTTACAGCTGGGTGAACTGGAGAAAGTGTACTGTAGCGAAGGTGCGCATACGGTCACCCATCCAATTGGCAACCATGCTCGCTCGACGCTGCTTAACATTGGCCGGGCGAAAGGAGTGTTCTGATCACTGAGCTATCCCGTCGGTGCTTATCCACATGTGTTCCGCGACTGAGCTAATGCTATCGTAAGTAGGGGGCGTAGTAGGTGGTGTCCTGTGTATGTAAGCTCAGAGCAGGCACCACTGAACACTACCAAAGTGACCCAGCAGAAATGCAGGGCCCCTCTGGCTGGTGGCCCGGCGGCAGCCTAACATTGATGGGCTCCCTGTGGACTCCCGACTCTGAGGATAAGACATGACGAATCTGGGTATGGCTGTGGCGGGGAGATTGAAATGAGCGGCGTGGGAACAGTGGGGCGGGGACGTTACAGAAGATGAGGCAAAAAAAAAAATTCAATTCTGTTCAGTTAGTTCTCTCTCTGTCTCTCTCTCTGTCTCTGTCTCTGTCTGTCTCTGTCTGTCTCTGTCTCTCTGTCTCTCTGTCTCTCTCTGTCTCTCTCTGTCTCTCTCTCTCTCTCTCTCTCTCTCTCTCTCTCTCTCTCTCTCTCTCTCTCTCTCTCTCTCTCTCTCTCTCTCTCTCTCTCTCTCAGCAGATAAATTTCTCTCGCATTTTTTTCTGTTATGTGTTATTTACTTAATTTAAGGCATATAATTATTTCCATTATCATGAAGCCAACTGATAACGTGCGCGCACACCCGTGTGTGTGTGTGTGTGTGTGTGTGTGTGTGTGTGTGTGTGTGTGTGTGTGTGTGTGTGTGTGTGTGTGTGTGTGTGTGTGTGTGTGTGTGAGAGAGAGAGAGAGAGAGAGAGAGAGAGAGAGAGAGAGAGAGAGAGAGAGAGAGAGAGAGACAGACAGACAGACAGAGACAGAGACAGACAGACAGACAGACAGACAGAGACGGTGAAACAGAGAAACTCAAAGACAACAACTTCTTTATTTTCTTCTTTTATTTTACAGTTCCAACTCCATAAATTTTCTCGAAGTACAGAAATAGGAATCACTTATAATTTCTAGCTCAAAGTAACGAGTTATTTTGATTAGTTGCTGCTAGCAAAAGTTTCCATTGTATAACATTAATTAATACATTTTCTTGCATTCGATAATGGTACAGTCTGTGTACAATAAGTGTTTAATGGCAAAGAATTGGCTGGCATGTAAGTTATGCAGTGACATCAGCGTAGAATGTACGTCACATGTACGCCATTCACGAAAGAGAAATCAACATTTTTTTTTCCAGGATTTTACGGAAGACAAAGATCTTTAAAAATCTGACTGGTTCATCCAGAGACAACATGTAAAACAAGAAATCTGTATGATGGAAATACAGAATCAAATGATAAACAAAGAAATAAACATAGGGGTACATGAAGAAAGACATAAACATCAGCTTTGATGTCATCAAGGGGAAACAGAAATACAGCACTGAAGAGAAAACAGCAGACAAATCGGGAGAAGAAAAATGAAACAGATGCAGATTGATCTGCCTATCCTGTGTTGTTTTTGTTATCATTATAAATCCCATACCATCAGGGAAAAGAAAATCCCTAAGAATTAAGCAGCTTTGAGGAAATAGCAGTGGAGAAAAACAAGTGCAGGCAACCACTTACAACTTCTCAATCATTTTGAAACTGATTTATCAAAGATTCAATTTGAAAAAAAAAACACCTAGAAAATAATACCTTTCAATGACGTTATTGAAAGAATTAAGACTTAACCAACAAAGTTTTTAGTTCAGTTTCTAATCAACTTCACCAAAGTACATCAGGACAAAAGAAACTTCCATATCTGAACGTCACAGAAAATGACGTCACGTACTGTCGTCATCGCCACTAAAATCGCCAAGTGAGAGACGTTCGAAATCCACCCAAAGAAGGGCCGACATTGAATCGGAAGCGGTTGTTTCTGCTCTGGTACGTGAGGCCACCCAGCCCCAGTCTCCAGTTACGGCCCAGTCTGACAGAGGTTCGGATGGATCGGGTTACTGGGTTCGAGTCCCTTCTGGCCACTTTACCTGAAAATAATTATCATGAAAATATGTTTGTTATGATTGTTGAGTTGTGGTGTGGTATGGTGTGGTGTGGTGAGGTTGTGGTGTGGTGTGGTTTGGTGTGGTATGGTGTGGTGTGATGTGGTATGGTATAATAATACTAAATAATGATACATGGAATTAATATAGCACTATATCTTGGTATGGTGTGGTGTGGTGTGTGGTATGGTATGGTAGGTGTGGCATGGTATGGTATAGTATGGTATGGTATGATGTAGTATGGTATGGCATGGTATGGGATGATTTGTTATGGTATGGCATGGTATGACCCAGTATGGTATGGTATGGTATGGTATGGTATGGTATGGTATGGTATGGTATATACACACTCAATAACACAGGTGCACACACGTGCGCACACATTAAACACACACAAGCATACACACACTCACACACACACACACACACACACACACACACACACACACACACACACACACACACACACACACACACACACACACACACGCACGCACGCACGCACACGCGCGCGCGCGCATTAACACTCTTATGCCACACGACTTACAGACGATCATTCCATCACAAAATTACCCAATCCTTCATCCACTCACTCACCCCCACACATACCGGGGGGAAACAGGATAGCCTGGTGGTTAGATTGATGCGGTTGTGATCTACTGACCCATGTTCGAATCTCGCTCCAGAGGATTTTTCTTCTGGAATAAAGGAAGGACGGTGGCAGGATGGTTAAGACGTTCGCCTGCCAATATGTAAACCGCGAGTTTCTGGGTTCGTACCCAGCTCGCCCTTTCTTCCCAGTTTGACGAAAAAATCGAACTGAATGTCAAAGTCATTCGGATGAGACTATATACCGAGGTCCCGTGTGCGAACGCACGCAGAACATCTTGCGCACACGTTAAAATCCCGTTCCGCCTTTCGGAAGATCAGGCCATCGTGTGCCGGTAGGAGCGGATGACAAAATCAAAAAAAAAAAAACCAGCATGCACGCAGGTGTCGTGTTTAGACACCATCCCTGTGGGGAAAAAAATAATGGGTAGGCGCTGCACTTGTGGTGACGCGCTCTCCCCGGGGAGAGCAGCCCGAATTTCACACAGAGAAATCTGCTGTGACATAAAGTGGTATAAAATAAAAAAAGAAAAAGAAAAAAAAAGTCCTTTTCGGAGTAGACTATAAACCGAGGTCATCTGCGCACACGTTAAAACCCGTTCGTATTTTCGGAAGAGTAGGCCATTGTGTACCGGTGGGAAGAGATGACAAATTGGCAAAAATGCATACACATGGGGACTGGATGTAAACAAACACACACGTGCTTATTCCATTATCCTCGAAATAATAGAATAATAATAATAAAAAAAACCAAACTCACCGCCATTTTCTAGGTCTTCAGCCAAGCCCTCTTTAGCTTTACTCAGTTCAGCTTTCAATCCTGCGTCTGCGAACAGAGAGAAAGACAGGAGATAAAAAGGTAAAAGGTAAAGGTGTCCCGTAACCTGTGTGGTTGAAGTGGAGCCAGGCATCAGAGACCTTAGCTTCTCTAGGGGCCAGCATATTGAGGGCGGTGCCCATCTCCTCTCCCTCGCTGCTTTACCTTCCCCGACCCTAAAGAGGGCAGGTACCCATTTACAGCTGGGTGAACTGGGGGACTGTACTGAAGCCAAGGCGCGCAAACGGTCACCCATCCAACTAGTAACCATGCTCGACACTGCTTAACTTGACTGGGGGAAAGCGAGTGCTCTGACCACTTATCAAGGAGATATAGTCTTTTAATGCTTGCAGAGAGAAAGACAGGAGATGACGTCTTTTAATGCGTGTTTAGAAAAAGACAGGAGATCACGTCATTTAATGCGTGCAGAGAGAAAGGAGATGACGTCTTTTAATACGTGCAGAGAGAAAGACAGGAGATCACGTCATTTAAAGCGTGCAGAGAGAAAGGAGATGACGTCTTTTAATACGTGCAGAGAGAAAGACAGGAGATCACGTCATTTAATGCGTGCAGAGAGAAAGGAGATGACGTCTTTTAATATTTTATTTATTTATTTATTTATTTATTCTTTTATATCGAGGATAACAGAATAAGCAATCATGTGCTTTTTTTCATCCGGTCCCGTGTGTATGCAGTTTTGTAAATATTGTCATCTGTTCCCACCGGCACACGATGGCCTACTCTTACGAAAAGCGGAACAGGATTTAACGTGTGCGCAAGATGTTCTGCGTGCGTTCGCACACGGGGCCTCGGTTTAAAGTCTCATCCGAAGGACTTTTGGGGAGAGTGGAGTCAGCACTGCTGTTAACTCCAGGAAGAAAATTTCCTCGACCGGACTCGAACCCGGGTCTTCAAATTGCCAGCGCAATGTTCTGATACGTGCAGAGAGAAAGACAGGAGATGACGTCTTTTAATGCGTGTTTAGAGAAAGACAGAAGATCACGTCATTTAATGCGTGCAGAGAGAAAGGAGATGACGTCTTTTAATACGTGCAGAGAGAAAGACAGGAGATGACGTCTTTTAATACGTGTTTAGAGAAAGACAGGAGATCACGTCTTTTAATGCGTGCAGAGAGGAGGACAGGAGATGACGTCTTTTAATACGTGCAGAGAGAAAGACAGGAGATGGCGTCTTTTAATGCATGTTTAGAGAAAAATCATTCT
>CM060338.1:43758857-43761331 GCA_030674155.1 Stramonita haemastoma | reverse complement strand
CCCCGGGGGGAGGGGAAAGAGAAGAGGAGAAAAGAAGAGAGAGAGAGAGAGAAAGAGAAAAGAGAGAGAGAGAGAAGAGAAGAGACAGAGACAGAGACAAGAGAACAGAGAGACGGGAGAAAGACAGAGACAGAGACAAGACAGAGAGCACCCAATTTTCAGGCAGAAAATTCTCCGTGACAAAAGTGGCAGAAAAACAAAATAAAATAAAATAATAAAAAATAACATAGAAAGCTAGCTTACCTTAGAAGGAGGATCAGCAACTGTACCCGAATTAGCCAAAAGTCCTGAATGCCCTACCACTCATGCACCTGTATTTATACCCCTGCCTCACCCTCCAGCCTCACCTGTCCCTCACTCTATCCACCTCCATTCGGATCGCTCTTCACTTCTTCCGGATTGCGGGAAGGGGGGGGGGGGGGGAAGGGGGGGGGGGGGGGTTGGAAAAGGGGGGGGAGGGGGGTGGATGGGTGGAGTGGGGGGGTGGCAGGACTGTTTTAAAACGTGGCTGTAATATTAGGGGAAAACACCCACCTCTCTACTGGACTTCCTGATTCATACACACCAGACACACAGACAGACCACCACACACGCGCACACACACACGCACAACAGGCAGGCAGGCATGCACGCAAAAGAGGGAAAGAGAGAGAGATTAAAAAAATTCTTTTAATCGGGATAATGGAAAAAGCACTCTTTTTGTTTTTTCCATCCATCCCCGTGTTATCAGTTTTGAAAATGTCATCTGTTCCCACCGGCACACGATGGCCTACCTTACAAAAGCGAACAGATTTAACGTGTGCGTAAGATTTCTGGTGTGTTCGCACACGGGCCTCGGTTTAAAGCCTCACCGAAGGACTTTTTGGGGAAGTGGAGTCACATTGATGTTAAATCCAGGAGAAAAAACTCCTCGCCCGGGGCCCAAACCCCCCGGTCGGTCAAATTGGAAGCGCAATGTTCTGACCCAAGCACCTTCCCCCCCGCGCTGCACTTGTGGCGGGGCCCCCCCGGGGGGAAGAAAAGAGAGAGAGAAAAGGAAGAAGAGAAGAGTGAGAGAGGGGAGAGAGAGAGAGAGAGAGAGAGGGGAGGGGAGAGAGAAAAGAGAGAGAGAAGAGAAGAGACAGAGACAGAGACAGAGACAAGACAGAGACAGAGAGACAGAGAGAGACAGAGAGAGACAAAAACCCAGAGAGACAGAGAGACAGAGACAGAGAAGAGACGGGGAGAGACACGATAGAGATAGACAGACAACAGACAGAGACGAGAGAGAGTGTGCGCGCGCGTGTTGCGGTGTTATTGTGTGCTGTAAAAACAGGTTGAATGTATTATTCAATTGTTGAATTTATAGTTTTGTATTTGTTATTATTTGTTTTTTTGGAAGCAGTGTCCCTGTAGTTTTTGAATCTCGCTGGGGTTTATTTTCAAGCAAGTTTACATGTGTGGATTTAGTGTATTTTTACATATTTTTTGGTTATAATATAAAGCACTTTCTGTCGCCTCTTAGAGGGAAGGAAACCTCAAACATGCTTATTGTTATGACTTATGTTATAACTGCTTTTCCCGTTTCTACATTTAAGGCCATGATGAATTAGGATGATGCCTAATTAGTCTCTGATTCCTATTGACATCAATATTTCTGTTCTTTAAGCAAACAGCATATATAATAATATCTAAAATTGGTGAGGAGGCTGTAAAAAAAGGTTTCCCATCTTTTTACAAAAATGATGTTACCAGAAAAATATTGGCCGAATATTACAGAACTTTTTATTGAAGCTTTGGGGACAGACAGACAAACAGATGGCAGACAGAGAAGGACAAAGAGAAACAACAGACAGACAACCAAGACAGACAGACAAGAGGAATGAAGAGAGACAAACATACAGATGGCAGACAGAAAAGAAAACACAGAAACGCTAACTGTCTGTCTGTCTGATGTCTGTTCTTGCCTCCTGCCTGTCTGTCTGCCTGCCCTGACTGTGTCTGCCTGCCTGTCTGTCTGTCTCTGTCTGTCCTGTCTGTCTGTCTGTCCAAAATAATAATATGGTGAGCTGGGAAGAAATCCATTATACATGAACCAACATTCAAAATAATGCCTTAGATATTGGTTTAATTATTACAAATGATCCCAACAGACTACCATATAATACTTATCAAATGCGCTTGACATGGATAATTCTGGAAAAACTGTTGTTTTTTAAAGATTAGAACAAATTTTCTTGATACAGGATTCAGTTTTTGTGTGGCTTCAACAGGGAGTTGTGACGTTAAAAACGTTCTTACGTCTGTTTTATGCAAAGACTAATTGATATGTTTATCAGGAATGGTTCAGTACAATCAAGATCGAGACAGGTACGACACTATAGGAGCTTCAAAACAAATAGGCTAAAGAGGAATATCTCATACACTAGATACTTACTGCTTTAGAATTACTGTGTCAAAGGTGAGATAAATGTTTTGCCACTGAACAATGTACA
>CM060338.1:43738857-43751357 GCA_030674155.1 Stramonita haemastoma | reverse complement strand
TTTGGTCTATACGCTTTTCTACTGGGCAAAAGTCACAGTAGAACAGGACTCACATCAGCGCTTTGCTACATCTTTTCAAGAGGCACCTTATCTCGGGGGGTTGTATGCGCGCGTGCATGCGGTTATGTTTGTTCGTGTGGTTTTTTGTGTGTACATGTCGGGGTGGCCCTTCACAAGACAGGCGCCACCCATATATAAGATGCTAGTAAAGTGTGTATGCATACAGTAGAGCACTCTCTTGGTGCTGTGGGCTCTAATATAGTGCAAAAGTTGGTGTAGGACGGGACTCGTACTTCTTCTTCTTCTATCCCGTAGTCTATTTAGACCGTAGGGGCGCTACGGAAGACCTCACAACCACGCTCTCTCCATTTCCATCTGTCCTCGACCTTTCTCAGGTAGTCACTCAGCCTGAGGCCTATCCACTCTCGGATGTTGTCCTCCCAGAGATAGAAAGAGATGGGACTCATACTGGCACATGTCAAATCTGTTCCAAATGCTCTTTATTCTTGGGGTGTGTATGGATGCGCGCTTGTGTTTGTGTGTGCATATTTTCTGTGTGTGCATGTGGCAGCAATCCTGCAATGTACTGTGGTGCATGATATTGTAAAATTATTGTCATTATTAGTATGTGTCATACTATGTAATGTTGCGTATACTGTAAAGCTTTGTTCCAACATACTTGCTATATTCAAGCCAGGCTGTCCTCTTTGGGGCTGTGGTGTCAACACTAAAACGGCGCCACCCATATGAAAGATGCTAGTTGAGTGTGTAAATATACAGTAGAGCACTCTCATGGTCAAGTCAAGTCAAGTCAAAATTACTTTGATCATCCCATGGAGGGCAATCACAATACTGACATACATTTTGATACGACTCATAATCTCAAAAGACAGAAGATAGCTACATTCCATATTGATTCAAACATTCTAAGAGAACTTCAATTAAACAAATAAGGAGGAGCCACGAGTCGTTGCCATATACAGCCCCGAGCCGCCCTAGGACTCCAACTGCCCGATTTTTCCTCAGGGATAGTGTCTAAACACGACACCCGTGTGCATGCTGGTTTTTTTTCGTTTTAAAAAATTGTCATCTGCGCCTACCGGCACACGATGGCCTGATATTCCGAAAGGCGGAACGAGGTTTTAACGTGTGCGCGAGATGTTCTGCGTGCGTTCGCACACGGGGTCTCGGTTTATAGTATTAGACATATAAACTATTTACTGACTATTTACGCATGTATGCAGGCACTCACAAATGCATGCATACATGCACACAAGCTCGCACACGCTCACGCACGCACACACACACTCAAAATAAATACAATGTTATAAAACCATGACTAGAAAAGAAATATAAACATATCATATATAAAAACAATTAAAAATAAATAAAGCCAAAAATAAGACATAATTATCACATGGGCATGTATGCATGTGTGCTCATACGAACCCCCTTGTGCGCACGCGCGCACACACACACACACACACACACACACACACACACACACACACACACACACCTGGTGCCATGGGCTCTACTATTATTATCATTCTTATTTTATTGTTATTATTGTTGTTGTTGTTGTTGTTGTTATTATTATTATTATTTATTATTATTATTATTATTATTATTATTATTATTATTATTATTATTATTATTATTATTATTACATATATATCTATAGACATCGGTACAAATATGTGCTTGAGCGCATGCACTATCCACTTACATGCATGTAAACACTTGAAGATACCCATACATATACCCGTGCACTCAACATCTTTTTTGTCTAATATCACTTTTTGTGAAAAGAAGTAAAATTGAAGACCAACACACACACACACACACACACACACACACACACACACACACAACACCACACACACACACACACACCCACCGCATGCACACACGCACACACGCACACACTCACACACACACACATGGTGCCATGGGCTCTATTACTGTGCAAAAGTCGAGAAAAGACGGAACTTAGACGGGTGCTTTATTTTATTATCCTCGAAATCAAAGAACAAGTTATAAAAATAGCCAGAAACACACAAAGAAGAAGGGAGGTAAACCTTTCAAGTGTAATACACAACAAGTTATCTTATCACCCTCGGTGTAAGACGCTTTGTTCCATGATGCACGTGGAACCTTAGCTGTACTGTGTTCACCCCCCCCATACAGGTCAGGTGATGAGCAGTGAACGTGTTGCAGGCACCTCACCTCACCTCACCTCACTTCACTTCACTCTACACAGGACCAGGGCTGACACCACTCCGTGTCTATGCAGGCACAATAGTTCAAAATGCCATCACTTCGCTGCAGCATCGCCAATCTGGGCAGTTTTGACCTGAGACTACAGGTAATACTGATGGCTGTTTTTGTGTTTTTCTCTCTGTCTGTCTTTCTCTGTCTGTCTGTCTTTCTGTTTTTCTTTCTGTCTGTCTCTCTGTCTGTCTGAAATACAATGTCATCTTCGTGCTTCTTCAGAAAGGACACAGCCTGGTTTTCCCATGACTAAGTGAATATTATACTGTGGAATCCAAAAGATCTTATGTGTTAATGTGTGGTTCTGAGGTGTAGCACTACAAGACAGCACCAGCCTCCTAATAACCAAATGCTCAGACTATTGTCCGTCATATGAGCAAAAATGCGTTGCACTGCTTTTAAGCACCTGACAAATTAGACCCAGCACATCCAACTTTGGAATTGGGGAGAATTAATTTTTCTTTAAAGTCTATCTGGACAAAACGGCAGGAGAAAGGACCGGGCAGGCAGACAATAGACAAGAAGATGACGGGAAGAAAAGTAAATGGGTAGAAACAACGAGGGATAAAAACTACAGAAATCCTAGAACAGGAATTCCAGAAGGTGGGGATGCTATTTATGCTGATAGGTCCCAGTATCCTCAAGAGGGGAGTCCCAATAATTTTTTTTTGGGGGGAGGGGGGGGGGGATAGAGAGTACTGATGTTAACTTCAGAGGAAAAATCTCCTAGACCGGCGCCTGGGTAGTGGTATGATCTCAGGCCATCATATCCACATTCTAACCACTAGGCTATTCCATCTCGTGCCCCCCAGTTGTTTCATGTAAGAACTACTGTACAAGGAGGGAATTGATTTTGTGAATAGCTCATACAGGTTTAGTTAACAGAGTAGCATGATATATTGGTTTATCCCACAGATTTGAAATTTACAGAAACGAAACGGACATTAATATATACACACATAGACACATCATTCATGAATACAGAATTCTGCATTAAGTGTTCTCATAGCAATAGCAGTAAAACAATAAAAGTGTTAAATGTTGCATTATTATAAATAGAATAGCAATTTTCGAACATTTTTTTTCTAGGGGCAGCTTGCATGTAGCTAATCCTTGCTAGAATATTAATTTAAACTTTGTTTTTTTCTTCACAGAGGAGCCTAGCCTTGTGTCATCGAGAAGACTGACAAACAGCAGACCACCACCACCACTACCACCATCACCACCCCCCCCCCACCACCACCATCACCACCATCACAGAAACCATAGCACAGGTCATAACTCCGAATTTTGTTAAAGATCTAGATACTTTTTTTCATCACAGACCATCAACATTCAAGATCTAAGATTTTTTAAACGGAATTTTTAATTTCAAGATTGGAAAAATAAACTCTGGGGGTACAAGGTGTAACCCTGTCCCATGAGAGGAAGACTTTTGGTATCAACCAATGATGAAACAGCACATAAGCCACACATAACATTGCCCTTGCAAAACTGGCAGCCAGACTAGAGATGTGCGACAACCCTGCTCCACTACACAAGACACTCAGAAAAAAGCATCTGGCTTGACCCCCCCCCCCCCCCCCCCCCGTGGCCAAGAAGCCATACGGTGACTTGGAGGACCTGCAGCGTACTGCTGCCTTCACTGCAGAGACTGAGCTGTCTGTTCACTGAGGGACTGCAAAGAAAAGCAGCACTTCAACCAACTGAATGTGAGTACGATAAAATTAGTTATATGTTGTAGAGACCTGATGTAGGCTACTTGGCATCTGTCTGTCTGTCTCTGTCTTTCTCTTTGTCTATTTTTCTGTCTGTCTCTCTCTTTTATACTGACACCACCCTCTCTTTCTCTGTCTGTCTGTCTCTCTCTTGTTTATAGCTTTGTAACTTTCCCCCCTGTATTCTGGAATTTTGTTGATGTAACAGTTTTCGGGGTATTTCATTATTACGCTACGGTCTTCTTCCTTCCCCTTCCCTCCCTTTCTCTGTCTGTCTGTCTGTCTGTCTGTCTGTCTCTTTTATACTGACAGCTCTCTCTCTCTCTCTCTCTCTCTCTCTCTCTCTCTCTCTCTCTCTCTCTCTCTCTCTCTCTCTCCCTTCTCCCACTCCCTCCCCCCTCTCTCTTTCTCTGTCTGTCTGTCTCTCTCTGACTCTGTCTGTCTCTCCCCCCTCTCTCTCCCTCCCCCCCCCCCTCTCTCTTTCTCTGTCCCTTTATAACTTAAAAAAAATCCTTTTCCCTCGTATTCCGGAATTTCGTTTGTTGCTGTAACATGTTTTTGGGGTAGTTTGTTAGCGTGTTTATTAGGCTACTGTCTTCCTCTACCTTCCCCCTGTCCCTCCCTCACCCCCCTCTCTCTCGTCTGTCGCTTTATAGCTTCTCCCCCCCCTCCCCTCTTTTTCCGTACTCCGGAATTTTGTTTCTTGTTGTTGTAACAGGTTTTCGGGGCAGTTTATTTGCGTCTTTTTTATCACCTACGGTCGTCTTCTTCCTTCCCACTGTCCCCTCCCCCCCCCTCTCTCTCTCCCTCCCTCTTTTTCTCCCTCTCTTATCCCTTTCTCTGTCTCTATTTTTTTCTCAAAAACTCTTGTCTCTGTCTCTGTCTCCCTATCTCCCTCTCTCCCTTTCTGTCTGTCTGTCTGCCTGTCTGTCTGTCTCCCTCCTTCCCTCCCTCCTTGAAAATATTTCAAATATCCAAGTTTTTTTTTCGTTCCTTGGCTAGAACTTCGAGGTTCAGTAATAGCGAGATTTTACGTATACCACCGTCCCCCGTCCCCCCCCCCCCCGCCCCCCCCCCCCACCATCACTGAGGTAGCCTCATTCTGAGTTGGGGGGGGGGGGGATGTCTAAACACAACCGCAGTATCCGTGCATTATTCGAATTATTTTTTATCCATTCCTATTTTGCTCGAAATGGTCTACTCTTCTAAAACGAGAAACGGGCTTTTTAACGTATGTGCAATATGCAATACGCTCACCAATGGTGAGGTTTTTGCGTATGCGACCGTTTTTGCCCACCTTGAATGTAGCCGTATTCCGACTTTAGGAATACATGTATGTATGTATGTATGTATGTATGTATGTGTGTATGTGTGTATGTGTGTATGTGTGTATGTGTGTATGTATGTATGTATGTATGTATGTATGTATGTATGTATGTATGTATGTATGTATGTATGTATGTATGTATGTATGTATGTATGTATGTATGTATGTCTTTGCTTTTTGACACTTCGCAGCAACCCTTGACCTCCTCACCCCACAATCCATGACCCCATGACTCTCACTGGTTAGGCCCCTGTTGGTCAATAAAAGGGTAGGGAATGAAGACACAGGAAATGCAAAGAAGCTTCTGCTTCTGCATCGTCCAACTCTCTCTCTGACAAGCAACTAGTGCTGTCTTGTCATAGAAGCGAAAAATGCCTTGCGCTGCCGTTAAGTGCCTGACAAGTCAGACCCCGCGCATCCGATTTCGGCATACAACGAAGCCCTGATGGTTTTTTGAGATCTGGGACTACAGGAAAATATCGGTTCTTCTTCTTTTCCTGCGTCGAACGCTCAGACAGCAGTAACGGTTGTCTGTCATATGAGCGAAAACGCGTTGCGCTGCCGTTAAGCGCCTGACAAGTCAGGCCCAGCGCTTCTAACCGCTTTGGTCTTGTGACTGGGGATATCATTCTGTCCCACACCCACCGACCACACTTCTGCCGCTTTGCAGCAATCGATTTCACAGGCATGACCAGAAACACAATACAACCGGCTGTGAGACGTCTGGACAATGGTCACCACACAGAAAAAAGTGACACCTGTCTCACCTGCACATTTCCCTTCCTTTCACCTTCACCTATCCCGTAGTCTTGGGGCACTCACCCCTGAAGATTTTGCAACCAGCTTCCTCCTCTCCAGTCCTCGTGCACGCGCAAATTTGAGCTTTTCCCCGTCGCGAGTCGAGGCCAGTCCAGTCCACCCTGTCGCGTTCGTTTGCTGGACTTACTGACTACCGGGTCAGTAGCCTGCCGTCAAACCATCACTGGGCACCACCTTTCTGATTGCATCCTGTCATTGCTAAATGATAAAAGTAGATAAATAAAATCGAAAATAAAACATAGAAAAGGGAATAAAATAAACAAAACAAAAACTAAAACATTTAAATTAAACGAGACATAGAATAGGAAATAGTGTACAGAGATGAAATAGAAATAATGAAAATAAACCATAGAAAGAAAAAAAATAGGGAACTAAAATTAAATGCAAGGTATGACAGGAGCGCAATCTGGGTGACAGTGATCCTGGTGTTCGTAAACACCACCGCCTACCGCAATTATGGTGTCCATAAACACCACCGCTTACCGCAATTATGGTGTCCATAAACACCACCGCTTACCGCAATTATGGTGTCCGTAAACACCACCGCTTACCGCAATTATGGTGTCCGTAAACACCACCGCCTACCGCAATTATGGTGTCCGTAAACACCACCACTTACAGCGATCTTGGTGTCCGTAAACACCACCACCTACCGCAATTATGGTGTTCGTAAACACCACCACCTACCGCAATTATGGTGTTCGTAAACACCACCACCTACCGCAATTATGGTGTCCGTAAACACCACCACTTAACGCAATTATGGTGTCCGTAAACACCACCACTTAACGCAATTATGGTGTCCGTAAACACCACCACTTAACGCAATTATGGTGTCCGTAAACACCACCACCTACCGCAATTATGGTGTTCGTGAACACCACCAACTTCAATGATCTTGGTGTCCGTAAACACCACCACCTACACTGATCTTGGTGTAAACAGCCCCACCTACACTGATCTTGGTGTAAACACCACCACCTACAGTGATCTTGGTGTAAACACCACCACCTACACTGACCTTAATGTAAACAAAACCACCTACACTGATCTTGGTGTTGGAAAATAGCATCACCTATAGAGGCTTCGAGTCATTGAGATTGGGACTCTGTCACCTCTCACATGTTCACAGCATTTCCTTATGCTTCTTCCTTCCTTTTTTTTCCACGCGGATCCTAATCTGGAGAGTGGTCTTATGGGTCATGTCATCTGAGAGTCCTCTTCTCTGGTGAGTCATCATGTGGGTCATCTGAGAGTCCTCTTCTCTGGTGAGTCATCATGAGGGTCATCTGAGAGTCCTCTTCTCTGGTGAGTCATCATGTGGATCATTAGAGTCCTCTTCTGTGGTGAGTCATCGTGTGGGTCATCTGAGAGTCCTCTTCACTGGTGAGTCATGTGGATCAGCTGAGAGTTCTCTCCTAAAAGACATCACGTGGATCACCTGGGAGCCATCTTCTCAAAAAACGAGGCATCGACTGGAAAGCCGACATCAAAATATGCTCAGAACATGTAAGTATATAAGAAGGTGTAGTGGAAAAGTGACTTCTTCCAATGCTTGGGACGTGTAAGTATTTAAGTGTACAGCTATAGTAGAGCGACTTTATTATACACGATTCAGGTATGGGGTGTTTAGCTAAGTCTGTGAGTAAAATATAGTTCGCTTCTGGTTAAGCACGATTAAGGTTGTTTTTTTTGTAATTGTAAAGAATGTGTGTGTTGTTGAGGTTGCTGCTTGTGTTGAAAGAATGCCTCCATGCTTTGAATTTATTCAGAAAAAAACATGTACAGAAGTAGTGTACTGGATAACTTTGTTTTGGAATTTATTCACAAAGACGTGTACCGAAATAGTGTAGGCCTACTCGTTAAATTTTTTAAAATTTATTCAGCTACAAAGATGTGAAAAAATAGTGTACTTGGTAACCTCATTTCAAAATTTATTTTGTCACAGGGCATTAACTTTCTGTAGGGAACCGAGATAGCCTAGTGGTTAGAGCGTTGGGCTCATGATTTTACCGCCAGGGTTCGAGCCACTGCTGAGACTTCCATTCCAAACTTTTCCTCCTGGAGTTAACATCAGCACAAACTCCACTCTCCCGAAAGTCTTTCGGATGAGACTTGAGCCAAGATCCCACCTGCAAACGCACGCAGAACACATTGGGTGCATGTTAAAACCTGTTCTACTCTTTAGGAAGAGTAGGTTATTGCGTGCCTGTAGGAACTTGAGGATGAATTAAAAAATAAAAAGCATGCACATTAGTGTTTCATCATCCTCGAAGTCGGAATGCAGCTACCTTGCTGACAGGCAAACAATCCTATGATTTATTTTGCAGTGTCACCATTCGTGAACCTCGGAACTCCGGCTGAGGAACGAAAAAAGAATACTGCCTGCGTAACACAGGTATGCACACACACACACACGCACACACACACACACTTACAACACACACACACACACACACACACACACACACACACACACACACACACACACACACACACACACACACACACACGAACACACACACACGCACACACACACACGCACACACACACACGCACACACACACATGCACACACATGCACACACATGCACACACATGCACACACACACACACACACACACACACACACACACACGAACACACACACACGCACACACACGCACACACACACACACATACACACACACATGCACGCGCGCGCATTCAGTCTTACTGATGATGACTTTCTGCTTTCAGGGGCTGTGGTCTGGAATCAAGGGCCAGTGACCTGACCTGACAGTGATGTGTGAGGGCAGCCATAGTGACCTGCCTTTTCTACAAGGGGAGAGCATCAATATCAGCAAGGCCCACAACCAAGATGGTTGTCAGGGTGGAGTCACCAAGTAGAGATGACTCGCCATATATCCCAGAGCAGAACATCAGACTGTTGTGAAGCAGTTTAGCAGCACTGACAAAATGAACCATGAAACTTGGGGTAAAACAGTAACATAAAAGAGGAGTGTTGCACACACCAAAAAGGAACATTTCCATAGAAAGGTATATTTTGGTTTCCATAGGCATTTTTAAGCTTTGAGATCATATATCTTTTTTTAAGAGATCAATGTTTGAAAATTTTGTTGTTGTTGTTGTTGAATAACGTGAAATGACTTGCAACCTCAACCCAGTCAAGTTTTATTTATTCTGAAGAAAAATTATACAGATCTAGATCTAGAGTGATGCCATTTAAGTATTTTTTGTTTTAGGTAGATGGCATTAGCTCTTTAATGAACATAATCAGCATCTGTTACATAGTTAGACATGGAAAACTTGGATGCCTGGCTTAGTAAACATGCGCTCAGGCACACATGGGGGTGTGTGCTTTTGTTCAATGAATCTATTGAAATAATTAAAAAAAAATCTCGTTCTAACATGTCAATGCCTTAAGACTGTTTGTAATTTGTGCTTTTTAATGTTTTAAAAAAAAAAAAGATTCAGATAAAAGATTAATTTGGAAAATGCTATTGCCTGATATAACATGCTTTGGGGCAACAACAGGGTACAATTGGTTGATTATTATTATTATTATTATTATTATTACTATTATTATTATTATTATTATTATTATTATTATAATGTATTTTTTAAAAATTAATTTTTTTATCATGTTATGCCCCTTGGTACATGCAGGATTTTTAATGATTTAAGTTTCGTGATTTTAGAATTTCGTTTTTGAAAGAACCAGATTAAAAGATAGGCTGAGACAAAACCTCTAGACATAGAATGATGCTTGAGGCTTGTGGTCTTTTTTGTGGATTTGTGTTTTTTGTGTGGCTTGTTTCCATCCCCGATTAAATGATTGGTTAAAGGAAAGCAACTCGTGTGTGAACACGTCTTACTGAGACACGTAGAACTAGCATTATGATGCCATTGAAAACAATTTTTTTTCTAAGAAAATACTGTTTGTAGTAGTCTCCAGCGTTTTATGGCTTACGACTTAAAAGTAATATACACCACAATCAATGCTCTTTGTTCATGCGTGTAGGACTGGTAATGCTCTATAGTGCATTTTGATACGTTTTTGATTTGAAGTAATGGGTGGTAGAAGCCAATTCTCTTATCTTCATGTTTCCGCTAGAATGACAGCAGTAAAAGAATTACTGATTCTTTGATATGAGTTTTTTCATTAATAGGACTGAAAATAATTTATAACTTTTTGTGAGAGTAGCATCCTTTGCTGTTAACTTTTTAATATTATTATTATCTTCATCTTTCTTTATGTATTGGTTAAAATATTGTTCGTACATATCACAGTGAGTGTAAGACCAAAAATAATTTGTTTTGAAACAGACTTCAGATGTTGAGAAAAAATACGCTAGTCTTCAACATTCCTCATAACAGCTGCGATAATCTGAATGTCTTTTGGATTTTTAAAAAATCTATCACTCGGATCAATTTTTTTGGGAAAAAACTTGTCCTTATGTACCATTTAATGCCCCCATCAATCCTAAGACTCACATTTTGTGATGTTTTGAAGTAGTTGGTTTTTTCTGTTTTCTGTTTTGTTTTTTTCAAACATAGATGATGGATACAGATACCATAATAGTTTGTAGTAGTAGTAGTAATAGTAGTAGTAGTAGTAGTAGTAGTAGTAGTAGTAGTAGTAGTAGTAGTAGTAGTAGTAGTAGTAGTGCCTAAGAGTGGGTGAGAAAGCGGGAGGGTTATGATAGTAGAATCAAGTTTCACAGTATTATGAACAAGGCTATGGGATGATCTACCATTGATATATCATTCCGAAATGCGCGTAGTATAAAGAAAATATGCAAGTTAAATTAAAGGACCGTTTAAAATATTTTAAACTGAGATTTTCCCCATACATTACAGAACACGAGTGTTGAATATTTTTTTCTAATTTTCTTTTCTTGTTTCGATGATAATGGAATAAGCGCTCGTGTGCTTTTATACATCCAGTCCCCCTGCGTATGGGTTCTTTTCAATTTTGTCATCTGTTTACACTGGTGCATAATGGCATACTCTTCCGAAAAGGGTAGCAGGTTTTTAACGTGTGTGCAAGGTCTTCTGCGTACGTTGAATGAGTGTGTGTGTGTGTGTGTGTGTGTGTGTGTGTGTGTGTGTGTGTGTGTGTGTGCGCGCGTGCGTGCGTGCGTGTGCGTGCGTGCGTGCGTGCGTGCGTGCGTAAGGAGAACGGGGTGGTAGTGAAGAGGGGACATAACTTTTGGTAGATGTATTTCAAGGGAAAGAGGTGTTGGGAGGAGGGGGTAGAATACACGTTTGATTCAGTAGGGATAGGGTAAAAAGGGTAGCTGGTGGATTTTTTTTCACGTGGTTAAATTTCAACATAGATCTATTCCTTTTTAGAAAATCTTGCGTGTATCTTGGGCGTAATCTTTTCTTTTTTAAAATGGAGAAAAAAAATGTTTAAAAATGTAAGATCTTCAATGACTTGGCTGAAAACTGAAATTTTTTAAAATAAAGAATACCCGACATCAAAATCCAAGAAAAACCTTTGATGTTGATAGAACTGCTAGTTAGAACAATTTGATAAAACTTCTGCGTTCCCTGGCCATGCTAAATTATTAGTCGGGTGATAAACATCTTGCTGTTGTGTCTAAAGCTATACACCATAGTGTCTGCCTGTTCTTGTGTCCACATTTATGCATGCAGACAGACCAGCCAACAGACTGACAACCCTTACCCCAATATTAACCTTTAATACTAACCCTAACCCTTTACAACTAACCTTTACAGTTACTCTAACCCTGGCCCATAATGTGGACACAAATGGCAGGTAGATTCCTTGGTACTTGCTGACACTATGGCAAAACATTTTTGTCTTGTAGGTTGGAAATGGTTGTAAAACTTATTTTTCGTTGTCGTTGTGGTACTGTTAGACAGCATCAACTGTTGAAAATGCGCTGCGCTGCCGTTAAGCGCCTGACAAGGCTGGCCCAGCGCCTATGATTTCCACAAAGGAGAGAATCGCTTTCATTTGTCTTTTTTAATGTCAGGAAAATGAACAAAAGGGTAGAAAAGAGAAAAGATCAGGAAGAACAGGAACAAGGCAGAAATATAAGGTTTAGGACAAATATTTTTAATATTTAAAAGGAAAAATATGGTGTGCAGATGAAAAAGACAATTTTATAATTGGAAATGGAGGAGTGATGCAATTGAGAGGGTCGTGGAGGGGGGGGGGGGGGGGGGGGGGTTAGATGGGATGTATTATAGGACAGGGGTATTTAAAAGGTGTAGAAAGTATGTTTAGGACAGTAGGAATGAAAATACTGTATTTTGTGTGTGTGTGTGTGTGTGTGTGTGTGTGTGTTGTGTGTGTGTGTGTGTGTGTGTGTGTGTGTGTGTGTGGTG
>CM060338.1:43720754-43730754 GCA_030674155.1 Stramonita haemastoma | reverse complement strand
AGTGCAATGTATTTTTCCAGCAACATGGCAGTGTGTACTGGAAGCAAGGAGCGCGACAGACTCTGACCAGCCTGCAGCCTGACAAAAGCTTCGCTGAACAGCTCAAGGTCAGTCGTTTATCTACACCACAGGAATCTATCATGTCTTTTTTTTTGTTTTGAATTTATCTTGTCATTGTACTCTTTGTCCATGTTTGATCTTGTGCTGTCCCTTGAAGTTACTTGTTTATATACTTAGGAATTTATCATATCATTTTGCTCTCTGTCGATGATTTGATGTTGTACTGTCCCTTCGAGTTACTTGTTTATCTGCATCACAGGAATTTGTCATGTCATTTTACTGTTTGTCCGTGATTTGATGTTGTTCTGTCCCTTGAAATTACTTGTTTATTCATTTATTCATTCATTCTTTTATTTTGAGGACAATGGAATAAGCACTCATTTAATTTCTTTTTACATCCAATCCCCTCTGTGTGTGTATATATAAATATATATATATATATATATATATATATATATATATATATATATATATGCAGTTTTGACAGTTTTGTCATCCATCCCCACTGGCACACAGTGGCCTACTCTTCCAAAAAGCGGAGCAGGTTTTAATGTGTGCACAAGATGTTTTGCGTGCATTGGCACACAAGACCTCAATTTACAGTCTTACCTGAAAAACTTTTTGTGTGGAGTGGAGTTGGCACTGATGTTGACTCTGTATGGAGAGTAAGTAAGTTGATAAACTTCATTGTCTTGTGCTTTCTTTGTGACTTGAGGCTTCATGCACTCACTGTGATTTGTCTCTTTGTCTTTGATGGATGGACCATGTGTATGATGGATAGACCGATGAATGGACCATGTGTATTATGGATGGATCGTGTGTTTGATGGATGGACCATGTGTATGATAGATGGACCATGTGTATTATGGATGGACCATGTGAATGATGGATGGACCATGTGTATGATGGATGGACCATGTGTATGATGGATGTATGATGGATGGACCATGTGTATGATGGATGGACCATGTGTGTGATGGATGTATGATGGATGGACCATGTGTATGATGGATGGACCATGTGTATGATAAATGGACCATGTGTGTGTGTGATGCAGGAGGCGTTCTCTGTGGGAGAGTCCCCTATCTGGATGGACGCCAGCACCACCACACAGTGCAGACAGCTGGAGCAGAAAGTGGGAGGGCCTCAGGTGAGTTTTCTCTGTGTGTGTGTGTGTGTGTGTGTGTCTGTTAGGGGAGGAGGGGGGTGTGTGTGGGGGGTGTTGGGGGTGTGTGAGGGGGAGGTTGTTGTGTGTGTAGGTGTGTGGGTGTCATAGTGGGTGTATGTGTTTGTGTGGGGGTGGTGTGGGGGTGTGAGTGGTGTGGGTGTGTGTGTGGGTGTGAGTGTGGGTGTGAGTGAGTAAGTGTGTGTGTGTGTGTACGTGTGCGTGTGTGCATGCATGCGTGTATGTGTGTGTGTGTGTGTGCGTGCGTGTGCATGCATGCATGCATGTGCTCTTACTTATGTTCACATCTCTCTGAGGATGGCAGAAGCTGACAGAGATCACAGGCTCCAGGGCCTATGAGAGACTGACCGGGAACCAGATCGCTAAACTCTATCAGCAAAACCCTGAAGCCTACAACAACACAGAGGTAAGACTTGTTTTGCTTTGTGTGTAGAGGTTTTGTGTAGAGAGGGAGGTCTGTTTGTGGGGGAAATATGTGTGTGTGTGTGTGTGTGTGTGTGTGTGTGTGTGTGTGTGTGTGTGTGTGTGTGAATGTTGTGTGTGTTGAGTGTGTGTTTGTGCGCAGGCATGGGCACACAGATTTGCATTTCATGTTCTTTCAAGACTGATTTTTATCTTGAGATGATTGGTTGAAGTGCTTTGAGTTTTAAGATGTATACTTGCAATATTTTGACTTTTTTTTGGGGGGGGGGAGAGGGGGGGGGGGTTGCAACTAGTGCTAAAAATGTGAAAAGTTATAGTTTTGAATGCAAAACTCTGTCACATAATTCTATATTCATCACATGTTACATAATAACAACAACCAGCTTTTGTCGGTTATCCACATTTTTATTGTAAAAAGGTAAAGGTGTCCCATAACCTATGTAGTCGTAGGGAAGCGAGGCATCAGAGACCTCAGCTTCTCTAGGGGCCAGCATATTGAGGGTGGTGCCCATCTCCTCTCCCTCGCTGCTTTACCTTCCCTGACCCTAAAGAGGGCAGGTACCCATTAACAGCTGTGTGGACTGGGAGACTGTACTGAAGACAGGGCGCGCAAATGGTCATCCATCTAATTAGTAACCACGCTCGATGCTGCTTAACCTTAGCTTGGGGTAAGCAACTGCTCTGACTACTGAGCTATCCCAACCCCACTTTGGAGATAATCACTATTTTACCTGAAAATTGATTAATCACATTTTTTTTGTTTCATTGAGAGTCAGCAATGTATCATTAAAAAAAATTGGCAGCCTTCAGTCTCATAAGACTATGGAGTTACACACTTAGAGCGCAACTCCATTGTCTAATGTGTGATTGGTTTTTTTGGGTTTTTTTTTTTATACCTTCCATTGCAGGTTATTTTCTCTCATAAAACATGTACATCTTCATCAATCACTCACTCACTCAGTCCCATGTCCCAAAGGACGTAGGGGGGACATGAGAGAAGACGCAACAGAGATCTTTTTCCATGCTTCACGATCCTGTGTGGCTAGTAGGAGGCGTTGCAGGGGTTGGGCAGTCCAGTCTTTGATGTTGTCAACCCATGATTTCTTTTGGCGGCCTCTTCTTCTCTTGCCCTCGACTGTTCCTTGCAAGATGGTTTTTGCTAGGGTGTTGTGTCTTGTGGTGTGACCAAACCACATCAGCTTTCTCCTCTTTATGGTGGAGAGCAAAGGCTCTTGGGGGCCCACACGCTTGTCGATTTCTTCTTTCACATAGTTATTGGTCTTGTGTTCTTTGTATGATATTTTGAGGAGTCTTCTGTGGCACTTGTTCTCGAATGCTCTCTTCATCAATACAAAACATTAATTTATCATCCAATATCACTTAAAGTGGAAGGACATTAAAGCGAAAAAACAACAACAAAATGGTCAATTCTAATACAGTATGTAGCATACTGACATTGTGATTGTAGTACACATATCAATGTTTCAATTACTAATGTGTGATTGTGGTGGTGTTGTTCATTTTGCAGAGGATTTCCCTGGTGAGCAGTTTTGGGGCGAGTCTGTTCATCGGTGACTACGCTGCCATAGACGACAGCGACGGGTCAGGCATGAACCTCCTGGATATACGACAACGCGACTGGTCTGACCTCTGTCTGGATGTAAGTGTCGGGTCAAGTCATGTCATGTCAAGTCATGTCAAGTCAAGTCAAGTCAAGTCAAATTTTTATTTACAGATGGTACATTGAACAAGCATTGATTTGCTTTCTTTTCATCAAGCCATCTATCTTGGGAAAAAAAGAGAAAAATAACATTTTATCAATATTTTTTTAATTAACATGATTCAGCAGCCTCAAAATTAAGATATATCTATAGATAAAAACAAACAAAAAAGAGTGTGTGTGTATGTGTGTGTGTGTGTCACAATGTGTGCGTACATGCATGCATGCATGCATGCCAGCGTGCATGTGCGTGTGTGTGTGTTTAAAATGCTTTATTGTATGAACCACACCATGACACAAACAGGTGTTACCATGTCAAATATTGATATTGGCCTTATAGTGTGACGATTTTGTCACATGCCTTGGTATATATCACATGGATATTCGAAAACTTTTGAAATGTGTGCAGGCCTGTGCTCCAGGATTGAGGGAAAAGCTGGGAGGTGTGGTCCCCTCACAGCAAGTGTTGGTGAGTACACGGCTTTTCTTTATTGTCCTGCTGTCAGTCTGCATACATGTGTCCCATAACCTATGTGGTCGTAGGGGAGCGAGGCATCAGAGTCCTCAGCTTCTCTAGGGGCCAGCATATTGAGGGCGGTGCTCATCTCCTCTCCCTCGCTGCTTTACCTTCCCTGACCCTAAAGAGGGCAGATACCCATTTACAGCTGGGTGAGCTGGGGGACTGTACTGAAGCCAAGGCATGCAAATGGTCACCCATCCAATTGGTAACCGCACTTGATGCTGCGTATTTTTACTTTTCTAGCGATTTCAGAAGAGTAGCACACACAGCAATGTGCTCTCATGTGTGTGCGTGTGTGTGTGTGAGCTGTTGCATATATATACATGAATATTTACAATTCTCTGTGAATGTGTGTGTGTGTATGCACGCATGCAGGTGTGTGTGCATGTGTGTGTGTGTGTGTGCATGTGTGAGTGTGTGAGTGTGTGTGTGTGTGTGTGTGTGTGTGTGTGTGTGTGTGTGTGTGTGTGCATGTGTGATTCTATTCTATTCTTTTATATTGAGGATAATGGGATAAGCACTCATGTGCTTTTTTTCATCCAGTCCCCGTGTGTATGCAGTTGTGTAAATATTGTCATCTGTTCCCACCGGCACACAATGGCCTACTCTTACGAATAGCAGAACAGGATTTAACGTGTGTGCAAGATGTTCTATGTGCGTTCACACATGGGGCCTCAGTTTACCTCATTCGAAGGACTTGAGTGTGTGTATTTGTGTGTGTATGTGTGTGTGTGTGTGTGCACGTGCGTGCGTGTGCATGTGCTCACATGTGTGTATATGTGTATATGTGTGTGTGTGTGTGTGTGTGTGTTTGTGCATGTGCACACATGCATGTACATGTGTGTATGTGTGTCTGTGATTACAGGGGACAGTGTCAAGCTACTTACAGAGCAGATACGGATTTTCCAAAGACTGCAAAGTTGTAGCTTTCACCGGCGACAACCCAGGTCTGCATCTGTTTTGTTCTTTTTGGCCTATCTGTCTGTCTGTCTGTCTGTCTGTCTGTCTGTCTGTCCGTCTGTCCCTCCTCCCGTCCCTCCGTCCGTCCGTCCCTCCGTCCGTCCCTCCGTCCATCTATCCATCTATCTCTCCCTTAGTCTGGCAACCGTGGGGGCACCCAAATAGACGTGACAACCAGCTCCCTCCATTCCTCTCTCTGTTCTGCCTTTTTAAAAAATTTGTTGAGTTCTAGGCCTGTCCATTCACTGATGTTGTCCTCCAATCTCTTTCCTTGGTCTGCCTCTTTTTCTTCCTCCTTTGACAGTGCCTTGCAGTATTGTTTTTGCAAGTACTTTTGATCTTGTTACATGCCCGTACCATTTAAGTTTACGCTTCTTTACAATTGATAGAAAATTTCCGTAGCGACCTACGACTGTTCTGTAAGTGACATAATTTTTGGTGTATGATACACATTGTTGTTTTGTTGTGTGTGTTTGTCATGAATAGTAACTGACATCATTGCCAACTGTCTTCTTCAGGGTCTCTGGCAGGACTGACCCCCAAACAAGGCGACGTCATCGTGAGTGGTTTTGTCTTTATTTTTTTAATTCTGTTTTCATGCTGATTTTTTTTCCTTAGGGGGAGGGGGGAGGGGTGGGCTGCTTCTATAGAGACATGAATTAGGGAATGTACAGTGTGTGTGTGTGTGTGTGTGTGTGTGTGTGTGTGTGTGTGTGTGTGTGTGTGTGTGTGTGTGTTTGTGTGTGTGTGTGTGTGTGTGTGTTTGTGTGTGTGTGTGTGTGTGTGTGTGTTTGTGTGTGTGTGTGTGTGTGTGTGTGTATGTGTCTGTCTGTGTGCATGTATGTGTATGTATACATGTGTGTGTACATATATGTGGGTGCATGTATAAATACACATCCTCGTGCCTGCATGTGAGTAAGCAGACTGAAGAAGGGAAGGAGTGAAGTGAGGTGACGTGACATGACATGACATGTTGTGACGTGACATGTTGTGACTTGTGACGTGAAGTGACGTGTTGTGACATGAAGTGACGTGACATGACATGTCGTGTTGTGTTGTGTGACCCAGGCCAGCCTGGGGACGAGTGACACGGTGTTTCTGTGGCTGGAGACGCCCACCCCCAAACTGGAAGGTCACATCTTCGCCAACCCTGTCCTCACCTCTCACTACATGGCCCTGCTCTGGTCAGTGTTGGCTGCTCTCCTCTGTTGCGTTTTTTTTTTTTTTTTTTTTTTTTTTTTTTTAATCAGATTTTCAGTTTTTCCATTGTGCAACTAGGGAGTGGTAAAATCACAGCCGTAGGACATACTATTTATGTACGGAAGATTTGTAAAGGTTTAGGTATGGAAGATGTGTAACGGTTGACGTGTTTTGTTTGTGTGTGACAGTTGATGTGTTTTGTTTGTGTGTGACAGTTGATGTGTTTTGTTTGTATGTGGCTGTTGACGTGTTTTGTTTGTATGTGGCAGTTGTGTTTTGTTTGTATGTAACAGTTGATGTGTTTTTATGTGTTATGGTTAATGTGCAACAGTTGATGTGTAATGGTTGATGTGTAACAGTTGATGTTTAACCGTTGATGTTTAACCGTTGATGTGTAACAGTTGATGTGTAATGGTTGATGTTTAACTGTTGATGTGTAAAGGTTGACATGTTTTGTTCATACATGGCAGTTTCAAGAACGGATCCCTGACCAGGGAGAGGATTCGTGACGAGAGGTCCAAAGGGTCGTGGGCGACGTTTGACCAGCAGCTGAAGACAACGCCTGTGGGCAACAACGGCAACATCGGTAGGATCCCCTCCTCTAGTGTCCACCTTTTTGTCTGTGGTAGTTTCTTTATGAGGGAATGAAAATATGATTGTTTTTTATTCCTCGGTTAGAGTTTTTGAGGTTCACCAGTGGTAAGATTTTTGTGTATGTGACCGTTTTTATTCCCATTAATAATAAAAATAATACATGGAATTCATATAGCACTATATCTTGCAAAAACAAATCAAAGTGTTTGCATTCGACCTGTACAATACACACGCAATCAATAACAATTTATTGTTAGTTAGGTAGCTGCATTCCGACTTCGGGTATGGTGTCTAAACACAACACCTGTGTGCATGCTGGTTTTTTTCTGTCATCTGTTCATACCAACACACAACAGCATATTCTTTTGAAAGAGAGAACGGGTTTTTAACGTGTGCACAAGATGTTCTGGGTACATTTACATATGGGGCTTCGGTTTATAGTCTCATCCGAAGGATTGTGACATTCAGTTCAAACTGGAAAGAAAGGCAAGGCTGGGAATTGAACCCAGAACCTAACAGTTTACATGTTGGCAGGTGAATGTCTTAACCATTCTGCCACCCTTCCTCTTGTGTATGTATAAATAGCATAAGAATGGTCACACAATGATGGGAATCTTGCTATGCTGCTTAATCCTTTTTTTTTTAAAAGTTATTTTATGAATATATGATATGTTTTCTTCTTTTTCTTTGTCAAATTTTTCAGAGCAGTGTGTCATGTACAGTTTTTAATTCACAAGCTGCTTTTAACAATTTTGAAAATCTTTAAAAATCTATCTTTATTTTGTTATTTTAAATTTAGAAAAAAACCCAACAAATTGATTTCAGGTATCTACTTTGATGTGACGGAAATTCAGCCATTGGTACAAGGAATTTTTCGTTTTGATCAAAATGGACAGCAGGTGAGTGTGTAACTGACAGTTCAGAAAAGTCTTTATTTGAGATGTTATGGTGTTAGGTACAGATTCATTTTGTTAATTTAATCACACCTGCATATCCTAAACAGTATTAATCTTTCATCATAAGCACAACAAAGCATTGATTGATTGATTGATTGATTGATTGATTGGTTGGTTGGTTGTTGGTTGATTGATTGATTGGTTGGTTGATTGATTGATTGATTGATTGATTGGTTGATTGTGAGAGGGATGGATGGATAGAAGAGGGGTGTTGATCCGTTTCTGTGTTGGTATTGGTTGCAGAGTTTATTTGAGGAAGGGTGGACATTGTTCTAAGTTGAGAGTTGTTTGTTTAGTGTGTTTCACTTTGGTCAGAGATCTTACTTTTTTGCTCTGATCAAATTTTCCAGTGGGAATGCTGGGGGACCTGTCAGTATAAATGGTATCCCCACCTTCTGGAAATTCTGTGCTAGGGATTCCCTCTTTTCTATCCCTCTCTGTTTTTGCCTTTTTTTTTTCTACTTGTCACCTCCTTTTCATCTGTTTTCTGCCTTCTTGGTCCATTCTCTTGCCTTTTCCCCAGAAAGACTTTAAGGGTTTTTTCTCCCATGCCGGTCGGATGCTCTGGGCCTGACTTGTCAGGCATTTAATGGCAGCACAACACATTTTCCAGGTGGACTCTTTCCCTGACGACACGGAGGTGAGGGCGGTGGTGGAGGGGCAGTGTATGGCGCGCAGAGTGCACGCTGAAAACCTGGGGTTTGGCATCGGTGAGTGGGTGTGTGTGTGTGTTGGGGGTGGGGGGATATGTCTGGACTTGACTTGACTTGACTTGACTTGACATTGTCAATGGTTGAGGCCTGTTAAGGCCTGTTCATTGTTCTTCACATGTATTCACTTTCTCTTGTGTGCGTGGCTAGAGCAGAAAGTGGCATAGATGTAATTTTAATAAGAATATGTGATTGTGTGTGTGTGTGTGGGGGGGGGGGGGGTTGTGTATGTGTGTGTGTGTGTGTGTGTGATGTTTGTGTGTGTGTGTGTGGGGGGGGGGATGTTTGTGTGTGTGTTTGGGGTGGGGTGGGGGGTGGATGTTTGTGTATATGTGTGTGTGGGGGGAGTGTTTGTGTGTGTGTGTATGTGGTGTGGGGGGGGGAGGGTGTTTGTGTATGTGTGTGTGGGGGGTGTGTGTGTGTATGTATGTGTGTGTGTGTGTGTGTTTGTGTATGTATGTGTGTGTGTGTGTCAGGGGGGTGTCTTTGTGTGTGTGTGTGTGTCAAAGTCAAAGTCAAAGTCAAAGTCTAAATTTTATTTCGAGATGGTACATTGAGTAAGCAATAAATTTGCTTTTTTTCATCAAGCCATCTACCATGCCATGTGTGTGTGTTTGGTGTGTGTGTGTGTGTGTGTGTGTGTGTGTGTGTGTGTGTGTGTGTGCGTGTGTGTGTGTGTGTGTGTGTGTGTGTGTGTGTGTGTGTGTGTGTGTGTGTGTGTTGTGTGTGTGTGTGTGTGTGTGTGTGCATGTGTGTGTGTGTGTGTACTATATTTTACTCTTTTACCCTATTCCAAACAAATAGTATAGGCCATTGTGTGCCGGTGGGAACAGATGACAAGATTAACAAAATGCATACACACAGGGAGTGGATGTAAAAAAGCACATGAGTGCTTATTCCATTATCCTCGATATAAAAGAATAAATAAATGAATGAATAAACAATGGATTGTTTTTCACAGGCCCTAACACACGGGTGATTGCTACTGGGGGAGCTTCATCCAATCAGGGTATTTTGCAGGTACAGTCTGAATTCTTGCTTTTTTCCTCTTCTTTAAATATCCCCCCCCCCCTAAAATTCTCTTTTTGTTGTTTATATAAGGAAACTTGAGCATACCTGTGCTTACAGTGCCAAATGTTGAAAGTGATGTGACAGCTTTGTTCCTTTTCGTGTGTCTGAATTTACTGCATTTGGATTTGTTTGTTTGTTTTACTGTGTTTTTTTTGTTTTGTTTCTACCTTCATTTCTTTGACATAACGTTAATATGTTTACTTGTGTGGAATGATTGAGTTATCACAAAGAGGAGTGTCCCTGAGACTTTGTTGAGGTATTTTAAAATAGTCTCCACTTCTTATATGAATTTTCAATTTTTGTTTATATTATTAAGTAATATATTGTATTTATACTGAAGGTTAAATGTGCAGAACAGTATATGTACATTTTCTGTTTTCTTTTGTGGTTTCTTCAGCTGATATCTTTACTATCTTTCTTTCTTCTTGTATAGTCAATATCTGACAGGTTTTTTTTGTGGGTGCTTTTTTTTTTAATTTCTTCTTCATGGATGCAACCTTTGTGTGTTGGCAGGTGATTGCTGATGTGTTCAATGCTCCGGTGTACATCAAAGATGTGGCCAATTCTGCTGCCCTGGGCTGTGCCTACAGAGCTAAACAC
>CM060338.1:43719318-43720654 GCA_030674155.1 Stramonita haemastoma | reverse complement strand
TTAGTTGTTATGTGTGTGTGCACAGATCTGTTTCTAATATAGTCTTACCAAAGAACTTTTACCCTCCTCCCCTCAAAAAAAAAAAGAAGAAGAAAATCCCAAAGAACTTGCAGAGAAATACCACAGTCAAGCAGATAGCATAACAATTTAATAACACAAACAGATTTAACTTACAATCTGCAGTTGCTGCAGATCCATGTCATTTGTCGGACTGCTATGACATGAGGTGTTTAGTTCTTGGGGGCAGGTAGTGGACATTTTGTAAACATGGAATGTGGGATGGGTACAGAATGTCTACTCGGCAGTGTTATAACTTACTTCAGTTATTTGTCCTATTCCATGGCATTTTTCTAATGTAGTTACACTGTATTGTTTTTGTACAGTGAAGCATTTATTATCCACTTTTATGCTTTTGTGTAACCTGGGGATGATAATTCAAGTGGCTGGTGTCCTCAGCACAGCCTGGCTTTATTGGCTTTTTGGAATGAAACAAGTTTGGTATTTTGTCATTTACAAGGCCCCCCCCCTCCCCCCCGATTGATGGTGCTGGATGTTTAAGAGAGTGGTTGGTGTCGATTTTGAATTTAAGGTGAATGTTTTTGGAGTTGCTGAAATTGAATAAGGTGACAGCCCTGATTCAGCACTATGTATTCTGTACAGTATTATTATCAGCATCATATCTATCACCTTTGTAATCACTTGGGCTATAGACAACATGAAATGGAATGAAAGCTTTAAGCAGCTCATTAAAGTTGTATCAAAAAAAAAATTGGCAGATGTGAAATATCACATACATATTAGTCTCACACACATAGTGGCATACACATGCATGCACACACACACACACACACACACACACACACACACACACACACACACACACACACACACACACACACACATACACACACACACAGATGCACAACCTTTCTCTGTACATAACCTAACAGGTTTCCAAATTCACATACTTGTGCAGAGCCTGCCCAAGGACAGTATGATGTCGGAACCTACAGAAGAAAGCCTGGAAACCAACCTGTATCGCTGTGCCTTTTGCAGCCAGGACTTCTTGACTCTGGACTCCTGTCTGACTCACCTGGCCTCCCACACTTCAGAACAAGAGAAAACATCACCCTCATTCTCGGCTGCAGGCGAAGATCAGCAACAAACAGATGATGCCAATGACAGCGCTGTTATCGATGGAGCATGTGCAGGAACTGTGTCAGTACACACAGGCCAAACCACAGAGGACAGCTTGGGGTCACCATGTCCCGAGTTGTCATCAGTGTTGAACAGCTTGAACTGTTCTGCTGTTGTAGCACCAGCAGTGTCTGAGGTG
>CM060338.1:43706818-43714318 GCA_030674155.1 Stramonita haemastoma | reverse complement strand
ACACCACACACACACACACACACACACACACACACACACACACACACACACACACACACACACACACACACACACGTGCTTATTCCATTATCCTCGATATAAAAGAATAAATCAAATCAAATCAAATCAAATCAAATCAAATCAAATCAAATCAAATCAAATCAAACACACACACACACACACACACACACACACACACACACACACACACACACACACACACACACACACACAGAGTTCTTTGGATGAGACTATCTAAACCGAGGCCCCGTGTGAACATGCAGAACATCTTGCGCACACGTTAAATCCTGTTCCGCTTTTCGTAAGAGTAGGCCATCGTGTGCTGGTGGGAACAGATGACATTTACAAAAAACTGCATGCACACGAGGACTGGATGTAAAAAAGCACACGAGTACTTATTCCATTATATCTTGATATAAAAGAATAAAATAAAATAAATAGATAAATAAAATAAATAAAAACTATACATTACCCACCTACTGCCGCTACACTCTGACCTATACCCTTTTTGTTCAGGTGGCCATGTCCCGACTGTAACGCAGCCTTCCTGTACCAGGCAGAGCTGAAGCGGCATCAGACCAAACACACCGGGGAGCTGCCATACCAGTGCAACATCTGCGGCAAGAAAGTGAGGGACCCCAGCAACCTCAAACGCCATGTGCGAACCCACACAGGTAGGTCAGCAAGTCCTTGAATTTGTGTTGCACTGGGGGAGAGGTCGGGTTGGAGTACATCCTGATGTCTTTGAGTCTTCTTGTTCTTGTTGTTCTTGTTCTTGTTCTTCTTCTTCTTCTTCTTCTTCTTCTTCTTCTTGTTCTTCTTCTTCTTCTTGTTCTTGTTCTTCTTCTTCTTCGTCTGCGTCTTTGTCTTCTTCTTCGTCTTATTTTTCTTCTTCTTCCTTCTTCTTCTCTTCTTCTTCTTCTTCTTCTTCTTCTTCTTCTTCTTCTTCTTCTTCTTCTTCTTCTTCTTCTTCTTCTTCCTCCTCCTCCTCCTCCTCCTCCTCCTCCTCCTCCTCCTCCTTCTTTTCTTCTTCTTCTTCTTCTGCTCCTCCTCCTCCTTCTTCTTTGTTGAACACTCAGACAGCACATATTATTGTCTGTTATATGATCAAAAATGTGATGCACTGCCGTTAAGCGCCTGACAAGTCAGGCCCAGTGTATCTGACCTTGATGTGGGAAAGAGGTTGTTTTCCTCTTCTAAGTTTTTCTGGAAAAAAGGGAGGAGAATAGACCAACAATGCAGAAAATAGTCTGGTTTAGAAATGGCGATGTGTGTTCTTTCCTTCAGGTGAACGGCCATACAGCTGCAAAGTTTGTGGCAAAACATTTCGTCAGGCTGGGCACTTGACGGCTCATTTACGAATTCATACCGGACAGAGGCCGTACAAATGTAAAGTGTGTCCTGCAACGTAAGTGTGGGTTTTTTGGTGTGTTTTCTTTCTTTGATGATGTTTTAATGGGGATGAGAATTGGGAGTCTTTTTGTGTGTGTGTGTGTTTGTGTGTGTTTGTGTGTGTGTGTGTGTGTGTGTTGTCAGTAAAATACTACAAATTGAAGCTACTGTTCCAAATAGTTTAGAAGAGACATGTCGCCCTTCACCACATGAGTTGCATTGCACCAGTGGATAATGTTTAGTTGTTCACATGTTGTTAATCTGCAGTTAAAAGGCCTATTCAATATAAAAAATAAACTGAAAATTGAACAATTTCATGAAAAGTTATTACCAGTTGAAATGGTTGACTCCAAGAAGAGACAAAATGAGAAACTGACAAGTTTGTATTGTAATAGGTGGTCAGGATGAGGGCTTGGGTCTTTTTAAACACGATTTTAAAGCAAAAGGAAATCACATTATGCCTTGATACTTCAGCACAAGGTAGCACAAGGTAGAAGAAAGCTTATAGTTTTGTAATCAATCAAAATCTTAAAATCAACAACCAGACCCCTACCTATCATACAGACACACTGGATGAGAAGTTTGTATGTATGTAATCATGACTTTTCACATCCCTTGCCATACACTACAGGCAGCCATACTCCGACTTAAGACGAACTGGTGAGGAGGACCATCAGACAGCTGAAAATAATTTTTCAGCATTTTTTGTTTTGATTTTTGATATTTTTTCTTTCTGAATACCGATGTTATATTTTGCTTTTGTTTCTTTTTTTATTTTGCATTTTTTGTTGCTGTTTTGCATTTGATTGACATCTGCCACCATTGCTGACAGATTCATCGAAGCCAACCACCTGCGCTATCACCAGAAGGTGCATGACGGCATCAAGGCCTACCAGTGTCCTAAGTGTGACCTGAGCTTCATCAGAAACGCTGAACTGAAACGTCACTCCCATGTCCACACCCAGAAGACAGAAGGCAACTTGAAGTGTCACTTGTGTCCAGGTTAGCGTTGTCCTGCTGTTGTTTCCTGGTTTTTTTAAAAATCCTTTTTAAAAAATTTATTTTATTTTATTTTGGGTTTTTTTTTGGGTGTGTCTGTGCTCAGGGTATGAATTCTTGGTGTAATGAAAGTGATAGACGATTAGTGTAGTGGCAGTTCAAAACTTCTAAGCTTTTCATTATATTTTTTCTATTCTCTACATGTTCTTCCCTCATCCACACACACATACACACATAACCCCCCTTTACACCTAACTAACCCTGAAACAGCAGAGAAAGGTAAAATTTTAATAGGGTTGTTGGTGTTATTGTGAATCATGGATTGTAATGTGGGCAGTGAAATGATGGATTGTAATGTGGGCAGTCAGATTTTAAATTGAAACCCAAATTCCAATACTTTATTTTCTCAAAGACAGAGAAATTCACATGGGTTATGAGCCCCACATAAAAACAGTAAACATGTAAACATAACATCACGAAAAATACCACAACATAGTATTCATACATCAGTCAAATGATGGATTGTAATGCAGGCATTGCACCTTTGTTGTTTCAGCCAGATGATTGTAATGTATGCATTTCACCCTCCCTGTTTCAGCCAAATAATGGATTGTAATGCGGGCATTTCACCCTCCCTGTTTCAGCCAAATAATGGATTGTAATGCAGACATTTCACCTTCCCTGTTTCAGCCAAATAATAGATCGTAATGCAGGTATTTCACCCTCCCTGTTTCAGCCAAATAATAGATCGTAATGCAGGCATTTCACCTTCCCTGTTTCATCCAAATAATGGATTGTAATGCAGGCATTTCACCTTCCCTGTTTCATCCAAATAATGAATTGTAATGCAGGCATTGCAACTTTGTTTTTCAGTCAAGTGATGGATTGCAGTGTGGATTGTAATGTATGCAGTCAAATGATGGATTGTAATGTAGGCAATCAAATGGTGGACTGTAATGTAGGCAATCAAATGATGGATTGTAATGGGTAGTCAAATGATGGATTGTAATGGGTAGTCAAATGATGGATTGTAATGGGTAGTCAAATGATGGATTGTAATGGGTAGTCAAATGATGGATTGTAATGGGTAGTCAAATGATGGATTGTAATGGGTAGTCAAATGATGGATTGTAATGGGTAGTCAAATGATGGATTGTAATGGGGAGTCAAATGATGGATTGTAATGGGTAGTCAAATGATGGATTGTAATGGGTAGTCAAATGATGGATTGTAATGGGCAGTCAAATGATGGATTGTAATGTGGGCAGTCAAATAATAGATTATAATGCAGGACTTTCAACCTCCCTGTTTAAAAAAATGATGCATTATAATGTGTCCATTTCCCCCTCCCTGTTTCAGCCAAGTTTTTCCGCTCGGATGCCCTTCGTCAGCACCTGAGCAAGAAGCACGACCAGAGCCACTCCTACCAGTGCGACGTCTGCTCCCGCTCCTTCTCCAGACAGTCTCTGCTGGACCGCCACTGCACCAAGACCCAGCACACCAGCAGTCGTTCCCCTGGTCTCACAGTTAAAACACCCCCCTGCAAGCCTGATGCAGAGAACAGCGTGGTGGCCAGCGCCCTGTGTGAACTGGCCGCAGGGGGGCGCTCCGTGTCTCTGAACGGGGCAGAGGCCGGCGGGGCGCGTTCAGTGTCAGAGGGCGCGGGGTCAGGGGTCGGCTTGACGTCGTGCAGGGCGGGGGTGACGTCGGTGGTGGTGGTGAAGGAGGAGGAGGGGGGGCAGACAGGGGGTCAGCAGGAGGAGGAGGTGGTGACGGTGGTGGAGGTGGCGGACACAGGAGTGGGGATGGGTGGGGAGGGGGGGAGCATTTTGTGCGGAAGGTGGTGGTGGACGGGGGCTCTGTGTCGGGGGCAAGGGTCGTGCTGGTGGAGGCTGAAGACTCGGGGCTGCTCAGGCAGCTGCAGGATGTGGCGTCCTGTGAATTACAAGCGACAGACAGTGCATCCAGTGCATTGCAGACTGTGGACAGTTCGTCCTGTGAAGCACAGACTGCAGATAGTTCACCCAGTGCACAGTCAGTCCCTCAGTCCTCTGCTCTCCAGTTGCCTGTTGTGGAGGAGAACAGACTGCTGCTGGGCCCCTCAAAGAAACCCAGGATTCTGGCCTCCAACAGGAAAACGCTGCCGAAACGAGCGCCGGGAATGGTTGTGGTCACGAACGATGACGGAACAGTCGACGAGAATAGTTCAGGGGTCACGGGTAGTGCCGACCTCACCGGTGACGGAACAGTTGATGAGAATAGTTCAGGGGTCATTGGTGAACCTGAGGTGTGCCATCATTCTGACTTGGGTGGCAAGCTGCCTGAAGGATCACTCCTCATCTCAGCAGACTGTGTCAGAGACAGTGAAGGTGTAGGGCCTTCAGCTCAAGGAACCCAAGTGTCCCTTGTCAAAGAAGAGCCTGTGCAGGACACTGCTGCTCCGCACAGCCAAACTCAGGCATTGAAAGAATCCTCTCAGTCAGAAAATGGTGCAGAGTGTTGTGTGACTCCCGTAATGCAATCGCTTGTCAGTAGCACTGTGCAACAGGAAACGGTAACCTCCCTTGAAGTGGATAGAGTTAAGTCCCCTAGAGGGCGGGGGAGAGGCAGCAGGGCAGGGGGTGTTGGAAAAGTAAAACTGGAACGGAAAGAAGACGGCCATTCTTTTGTGGCCCCGCTCAGAACACGGTCAGGGAGAGAGAGGAAGATAAAAATGAGGCTGTCTTTGTGAATAGTGATATCCATCTATTCAAATAAATAAATGAAGCTGTCTTTGTGAATGGGGACATCCATCTGTTTAAATAAATAAATGAAGCTGTCTTTGTGAATGGTGACATCCATCTGTTTAAATAAATAAATGAAGCTGACTTTGTGAATGGGGACATCCATCTGTTTAAATAAATAAATGAAGCTGTCTTTGTGAATGGGGACATCCATCTGTTTAAATAAATAAATGAAGCTGTCTTTGTGAATGGTGACATCCATTTGTTCAAATAAATAAATGAAACTGTCTTTGTGAATGGGGACATCCATTTGTTTAAATAAATAAATGAAGCTGTCTTTGTGAATGGGGACATCCATTTGTTCATTGAAATAAATGAAGCTGTCTTTGTGACTGGTGACATCCTCCTGTTCATTTATTCAGATAAATGAAGTTGTCTTTGTGAATGATGACATCCATCTATTAAAATGAATAAATGAAGCTGTGATTTGTGACTGGTGACATCCATCTATTCAAATAAATGAATGAAGTTGTCTTTGTGAGTGGTGACATCCATCTGTTCAAATAAATGAAGCTGTCTTTGTGAATGATGACATCCATTCATCTGTTCAAATAAATGAAGCTGTCTTTGTGAATGGTGACATCCATCTATTCATAAATAAATGAAGCTGTCTTTGTGAATGATGACATCCATCTGTTCATTTAAATAAATGAAGCTGTCTTCATGACTGGTGACATCCATCTATTCAAATAAATGAAGCTGTCTTTGTGATTGATGGCAGCCATTCATCTATTCAAATCTGATGGTGATGGATTGATTGAATGGTTGAAATGTTTGGGTCATTTTGGTGGTTCAAAAAAAAAGTTTATTTTCTTGTGGAGTTCTTTTGATGAAATATCTTATTTTCAGGTATTTTGAAAGTGATATTCATTTTGTAGAAACTTTCATTGACAAATCACCAGTGGTTAAAAGAAGAAAAACATTGGGGGGGGGGGGGTAATGTTTGCATGAAAGGAGGGGGGTAATGTTTGCACGAAAGGAGGGGGGTAATGTTTGCAAGAAAGGAGGGGAGGGGGTAATGTTTGCAAGAAAGGAGGGGGGGGGGTAATGTATGCAAGAAAGGAGGGGGGTAATGTTTGCACGAAAGGAGGGGGGGGTAATGTTTGCAAGAAAGGAGGGGGGTAATGTTTGCACGAAAGGAGGGGGGGGGTAATGTATGCAAGAAAGGAGGGGGGTAATGTTTGCACGAAAGGAGGGGGGGGGGGGGGGGTAATGTTTGCAAGAAAGGAGGGGGGTAATGTTTGCACAAAAGGAGGGGGTAATGTTTGCAAGAAAGGAGCTCATCTTTTGTGGATGAAGTCGTTTTTTGATCAGTTATGTGAAAGGTTTATGCAAAATATCAGCTCTTTATTCAAGCCATTTTCACATGGGATAAATGATAATTCTCAATACGCTCAACTCTGAAATCTCCATGTCTTTCTGTATTATTTGCTCCATGTCTCTATTGTTATCTGTGAACTTCTTTCATGCTAGCATGGGTTTGAAAAAAAAAAAGCATAGTGAGAAAAAGATGAATACTATCCTACGTGAAT
Source organism: Stramonita haemastoma (assembly GCA_030674155.1). NCBI lineage: Eukaryota > Metazoa > Mollusca > Gastropoda > Neogastropoda > Muricidae > Stramonita > Stramonita haemastoma. The sequence continues at coordinate 43,707,591 of CM060338.1, read as the reverse complement.
AGGGAGAACCCCTCTTTCCCAGCACACATGCAGTGTGTGCATTTGTAATTGTATGCTACCGTAACCCAGTAGTGGGTGATACAGAGGGAAGGGTTAATAGATGGTTAGTTACCCTATAACAGTTTACCCATAGGGGAAAAGGTTAAATTACTTAAATACCTCACTACTGATTAGCTATAGGGAGCAACCCCTTGTCAAAGGAAGTGATCAACCTAATGGCATGAGTAGTTTTCTTTTGATTGAATGCTGTTTACTATTTAAAAAAACAACTGAAATGTGCCATAGCTATGCACACAACACATCATCTTGTGATGTCAGCACTGCTGTAGCTCTAGCTTCAACACAACTCCGGTGAATTGGTAAGGAGAAATGTCCGTTAAAGAAACCAGATGTTTGTGGTGGTTGTGGGGCATTCCTCAGCCTAAACAAACACCCTGGGTATCACCCTGAACATGCAGTTTTTTCTCCTCATACCTTCCTGCCTGAAAAAACACTAGCAGATTGTCAGTGCATCCTGTGTTACATATCTCACTATCCACATTCAATACAGATTATCAGTACATCCTCTGTATTAGCTCTCACTGTGTACATTCAATGCCCACTTTGTGAAGAATGAATTTAACTCATTGGTTCCACTGTTTCAATATCAAATTTGATCTGAATGTGATGAAACGCAACAAAATAAATGGATAATTACAGAATAGACATGGCAGAATATGTAATAATATTTTGGAAGAACATTTTTGGTTGTTTTTTTTTTTTTGGGGGGGGGG
>CM060338.1:43607407-43706718 GCA_030674155.1 Stramonita haemastoma | reverse complement strand
CAAGGAGGAAGGGGGAGAACACAAACAGCAAATGGAAGAATTATAGTAAAAATTTATGATTATATTAATAAATTTTTAAAAACCTACACATCCGAAACAAAAAACAAAAAAACGCAAATAATTTTTTTTAAAGGGCCTTATCCACTAACCAAAGTAATATAAATTTAATAGTGCTAATAGTCCCTTTAATAACAAAAATAATAATAATAATAATAGATAAAATAAATTCAAAAACCGTTTATACTGAAACTATATTGATTTGGGTAAGAAAAATGCATGAAAAAAAAGGTGAAGGGGGATATATACTGGAGGTAAATTGATAATAGATATGGGGGAAATGGAGGCCTGACGAAATTGTACTTCTCTGTGTGTCTGTGTGTCTCTGTGTCTGTGTCTGTGTGTGTGTGTGTGTGTGTGTGTGTGTGTGTGTGTGTGTGTGTGTTTTCTTCCATTTCAAGGATAGTGGATAAGCATTCATAAGCAATTTTACATCTAGTCTCCGTGTGCACGCGGTCACGAAAATTTTGTTATCCGTTCCCACTGGCTAGTACAAAATAGCCCACTCTTCCAAAATGTAGAACAGGTTTTATTGTGCGCACACTGTGTGTCTGTGTCTGTGTCTGAGTATATGTAAATAAGCTTTTGGGGGGGAGAGGAGGGGAATCATAGTCGATTTTGTAGAAGATGTACTAAAGGGAAGCTGATGATTGGGAAGGGGGGGGGCAGGTTATGTGTGGCTAGGTTATTGGAAATAGAATTAAAAGGCTAGAAAATAAAAGAGGGGCTTTTTGTACATGTGGTTTATTTTTAGTTGTTTCCTTAGTTTACCTACTAGGTCCTTTTGTCAATTGGGAGAAAGAGGTAAGATAGGTATGGCTAGGTAAGTGGGAATAGAAAAAAAGCAGGTTTTTCTCTGGTAGTTTTATTTGGGGATAGTAACTATCTTTGTTCAGTTCAACTTGGATTCTTTTGGAAACAGACGCGATTTTTCAAAAAATACAGTAGGCGAAATTCCTTATTTCAAAGCTGAAAAATTGTAGTTAAATGATGGGGAAATAAAAAAGAAATAACCGCACATGTGGACTTGTTTCTTCGTTGATCAACTTAATGTTGGTTCTTTTGAAAACACCGCCATTTGAAAACAGAGGTAGGCTGCCAGGAACCACTGAGCTGATTCCAGAAATGGGCAATGGTCAGAAAAATTCCACTCAGTGAAGCAACAGAAACAGCCATGGTCTGTTGATAGGACAGGTGATTTGTGATTTAAAGAAAACTTCCTAACGGTTGTGTCCAAAACTATGTACCATTGTGTCTATGTGCCATTTGTGTCCACATGCTTGCATGCATACAGGCGGACAAGCCAGCTGACTGACAGCCCTTTCCCAGTTATTGATGTTAATAATTGCTAACACTGACCTTGACACTAACCTTTATTTCTTAACCTGGCCCCACATGTGGACACGAAAGGCAGGTAGTCATCATGTTACAAGACGTGACACAGAAACGAGCCTTTTTATTTCTTGCGTTTTCAGATGTGGAAGAATATTGGAGTGTTTCAGGGAAAAGGATGTTGGACAGAGGGGACGGGATGGGTAGCTGTATGTGGGAAAGGGCATAAGAAAAGTTATGGCTAAGTCGTCTGTGTGAGTGAGGGTGAGAACAAAATAGGGCGAACACGTTTGTTTTTTGTAAGAGAGGGGGAAAGTTTTAGCAAATATATGTTTTTCTAAACATAAAAAGGCGGGGTTAAGTTGGAAATGCAATTACCGAGATTATTTTTTGTGCTTATTTATTCTGTGTGTGTGTGTGTGTGTGGTGTGTGTGTGTGTGTGTGTGTGTGTGTGTGTGCTCGATAAAGAGATAGTAATCATACCAACATACATGAATGGATGCACTAAAGGACAGAAGAGTGCGTTATACGTATTCCTTCATTTTCAATGTTTTCATTTCACTGAGATGAAGGGAATTATTTGTTTAAAAAAAGAACTAAAAGCAGAAGAAAATGTGCATTGTGGCAATGAGAGGTCTGGGGTGAGAGCTGTTCTTTCTTGGGCCCACCCGTCTGGCTGTCTCCACGTCATCGGTGGTCCATACCTTGCTGGGGTAGAAACGGTTCAGCAGCTGCACTACCTGTCGGGCACAGTTTCCTTCATTCTTGCTGTTGCCCTCGAACACATTGAAGAACTCGATGTTACTGTCGGGCACAGTCTCCTTCATTCTTGCTGTTGCCCTCGAACACATTGAAGAACTCGATGTTACTGTCGGGCACAGTCTCCTTCATTCTTGCTGTTGCCCTCGAACACTTTGAAGAACTTGATGTTACGAGCTCGTGAACTTGCTTCCAGTTTTTCCAGCTTTTTGTCCATGGTGGCACTTTTGTCATCAATGTGAGTGTTCCAGTCAAGCAGTCTCCCACACTGGTCTTCTAGTGAGTCACATGCAGAGGAGAGAGATTTGACATCTTCTTTTAAAGCATCATTATCAGCTTGAATTGATTGACACCATTTCAGGATTTCAGAAAGGTCTTCCTGCGAGACTGTAGCTGGTCCTGCCTGTGACTGCTCAGAGCTCATGGGCTGACTTCTGACGTGGTCTGTTAATCTGGCAATATCGGACCTCAGTGTGTTGTTTTCTTCTTGAAGTGACCTACACCAGTCGTACAAAGTGGTCATGTTGTCATCTCTTCTTCTCTGGTGTTCACAGGCACCTTGCAGTTGATGTGAAGTACTGGTGGAGAGTTGGTTTACCAAGTCTTTTAGATCCCTGTTTTCAGTGAGCTGGGTTTGACATAGAATATATAGTGCTATGTCTTGTATTAAAACAAATCAGTACTTGATTTCAACCTATTTTTACACAAGCAGTAACTAAACATTAATAGCTTTAGCAAAGACACACACACTTACACAATTGTCAAGGTGATGGGGATAAGAGCTGTTGAAGGCAGGGACATATCTCAAAATACATTCATTCAATCAACTTTATACGACACAAAACTAACAAATTTCATTCACAGGACCCAAGGAACAAAACACACCAGTTGCTGAGACTGAATACCTTACGGAAGCACCTTCAGAGTTTTTGGTTAAATCTCAGAGCCCTGTTTGGTAAATCTGCTGTAAATGATATAATGTGATTGAAAACTGCTAGAAATAAGGATAATCATAAAACATGCAACTATTATCAAACTAAAGTGAAAGTGTTCACAAACTAAAGTGGTAGCGTTCACAGACAATAAAATAAAGTGGTAGCATTAATACCCAATTATCAAACTAAAATGGTATCATTAATACCCAATTATCAAACTAAAATGGTATCATTAATACCCAATTATCAAACTAAAATGGTATCATTAATACCCAATTATCAAACTAAAATGGTATCATTAATACCCAATTATCAAACTAAAATGGTAGCATTCACAGTTATCAAACTAAAGTGGTAGCATCAATACACAATTATCAAACTAATAGCATTTACAGACAATGATGAAGTGTTAGCATTAACATGCAGTTATCATCAACCTAAAGTGAAAGTATTCACAATCAGACTAAAGTTGTAGCATTCGCAGACAATCATCAAACTGAAGTGACAGCATTTACAATTATCAAACTATAAAGTTGTAGCCTTCACAGACAATTACAATTATCAAACTAAAGTGGTAGCGTTCACACACAATTATCAAATCAGAGTGGTAGCATTCACAGACAATTATCAAACTAAAGTTCAAATTCAAAAGTCAAATTCAAAATTCAAAAATACTTTATTATCTCATAGAGAAATTCAGAAGTTGTAGAATAATACACAATTATCAAACTAAAGTGGTAACATTAATACACAATTATCAAACTAAAGTGGTAACATTAATACACAATTATCAAACTAAAGTGGTAACATTAATACACAATTATCAAACTAAAGTGATAGCATTTACAATTATCAAACTAAAGTGGTAACATTAATACACAATTATCAAACTAAAGTGGTAGCGTTTACAGACAATTACAATTATCAAACTAAAATGGTAGCATTAATACACAAATATCACACCAAAGAGATGGCATTTACAGATGATAATAAAGTAGTAGCACTGATTATTAACTTAAAGTGGTAGTATTCAATCAAACTAAAGTGGTAGCATTCACAGACAAATATCAAACTGACGTGATAGCATTAATACACAATTATCAAACTGAAATGACAGCGTTCACACACAATTAACAAACTATAATGGGAGCATTTACAGACGATTATTAAACTAAAGTCGTGGCATTCACAGACAATTACAGTTATCAAACTAAAGTGGTAGCATTTACACACAATTATCAAACTAAAGTGGTAGCATTTACACACAATTATCAAACTAAAGTGGTAGCATTTACACACAATTATCAAACTAAAGTGGTAGCGTTTACACACAATTATCAAACTAGAATGGTAGCATTAATATACAATTATCAAACCAAAGTTGTAGCATTCATACACAATTATCAAACTAGAATGATAGCATTAATACACAATTATCCAAACTGGTAGCATTCACACACAATTATCAAACTAGAATGATAGCATTAATACACAATTATAAAACTAAAGTGGTAGCATTAATACACAATTATAAAACTAGAAGGATAGCATTAATACATGATTATCAAACTAAAGTGGTAGCATTGATACACAATTATCAAAGTTGAATGATAGCATTAATACACGATTATCAAACTAAAGTGGTAGCATTCACATACAATTATACTGAAGTGGTAGCATTCACACACAATTATCAAACTAAAGTGGTAGCAATAATACACAATTATGAAACTAAAGAGATAGCATTTACAGACAATATTAAAGTGGTAGCGTTCACATACAATAATGACTAAACTAAGGTGGTAACATTCACAGACAATAATCAAACAAAAGTGGTAGCATTCACAGACAATAATAATCAAACAAAAGTGGTAGCATTCACAGACAATTTTCAAACTAAGTGGTAGCATTAACAATTATCAAACTAAAATGGTAGTGTTCACAGACAATTACAATTATCAAACTAAAGTCGTAGCATTCACACACAATTATTAAACTAAAGTCGTAGCATTCACACACAATTATTAAACTAAAGTCGTAGCATTCACACACAATTATTAAACTAAAGTCGTAGCATTCACACACAATTATTAAACTAAAGTCGTAGCATTCACACACAATAATTAAACTAAAGTCGTAGCATTCACACAATTATCAAACTAAAGAAGTAGCGTTTACACACAATTATCAAACAAAGTGGTAGCAATAATACACAATTATCAAACTTAAAATGGTAGTGTTTACAGTTATCAAATTATAGTGGCAGCATCAATACACGATTAAACCAATAGCATTTACAGACAATAATAAAGTGTTAGCTTTGACATGCAATTATTGTCAACCTAAAGTGAAAGTATTCACAGACAATCAAACTAAAGTGGTGGCGTTCACAGTCAATAATTATCAAACTAAAGTGGTAGCAATAATACACAATTGTCAAGCTAAAGAGAGAGCATTTACAGACAATAATAAAGTGGTAGAGTTCACATACAATAATGATCAAACTAAAGTGGTAGCATTCACACACAATTATCAAACTGAAGTGGTAGCATTCACAATTATCAAATTAAAGTGGTAGCGTTCACACACAATTATCAAACTAAAGTGGTAGCATTCATAACTATCAAACTATAGTGGTAACGTTCACAATTATCAAATTAAAGTGGTAGCATTTACAATTATCAAACTAAATGGTAGCATTTACAATTATCAAATTAAAGTGATAGCATTTACAATTATCAAACTAAATGGTAGCATTTACAATTATCAAATTAAAGTGGTAGCATTTACAATTATCAAACTAAAGTGGTAACATTTACAATTATCAAATTAAAGTGGTAGAATTCACAGACAATTATCATACTGAAGTGATATTAACAATCAAACTAAGTGGTGGCGTTCACAGTCAATAATTATCAAAGTAAAATGGTAGCAATAACACACAATTATAAAACTAAAGAGATAGCATTTACAGATAATATTAAAGTGGTAGCGTTCACATACAGTAATGATCAAACTAAAGTGGTAACATTCACAATTACAATTATCAAACTAAAGTTGTAGTGTTCACAGACAATTAAAATTATCAAACAAATGTAGTATTCACACACAAATGTCAAACTAAAGTGGTAACATTTACGCACAATTGTCAAACTAAATTGATAGCATTCACAATTATCAAACTAAAGTGGTAGCGTTCACAATTATCAAACTAAAGTGGTAGCATTCACAATTAACTAAAGAGGTAGCGTCACAGACAATTATCAAACTAAAGTGGTAGCATTCACAGACAATTATCAAACTAAATTGGTAGCATTCACAATTATCAAACTAAAGTGGTAGCGTTCACAATTATCAAACTAAAGTGGTAGCATTCACAATTAACTAAAGAGGTAGCGTCACAGACAATTATCAAACTAAAGTGGTAGCAATAATACACAATTATGAAACTAGAGAGATAGCATTTACAGACAATAATAAAGTGGTAGCGTTCACATACAATAATGACCAAACTAAGGTGGTAGCATTCACAGACAATAATGATCAAACAAATGTAGCATTCACAGACAATTATCCAACTAAAGTGGTAGCATTAACAATTATTAAACTGAAATGGTAGCATTCACAGACAATTACAATTATCAAACTAACGTGTTCGCATTCACAGACAATTATCAAACTAAAGTGGTACATTCACAGACAGTTATCAAACTAAAGTGGTACATTCACAAACAATTATCAAACTAAAGTGGTAGCATTCACAGACAATTATCAAACTTAAAAGTGGTAGCGTTCACAGTTATCAATCTATAGTGCCAGTATCAGTACACAATTATCAAATAGATAGCATTTACATACAATAATAAAGTGGTAGCATTCACACACAATTGTCAACCTAAAGTGGTATCGTTTATACACAATAATAAAGTGGTAGCGTTCACATACAATAATTATCAAACTAAAGTGGTAGCATTAATACACAATTATCAAACTGAAGTGATGGTGTTCAAAGACAATTGTCAGACTAAAGTGGTAGCATAAATATACAATTATCAAACTAAAGGGTAGCATTCACACACAATTATCAAACTAAAGTGGTAGCATTAATACACAATTATCAAATTAAATTGGTAGCATTCACAAAAAATTATCATACTGAAGTGATGGCATTTACAATCGAACTTAAGTGGTGGCGTTCAGTCAATAATTATCAAACTTAAGCAATAATACACAATTATCAAACCAAAGAGGTGGTATTTACAGACAATAACAAAATGGTAGCGTTCACATACAATAATGATCAAACCGGAGTGGTAGGATTTACAGACAGTAATTATCAAACTAAAGTGGTAGCATTCACAATTATCAAATTTAAGTGGTGGCGTTCACAGACAATTATCATACTGAAGTGGTAGCATTCACAGACAATTATCAAATTCAAGTGGTAGCAATAATACAAAATTATGAACCTAAAGAGATAGTATTTACAGACAATAATAAAGTGGTAGAGTTCACATACAATAATGATAAAACTGAAGTAGTAGCATTAATATACAATTATCAAACTAAAGTGGTAGCATTCACAATTACAATTATCAAACTAAAATGGTAGTGTTTACAGACAATTACAATTATCAAACTAAAGTTGTGTTCACAGACAATTACAATTATCAAACTAATGTGGTAGCATTCACAGACAAGTGGTGGCATTCACAATCAAACTAAAGTGGTAGCAATAATACACAAACTAAAGAGATAGAATTTACAGACAATAATAAGGTGGTAGCATTCACAAACCATTATCAAACTGAAGTGGTAGCGTTCACAGACAGTAATTATCAAACTAAAGCGGTAGCATTCACAGACAATTATCAAACCAAAGTCGTAGCATTAATATACAATTATCAAATTAAAGTGGTAGTTTCACAATTATCAAACTAAAGTAGTAGCAGTCACAGACAATTATACTAAAGTGGTGGCATTCACAGACAATAATAAACAAAAGTAGTAGCATTTACAGACAATAATAATCAAACAAAAAGTGTAGCATTTACAGACAATTATCCAACTAAAGTGGTAGCATTCACAATTACAATTATCAAACTAAAGTTGTAGTGTTCACAGACAATTACAATTATCAAACTAAAGTGGTAGCATCCACACACAACTATCTAACTGAAGTGATAGCGTTCACACAATTATTAAACTAAAGTGGTAGCATTCACAGACAATCATCAAACGACAGTGATAGCATTCATAATTATCAACTAAAGTGGTTGCGTTCACAGACAATTATCAGACTAAAGTGGTAGCAATTACACACAATTGAGAATAATAGTATATAGAATTTATATAGCGCTAAATCTTGTAAAGCAAACAAATCAAAAGCAATTACCAAACTAAAATTGAAGCGTTTGCACACAATTATCAAACTAAAGTTGAAGCGTTCGCACATAATTATCAAACGAAAATGGTAGCATTCAGAGATAATTTTTATTAAAAAAAACAAACAAAAAAACGGTAGCATTCATAGACAATTATTGAACTAAAGTGGTAGCATTCACAGAAATTAAATCAAACTAAATTGGTCCTGTTTACAGGCAATATTTAATATCAAAATAATTTTCTTTGAAATTAATACTTTATCATTTTCTCCAGGAGGAAGGGCCACGTTCTTTTTGCAGCATGTGTCACTGCTGATAAACAACCAAACAGAAAATGTCTGCAGCATGTGTCACTACTGATAAACACCCAAACAAAAAATGTCTGCAAAAGTTGAGGCTTCTTCCAAAGGAAGTTCAAGTAAAATACAATAGTTTCCCAATTCCATCAGCACCTAGCTCACTAGTGCGGGAGGGGGGGAAGGTTCTCATCACTATTCCCCTGATCTACTGACCTAGGTCAGTCCCTTCTCTTGGGTCAGCTAAGAGATGGCCCCTCAGGGCTTTGCACTAATGCCGGTCGTAGCAAAAGTGACCGTTAAATTAAACGGGGTACAACACTTCAGATAGGTGAGAAAATGCCTTTCACAGAAAACAAGTATAGGGGTAGCCCCTGCAGAAAAGGGGGTACTGGCTTACCGGCTTGCGTGGGGGGGAGGGTGTCTTTGTCTGTGGTTTCTTGTTCTAGGAACAAAACTATAAGGGCACTTGAAAACATAATGCAATTCACCAAATTTCTTCCGGTTGTATTTTCTACATAATTTTTTACACTTTTTTCAATGCAATGCCCCTGAACCTGCCTTCTCGAACTGGTAATTTGGGATTTAATGTTCTGAATTGCAGGATAGTGATTCCTAAATCATCTGAAAGTTTAGTAATATACCTCTTGAAGCGCAATTTTTTTTATAACGAGTAAGTGTAACCCTATTCCTTTTCATATATATATCAGCATTCCTATTTTGCCTTTACTAGTCTTGCTGTCTAAATTGTACTTCAGGTTTGAACTTTTCATCCCTTAGACGTTGACACAAGGAATGACAGTGGAGTTGAGTTATACCCTGTTTTTAATCTGTATATAGTTACACTGTTTTATTCTGAGATTTAATATTTTACGAGGTGACAGCCCCGATATGGCCTCTATGGTCGGCGGGGCTATAAACAAGAAGATTGGATTGGATTGGTATGGTATCGTGTCCAGATTCAAGTGTCCACACCCTGCCTAAGCTTAAAAATATATGTATATAAAACAAACATTGTCAACTTGGTGCTCAAAACGACCTTAACATTCCATTTCCAGACACACTGTAAGGACAACACACAACACAGTAGCTTCATCACTACCTGACACATCATTGTCATCATCACCTGACAGATCATCGTCATCATCACCTGACAGATCATTGTCATCTGACAAATCATTGTCATTATCACCTGACAGATCAATGTCATCATCACCTGACAAATCATTGTCATCATCACCTGACAAATCATTGGCATCATCACCTGACAAATCATTGTTATTATCACCTGATAAATCATTGTTATTATCACCTGATAAATCATTATCATCACCTGATAAATCATTGTCATCATCACCTGACAAATCATGGTCATCATCACCTGACAAATCATTGTCATCACCTGACAAATCATTGTCATCATCACCTGACAAATCATTGTCATCATCACCTGATAAATCATTGTCATCATCACCTGACAAATCAATGTTATTGTCACCTGACAAATCATTGTCACCTGACAAATCATGGTCATCATCATCTGACAAATCATTGTTATTATCACCTGACAAATCATTGTCATCATCACCCGACAAATCATTGTCATCATCTGACAGGTCATTGTCATCATCACCGGAAAAATCATTGTCATCATCACCGGAAAAATCATTATCATTACTGGAAAAATCATTGTCATCATCACTACCTGTTAAATCATTGTCTTCATCTCTCTCTCTCTCTCTCTCTCTCTCTCTCTCTCTCTCTCTCTCCTCCTCTCTCTCTCTCTCTCTCCTCTCCTCTCTCTCTCTCTCTCTCCTCTCAGTCCCATGTCCCAAAGGACGTAGGGGGACATGAGAGAAGACGCAACAGAGATCTTTTTCCATGCTTCACGATCCTGTGGGGCTAGTAGGAGGTGTTGCAGGGGTTGGGCTTTGATGTTGTCAACCCATGATTTCTTTTGGCGGCCTCTTCTTCTCTTGCCCTCGACTGTTCCTTGCAAGATGGTTTTTGCTAGGGTGTTGTGTCTTGTGGTGTGACCAAACCACATCAGCTTTCTCCTCTTTATGGTGGAGAGCAAAGGCTCTTGAGGGCCCACACGCTTTTTTATTTCTTTTTTCACATAGTTATTGGTCTTGTGTTCTTTGTATGATATTTTGAGGAGTCTTCTGTGGCACTTGTTCTCGAATGCTTGGATTCTCCTCTCTAACTCTGCTGTCAGAGTCCATGATTCACAGCCATATAGGAGGATAGATATCACGAGGGATTTGTAAAGGTGGTATTTGGTGCAGAAGCTGATGTTGTTGCTTCTGATGATCCTCTCGAGTCTGACTAGAGCAGATGTTGCTGTTGCAATGCGAGCATTCACTTCATTGTTTGATGTGCCATCTTCTGTTAGGATGGAGCCTAAGTATTTGAATTGGCTCACCTCTTCCAGTATTTCTCGATTCATCTTTATTTCCGTGATGTCATTACTCGCGCTGTTGACCATGAAGTCAATGTCATCTGCAAATCTGAGGTTGCAAAGGGGTCTTCCACCAATGGAGATGGAAGTGTGGTGGTTTTGCAGTGTCTCTGTCATGATGTTTTCGAGGAAGAGGTTGAAGAGTATAGGTGAGAGAAGGCAGCCCTGGCGGACCCCAACCGTGGTCTTGAAGAACTCGCCCACGTGATTGTTCATGAAAACTGCACTTTTTGCGTTCTCGTACAGAGCCTTGATGACTTCAATTAGGCAGTTGTCAATGTTGAAGTGCCTGAGTATTTGCCAGAGGCCGTCATGCCATACCCTGTCAAAGCCTTTTTGAAGTCTATGAAATTGTGGTACAAGTCTTTTTGGTGTTGGAGGTGCTTCTCTATCAGAATTCTCAGATTGAACATTTGTTCCATTGTGCTGTCTTCATCATCATCTGACAAATCATTCTCATCACCTGATAAATCATTGCCATCATCACCTGACAAATCGTCATCATCACCTGAGAAATTGTCATCATCACCTGACAAATCATTGTCATCATCACCTGACAAATCATTGTCATCACTTCACCTGACTGATAATTATCACCTGACAAATCATTGTCATCATCATCTGACAAGTCATTATCCCGAAAACTGAACCAGGGATGTGATCCAGAGAGAAACACTTCTTGGTATTTGCAGATTCGCTCTCAGCTGTAGAGGCTATGGCTCGTAGGAACATGTATCATCCTAAGCTTCATGAGTTTTGAAAATGTATAGTTCCTTGAGAACACGAACTGGAGTGTTTTATTGAGGGTATTTGGACAAGCCAGTGGCTTCTTTACACCAGGCTCTCATCAAAAGAAGAAAGAAATCAATAAACATATAAGAAAACAAGCAAATAAAACAATGGAAAGTATCAGCACTTAAAGAGCTAAATGAATGCATAAATATGAGTTCAAGAAATATTTTCCACATATTGTCGAGCACGACTTTTCCAGTCATTCTCAGGCATGTGTAAGTTACTGACATACCTACAAAGGAAACCCCATAGTGCGTGACTTGTGATGTGCGGGTAACCATCAGGCATCTGCTCATGTAGTGTCGGGATGTTCAGGATATTGGGCACAAGCATTTTACCGCAGATTCCCTAAAGATCCTCTTTCGGGATGTTCCACCTGACGCCATTTTTAACTTCCTGAAAGAATCGGGCTTTTTCCGTCTGATATGAGTGAAAGTGGTATTGCTGCTTTCTAAGGACAAGGTCGTTTTAAGGAATCTGGTTTTGGTTTTATCTCATTTTATGTGTGATCGATGTGGGTTTTCCCACGACGCAGGGGCCGTCCTGGGCTGACCGTTATGGTCGACCGGGGCGTCGATACAAGCAAGGACAGTCGAGCTGGTTTTATACCGCGTTTTAAACTGTACATAGTCGCACAATTTTAATACAAGTTTTAAAATATAACGAGGTGACAGCCCTGATATGGCCTGTGCGGTCGGCGGGGCTCTAAGCAACATCATTGGATTGGATTGGACATACCTACATACAGACACGAATTAATCGTCAGCTGTACAAAAATCATTTTACAAAAATGGTACGCAGAGACAGAGAGTATTCATAAAGGCCATGGTCCCTTAAAAGGGAGTTGTACAAGACACTGTTGACAAAACACACATTATGAATTTGCTACACGCTAGCTTTGCTTTTTAAATGCTTTGTAAAAACATAAATATGTTTTATCTCTTAACAGCAGGTTTATTTCTTGCTGACATTAACAATACGAGTTTAACCAAACGGGATACCTGAAATAGTTTGCTGCAATAAATTGTTCTCTAATATCATTTAATTGTGGACAAGAAAGTACAAATGAACTTCAACTTCTTTTAATTCCTCACACAATTGACATACCAAAGCTCTACCATATGAATTAACTAAAGCGCTTTGAATGCACAAATATATCTGAAATTTTGAATCTAAATTTGGTCATGATACGCTTTACGTGTCTTTCAATAATCATAGACATGGATTGTGTTCAATTCAAATGAGTGAACAGTCTAAAAAGATGAAATGTATACTATTTTGAACAATAGAATTTCAGTCCTGCCTCGGCAGGTGCATTTAGAAAAGATGTGACAATGGTACGTTTCAGTCCCGTCGTGGCTATAAACAACATGATTGGATTAAATTGGTTTTGCAGTAACAGAGCCCACGGCACCAAGACAGTGTTCTACTGTATACATACACACTTTATTAGCATCTTGGCCATGCGTGGTGCCGGTCTTGTGGCGACACCACAGCTCCGTAGATTGCACCCTGCCATGCCTTGACTATATTATATATAATAAGTTTGTCATAACGAAAGATGGTACCGTGTAAGCAATAAAACCTAGTAGTACCCATAATACTAATGATAATATGCAATATGATGCACCACAGCAAAGTGCAGTTCCTCCGCCACATGCGCGCTTATAAAAAATACGCACACACAAACATCAGTGCGCGCATGCATGCGCCCGCGCGAATACCCCCCCCCCCTCCCCCCTTCCCCAATAAAAAAGCCGCATTTGGAGCAGATGTCTCAAATAAAGGGCCGGTTTAAGTCCCGTTCTACACCGACTTTTGCTCAAAAACGGAGCCCACGGCACCAAGAGAGTGCTCTTCTGTATGCATACACACTTTACTAACATCTTGGCTATGCGTGGCGCCGGTCTTGTGGCGACACCACAGCCCCGTAGATATACCTTGTTTATATAAATTTTTAAAAAGTTGTCGTAAGGAAAGCTGGTACAGTGTACGCAATAATACCTAGTAGTACCCATAATACTAATGATAATATACACTATGATGCACCACAGCAAAGTGCAGAGACTCCGCCACATGAGCACACATAAAAATATGCACACAATAATACAAGCGCGTGCATGCGAAACTCGTTTTCAAGCACCTTGCCACATAGTCAGCCATACTCATGACTTCAGAGGGTTTTTCTGCTTTATAGGAGACTGAAGAGTTGTTATGCCATGAGCTTGTCATGGCTGAAGACAAAATCTCAACATAACATATTACAACATAACATTTTAATGATGTAAGGCTGGACACTTTGCTTACATCACATCAATAACTGACAACGCTTTTGACCCAGGTCAAGTATAATTTCGAGAACAAATGACAGCATTGGTACACACACACCACAGTTAGACTGAATGATTGAGTGATCAATGAATTAATTGAAAGATTGATTGATTGATCGATTGATTAATTGATTGAGTGATAATCATTATTTCCAAGACTGACAAATAAGTATTAACATACTTTTTTTTTCCTTCTGGAGGAGAGAGAGAGGACTTGAATCCCTGTTAATTGCTCACACTGATTCGTGCTTCACGTGCAAAATGAGAGTGTTCACCCATAGAGAGGGTGGGGGTAGAACTGAGTTGTTCCTTACCCTATCCTCAGCTGTCTCCCTTCCACTGAATATTCAACAAGCTGAAGGCAAGGACTGCACAAAAATCTGGTTGTGCGTTGTCACTGCTCCGCTATTTTGACCTGAACATAAGGTAAGTTTTCTTAATGTTTGGTTTAATTTTTCTAAGTTATTTTATGAAGAAAAATATGAGAAAGAGTTGGAACACGGGCAGAATACAAGAATCAAGAGTCCTTTTGGATATGAGCCCTGGCAGAACACCTTATGCACAGGTTAAAACCTGTTATGCTTTTTGGAAGAGTAGGCTGTTTTGTGCCAGTAGGAATGGGTGACAAAACTGCATGCACACAGAGACTGATTAAAAAGAATAAAGCACATGAGTGCTTATTCCATTATCCTCGGAATCAAATGCTACTAAAAAATAAGGTGACACAAGTAAGTGAATGCTGGCTATAGTGGGGCTGTGTTTCCTTTTGTTCCCCTCCTGTGATGGTCATCAGTTTTATGCAATGCTAAGTTACAGGACTTCTTTCCTGTTGTGGGCTAGAGCTCCTAAGTTCTCCAGTGGTGAGATTTTTACAATGTGACCGTCTTTTGCCCACCATGAAGGTAGCCGCATTCCGACTTTGAGAATGATTAATCCCACCAGTGTGCATGTTTGCTATGTTGTATTTTTTCCTGTCTGTATTGCTTGTTTTGTTTTTTCAAGGGGTTTTTTTTGTTGGTTTTTCCTGTCTACCTTTCGTCTTTCCTTATTCTTTCCCGTTCTTTTCGGGGGGGTTTGGGGGGTTCTGCGCCTTTTTATTGCTTTTTCTTTTATTTTTCTTTCTGTGTTTTTTTTTTCTCTTTCACTTCTTTGTACCCCCATCTCTCTCTCTCTCTCTCTCTCTCTCTCTCTCTCTCTCTCTCTCTCTCTCTCCTCTCTCTCTCTCTCTCTCTCTCTCTCTCTCTCTCTCTCTCTCTCCATTTGTGAATAAACTGCGTTGATGTCTTGTGTGTCTCTTTCTGTGTCTGTCTGTCTGTCTGTCTGTCTGTCTGTCTGTCTGTCTGTCTGTCTGTCTCTCTCTCTCTCTCTCTCTCTCTCTCTCTCTCTCTCTCTCTCTCTCTCTCTCTCCTCTCTCTCTCTCTCTCTCTCTCTCTCCCATTTGTGAAATAAAACTGCGTTGTCTGTATGTCTCTTTCTGTGTCTGGCTGGCTGGCTGGCTGGCTGGCTGGCTGTCTGTCTGTCTGTCTGTGTGTGTGTGTGTGTGTGTCCTCTCTCTCTCTCTCTCTCTCTCTCTCTCTCTCTCTCTCTCTCTCTCTCTCTCTCTCTCTCTCGCATTTGTGAAATAAAACTGCGTTGATGTCTGTGTGTCTCTTTCTGTGTCTGTCTGTCTGTCTCTGTCTGTCTGTCTGTCTGTCTGTCTGTCTGTCTGTCTGTCTGTCTGTCTCTCTCTCTCTCTCTCTCTCTCTCTCTCTCTCTCTCTCTCTCTCTCTCTCTCTCTCTCTCTCTCTCTCTCTCTCTCTCCCATTTGTGAAATAAAACTGCGTTTGTCTGCATGTCTCTTTCTGTGTCTGTCTGTCTGTCTGTCTGTCTCTCTCTCTCTCTCTCTCTCTCTCTCTCTCTCTCTCTCTCTCTCTCTCTCTCTCTCTCCTCTCTCTCTCTCTCTCTCTCCTCTTCCTTTCTCTTTTCTTTCTCTTCTCACTGGTGTATTATTTTTTTGCACAGTGACACAGACCCAGCATCAGTCAGCAACTGCACATGTAGGCAATCCGGCAAAGCAAAATGTCCAGATACGCAAACTCAACAGCAAGCTGAAAGAAGCCAGCCAGTTAGCCAGCCATTGATGAAAATAAAATAAGGAAAAAGAAAAGGAAAAAAAAGTTATCCCCCTCAAAGCTGATGTCCCATGATACACATAGAAACGAACTCTACTCACTCACGGAGGCTTTGAGAACTCTTGCCAAGCTGACGTCTTCATTTCTGAATCCGCGACGACTGAGACAAGATCATTGTGAAGACAGGCAAGCAGAAAATCCACACCATGCATCGTGACAGACAAGATCATTGTGTAGACAGGCAAGCAGAAAATCCACACCATGCATTGTCGCCACATAGCGCCATTTTCACCCCCAGGCTACAGGTAATTACAGTGTTTTTGTTGTGTAGTGTGTTGGTTTTGTTGTTCCTGATTACGTTCAATGTTAGATTTTTTTTTTTTAATAAAAAAAAAAGTATGGGAGGCAAGGAGGAATTTGCATTCCAGGTTGTAGAAAAAGGTTGCTGAGATGATCATGGTTGGTTGGGGCGGAGGGGGGGGCGGGGGGCAAGATTTATGTGTTCTTCCACTCCGGTGACTTGATTTTTACTTAAAAACATTTTTCTTTATTTCGCGGATAAAGGAACAAGCGCTTGAGTGCTTTTTGTACGTGCAGTTCCCGTGTGCATGCATTTTTGTAAATTCAGTGAAACCATGCTTACGGACATCCATTCAAACACATCTTGGTCAGCTGTGTGGCTAAAATAGAGCTGTTTCTCAAGCATTAGTTTCTCAAGCATTACTCATGTGAACTGAACTTGGGTAGCTAGGAACCAAAATTAGAACTTGGGTTATTTTCATGATTTTCTGCTGCCAAACGATCTAAACAGTAAAGTGATGATAACAGATTGTTTGAAAAAGGCTTTGCAGTGTTTTATAATAAGCAGCAAGTTTTCAGTACATGAAGTATGGGTGAGGTTCACGAGAGAAAATCCTTTACGTGAATTTTTTTTCTTTGGTCTGTTATTCTATGTAGGTTGGTTTTTTTTGCAGTCGTTACTCTGTTCATAGATTATTAAATTGTTTCTAATGGTTTTTAGCTGCAAAAATTCAACGCCGTATTCCACCCCATGTCGTATCCTGGTGACATGTTATTTTTTCGTTCCTTGGCTAGAGCTTCGAGGTTCTCCATTAGTGAGATTTTTGCCTATGCCACTGTTTTTGTTCTCCCAGTCAGGTAGCTGTATTCTGGCTACGGGATAGATGTCTAAACAAGACTCCAGTGGTACATGCACGCACGTGTGCACTCATGCAGGCGCGCACTCACTCTCTCCTCTCTCTCTCTCTCTCTCTCTCTCTCTCTCTCTCTCTCTCTCTCTCTCTCTCTCCCCTCTCTCTCTCTCTCTCTCTCTCTCCTTTTCCTTTCTTTTCTTTCTTTCTATCTACCTGTCTTTCTCCCTCCATCCTTCCCACCTTCCCTCTCTCTCTCTTTCTCTCCATCATCATCTCTCTCTCTCTCTCTCTCTCTCTCTCTCTCTCTCTCTCTCTCTCTCTCTCTCTCTCTCTTCTTTCTATGTTCCTGTCTTTCTCTCTCCCTCCCTCCTTCCTTCTCTCTCTTCTCTTTCTCTCCATCATCTCTCTCTCTCTCTCTCTCTCTCTCTCTCTCTCTCTCTCTTCTCTCTCTCTCTCTCTCTCTCTCTCTCTCTCTCTCTCTCTCTCTCAATTGCCCCAAAGCTCTATACACCTATCACACACATATTTGTCTGTATTTTCAGAAACGTTGCAACAATCTTCAGTCTGCACACGCCACTACGCTAAACTTCGTATGATTCACAACGATCTTGCTTTGTTGGGCCCGTGTTGGTAGTAGAGGATAGGGGAATGGATGACACGCAGAAATTTCAACAAAAGCTTTCAGGATTTTGCTTTCTTGGGGTCTGGTACAAAGTCATCAGTGCTTCGTCTCCAGAATAAGAGTGCGTTATCCCCAGTCCTTCAGGACTTTGTGGATTCAAGTCTGCAACAGTTCAGTCAGGCGTTCATCATTGAGGTTTCCATGAATGCAAAGTTTGCCTCTTAGACAGTCAGCTGCTTCCTTGTTCAGCTGATTTACCGATTTTACCTGTCTTTTTCCCCTTTGCTCCAGTTCGATTTTTTTTCCTTGAAGTTCTGTGTCCTGCTTTGGTTCCAGTCTTTTGTGTCTGGCTTGGGTGTGTCCAGCTTTGTTGTCTTGGAGTCCAACTTTGGTTCCAGTCTTTGTGTCCAGATTCCAGTCTTTGTGTCCAGCTTCCAGTCTTTGTGTCCAGCTTCCAGTTTTTGTGTCCAGATTCCAGTCTTTGTGTCCAGGTTTCAGTCTTTGTGTCCAGATTCCAGTCTTTTGTTCAGGTTTCAGATTTTGTTTGTCCCGCTTTGGTTCAAGTCTCCCTGTCGGGCTTTGGTTTGAGTCTTTGTGTCCAGGTTTCAGTCTTTGTGTCCAGATTCCAGTCTTCGTGTCTGTGTTCCAGTCTTTGTATGTTCCAGTCTTTGTGTCTATGTTCCAGTCTTTGTGTATATGTTCCAGTCTTTGTGTATATGTTCCAGTCTTTGTGTATATGTTCCAGTCTTTGTGTATGTGTTCCAGTCTTTGTGTCTGTCTTTGTGTCGAGCTTCTATTCTTTGTCAAAGCTTCCCTGTCACTCATCTTCAAATGATCACTGGCCACCTTCCCATTGCAATCAGTATTTCTTGCTACATAAAATTAGTATGAACTAAAATAAGTTTCAATAAAATAATAAGATAAAATAAAAATAAAAATCCTAGAATAAAATACGACAAAAAATAAAATGAACTAAAAAGTGAGAGATAAAACAAAAAGTAGGGTTATTCTAGATTAAAATAGAATAAAATGAAATAAAACAAAACGAAATAAAACAGAACGAAATAAAATTAATCAAAAGTAAAGTATAGTTTACACAAAAATAAAATAAAATTAATCAAATAAAATAGAAATAAATAAATAAGTGAAAAAAAACAAACATAAACGATAGGGAAAAAAATGTGCAAGAAATCTGAGAGCAATCTGGGTGACAGTGATCTATCTTCTCATCCGAACCCCCCCCCCCCCCCCCCCCCACCTCCTACAATGACTTGAAGACTAGGATCAGGAGGCATTGCGACTTCCCTTCCATTTCTGACAGGCTTCCTGGTGTTTTGAGTCAGTTCTCTTCAGGTATTGCAATTTTTCATCGCTTTCTATTTCTGATAGGTTTTCTTATGTCTGAACATACCAGCGGTTTTGAGATGGTTTTCATGGTATTGCGAATTGGTCATCCCTTTGCATTCCTTGAGCGTTTCCTTGTCCTTCCCATCCTTTTATCAAACATGGGTCCTAACCTGGTGGTGAGTCATTATGTGGATCATCCTGAAGACTCTTCAACAGTGGGGGCCAAGTTCTGCTGATCATCACCTTGGCGTCATCTGCTGCATGAGATCCTGGCATCTGTAAGTATTGTGCAGCTGTAGATGAGACTTTAGTGATATTATATCATGATTCGGGTATCGTTAATTCTTTTTTTTGTTTTAGTTTCGATTTTATTTTTCTGATTTTATTTTCTGTATGATTTTTTCAGGTATAATTTTGTTTTGTTCTGAGTCTTATGTTTAGGAGAATCCAGTTCACATTCTTTTAAGAGTCAAGTTAGCTGTTTAGTTAAAAAGAGCTTGATGTGTTTGGCTGCTGCAGGCATGGCAGCTTCTGTGTCTGGAATGGAGAGTATCATGATTGTGTTGAAAGAAAAAACCTCCTTGTTTGCAGGCCATTTGAAATATTTATTGTGTAGTGTATTTGATTAGAATAGCTTGCTTTATTGTAATGCGTGAAAACTGGCTGGATTCGAATTTGACTGAATTGGCGAAGAAACCTGGTGAAATCTTGTCAGATGAAATAAATCGTGTATGATATCTGAGCCAATCAATAAAACAAAGGTTTTCAATCTACTGATGATGACTGCTTTCAGGGGCTCTAGGTCTGGAATCAAGTGACAGTGTGTGAGGGCAACCTGCATGGCCTGCCTTTTCGAAAAGCTGGACAAGGTATTTATATTTTTGCTTCTATTTTTCTCTTAACTTTTTGACCTGATACTTTTTTCTGTCAATTTTTTCTTGTTGCTGCACTTCCAGTGTTGCTGCCCATGTTTCCTGTCTCGTTCCTCAGCCAGAGCTCTGAGGTTCTCCAATGGGGAAAGGGTTGTGTATGCCACTGATTTTTGCCAACAATGAAAGTGTTGGCGCAGTGCTGGTGTAGTTAAAACATTTCTCAGTGTTGCATCTGTAAAATGGTTGATCCTCCGCTTTGTGGTCCCAATTTTTCCATCAAGCCTGTAGGTTTTGCTCTAGGCAGGGACAGGCTGGAGTTTAAAAAAGCAACAAAATGACCAAAAAAACATAGGCCTACTGCTTGTGAGGTTTAAGGTGTGAACTTCCAACTAGGAGTCCAATGTCTTGGTCACTGCCCCTTGGCCACTGGTCCATTTTTTTTCTCTCTTTAATTGTAGACAAATAATTTCAATGGTTTAGTTTATAAAGAAAAAGTGAAACGGGATAATTTCTTTAAAGAATAAATGGGAACTTTTCGTTCGACATAAAATTAAATCAGTTAACATTTGAGCTCAAAAATGAAAAAAGTGATATCTTTCAAGAATAATTGCGAAATTGTTCTCTTAATTCATGTGTTAACAGTATTTTTATATTCAGGTAACATAGGAAAAGTTTGAATGAATCAATGTTTGTAAAGAACATTTGTGAAATTAAATTATGTTTCAAAGTGGTAAGATAAAATCATGGTAGCATATGAGCTGACATTCAACATGTTCCCTGTCACTGATGACTTCTTCACTGCTTACAGGAACAGCTGGACTGGAACCAAGTGGCGAAGAACAGACACGCCATCCAGCACCACTTGTCTGTTATCGCCTCATGATCAGGTAACAAGTTTGTGTCCAAAACTTTTCCCCCCATCTACTAGACAGTAAGTGATGGTCGGGGCGCTAGTCTTTCGGGTGAGGCAATAAAGCCATGTCCCAAGGGCAACACGCATATAGCACACATAAAAGAACCCAGGGCAACAAGAGAGTTGTCCCTAGTAAAATTCTATAGAAAAAGCCTCTCTGATAAGGAAACAAATACACATGCAGACAGGGGAAAAAATGGGTTGTGCTGCTCTTTTGAAGCGACACACTCTCCCCAGGAAGAGCAGTCCGAATTTCATGCAGAGAAATCTGCCGTGACTAAGTGGTGTGCAAACACAAGTACAAAACATCAATGATTATTCCTCTGTCTTGGCATTCGTCTGTGTGTCTTGTATTTGTGTTTGTAGTATTCTAACCTGATGAAAGATTCCAGCTGCAACAAACATTGTTTCAAAAAGACATTAATGCTTTTTCAAGGAATTCTTTTTTAAAGCTTTCACTCAGACTAGAGATGCTAATTAATCGGTTAATTGCTGGAAAAAGTCAGACCCAGAGTATATATGTAAATTGTTAGTTTAAATTCACAATAACTATTATGCACAGCAGCAGCTTTTCTCACAATGTATTCAAAGCGAAAACTGCTGTATATCTTCACTCATAGCTCTAGGAGGGCACTGCATCCATGGCAAAATAAGAGAAATAGCATAATAGCATAATAGTTTCCCACATTCCTCCATGGGAATAGGAATCACCAAAGTTTGACATTGACTCTTCGCTTTTACCTATCCCATAGTCTGGTTGACCATTGGGGCACCCTGAAGGTCTTGCAACCAGCTTCCTCCATTCCATGTGGTTCTTGGCTTTCCTCAGTATGTCGTTACACTCCAGATCAGTCCACTTTCTGATGTTTTCCCATCGTTTTTTCTGCCTCGAATTTGTCCAGTAAAAAATATCTTGATCCTCCCAGGAAGGGCAATTATAACACTGACAAGCACATACCTGATAGGAGTCATAATCTTTATAAAATAATAATAATAATAATAATAATAATAATAATAATAATAATAATAATAATAATAAAGTTACATTCCAAATCTGTTTTAACATTCCAAGATAACTTTAAATAAAAACATCCTCGCCCCTGATAGTAAGGACTTCAAACGATGACACACACGCACGCACGCACGCACGCGCACACACACACACACACACACACACACACACACACACACACACACACACACACACACACACACACACACACACACACACACACACACAGAGAGAGAGAGAGAGAGAGAGAGAGAGAGAGAGAGGAGAGAGAGAGAGAGAGATTAGTATTATTATCCTAAGTCGAGAGAAGGCATATACTTATTTTTATGAGCTTATACATGCATAGGTACACACACACACACACTCACTCACTCACTCACTCACTCACTCACTCACTCACTCACTCACTCACTCACTCACTCACTCACTCACACACACACACACACACACACACACACACACACACACACACACACACACACACACAGATCTAAAATATCGATCTCCTTGCCACAATGATAAATTTCCCCATTCACTCCTTTCCTGTCTTCTTCCCTTTTTCCCTTTCCCTTCTGCCCTCTCTCCCTGTTTCTCTCATTATAATTTTCTACCTTCCCAGCCCACCCCCTTGCCTTTTTTCTCCTAAGCAAGTCTGAAAACTTTTTTTCTTTTTCAGATGTTATGCCATTTTGAGGACATCTCTCTATCAAGGACAGAACTACAGACAAGGAAAAGGACTTTCCAGTAACCTACCCCCCCCCCTCTCCCTCAATCCAGTCACCGAGCGGATTACGCCAAGCACCTCTCCCAGGGTAAACATCCAGTTTTCTGACTGTCCTGGGTTGACCCTGATGGTTGACAAAGGCGTTGATACAAGGAAGATGAGTAGAGTTGGTTTTGAAAACCTTGGTTTGAATTTGTATAGAGTTGGGCAGTTTTAATCTGAGATCTACAACATTGACAAGGGGACAGCCCCGATATGGTCTCTGTGGTCGGTGGGGTTGGAAACAAGATTGGATTTGTGTGATTAATTTCCGTTGTTGCCTTTATTGAAATCAGAATCCCCCTTCCCCCACCACTCCCCCAGTTCCTCAGCTAGAGCTCTGAGGTCCACTAATAGATGTTTGCATAATGATGTGACTGTTCTTGCCCACCATTAAGGTAACGGCAATCCGACTTCAGGGATATGTTTAGACTCTGAATCCTATGAGTTTATTTCACAAAACATTTGTGTCATATGATTTTTTGGAAAAGTGTGTGGTGTGGGGTGCTGTGCTGTGCTGTGCTGTGCTGTGTTGTGCTGTTCTTTTCTATGATGTGCTGTGCTGTGCTATGCTGTTCTGTTCTGTGCTGTGCCATGCTGTGCTGTGCTGTACTGTGCTGTGCTGTTCTGTTCTATGCTGTGCTGTGCTGTTCTATGCTGTGCTGTGCTGTTCTGTTCTATGCTGTGCTGTGCTGTGCTGTTATGTGCTGTGCTGTGCTGTGCTGTGCTGTGCTGTGTTTGTGTTGCGTTCTTGGTGTGTCTGTGCGTTGTTGTTGGTGACGGGAAGTGTGTGTGTGTGTGTGTGTGTGTGTGTGTGTGTGTGTGTGTGTGTGTGTGTGTGTGTGTGTGTGTGTGTGTGTGTGTGTGTGTGAGAGAGAGAGAGAGAGAGAGAGAGAGAGAGAGAGAGAGAGAGAGAGAGAGAGTGTGTGGTGTGTGTGTGTGTGTGAGCGAGTAAAAGAGATAGTTGTAGGAAGGAGACATCAGGTTGGAAGGAGAGGGGAAGGGTGTTTAGGAGGGGTATGGGGGCACATTTACAGCAGTGGAGATAGAAAGAGGGCTGGCTTAGAGAATTTTCTTGGTTTTTTTTTTTAGTTCCTGGGCTAGGGCTACAAGGTTAACCAATAGTCAGAGTGGTGCTTACGCAACCGTTTTTGCCAACCATTAAGGTAGCTGCATTCCGGCTTCGAGAATCTACATGGTTTGATTCTGGGCTTTTTTTAATCGATTAAAAACTTAAATTTAAAATCTGTTCAAAATATTTTTGGCCTGAGATTCTTTGTTGATGATAACTGAACTGGAATTTCCGCGGACACCGAAGTCTAATGCATAACTTCAGCTTTTGCTAAAACTGATTCTGGTTTAAAGCTCCACACTATTGCCAGATACTATGACCCTTGCTGTTGGTAGGGCTGTAAACATGAAATGAAATGATTAGAAATACCATTGTGTCTACAGCTCCATACTATTGCCAGATACGTATATAACCCTTGTGGTCGGTAGGATAATAAACCTGAAATAAATACCATTGTGTCTACAGCTACATACTGTTTGTCTATGTGCTATTGTGTCCACATGCATTCTAAACATTCAGACCGACCAGCTGACGGACAACCCTTGCCAGCTACTAACTCTTAACTCTAACCTAACACTAACCTCAACTCTAACCCTGGCCCCCCATGTGGACACAAAAGGCAGGTGGATAATGGTATATGCTGACACAATGGCTAAACATTTTTTTCTTTGGGGTTGAAAATTGTTGAATAAGGCTAAATGGATACGGGAGATTTCAACATGCTTTCAAAACCAAGGACGAAAAGACAGCAAACGCGGACAGTAGTGATCAACTTGTAAAGGCACTAAATAATTTTTAATGAATATTATCATCAAATACCAGTAGTTTTATTTCATGTTTTTCCTAGGCTAGAGGTCCAAGGTTTATCAGTTGGTCAGATTTTTGCATATCCGACCGTTTTTTCCCGCCATGAAGGTAGCCGTGTGGGGATTAGGGGCTGTGATGTTAGAGTCAAATGCTGACAGGATCACAAGGGGGCGGGGTGCTGGATTTTTAGGGGAAAAGGGTGCTAGGCAGGGGGGATGGGTGGTGGTGGTGTAGAATGTATATAACTCAGGGATGGGGAAAGAGGTGTAATGATGGCTGAGGATGGGGATGAATTTCTCTGTTTTAAGAAAATAAAGGTTTTTTTATTCATTTATTTATTTATTTTGTTTATTCATTTAGATTTTTTTTATAAATTCATATTATACATTATATGAATAGGGGAAGGCAGTCAGTTCAGGGTAGTGCGGGGGCAGGGAGCATTTTAGAAAAAAATGAAATCAAAAGTAGAGGTAGCTGACTTTAGAGAGTATGATGAAATAAACTTAAGGGGAGAGCATTTTAGAAAAACTTTATTCAAAATCAGTAGTATGGGGATGCTGTTTTAGAATGAATAGTGTGTGTGTGTGTGTGTGTGTGTGTGTGTGTGTGTGTGTGTGTGTGTGTGTGTGTGTGTGTGTGTGTGTGTGTGTGTGGTGTGTGTGTGTGTGTGTGTGTGTGTGTATGTATGTGTGTACGTGTGTGTGTGGGGGGGGGGGGGGGTAAGGGTGTGTCTTTTTGTGGGTGTTGTAAGTAATTGAAAATGTGACAATTATTGTTGATAAAACGCAGGGGTAGAATGTCTGTGTGTGGGGAGAGAGAGAGAGAGAGAGAGAGAGAGAGAGAGAGAGAGGAGAGAGAGAGAGAGAGAGGAGAACACTGAACACTGAACTCATTTTTGTTGTACATCAGCCTTAGGCCACTATACAAAACATGCTTGAGGCGAGGGGAAGGTAAACATAACAGCAAATTTCCATCCATTCTACATTTCCAATTTTGCAAGAACATAAAGTCACACTCAATGCCCTCTAGTTATCATCAACCCCATCATCATTTTTATCATGTACATAATCACTGCCATCAGCATCTTCATTATCTATATCAGCAGCTGCATCAAGTATATCAACATCACCGTCATTACTTTCATCATCTATGTCATCATCATCAAAATCATTCTCTTCATCTGCACTATCATCATCCTCTTCAACCTATTTAATTATCATCGTCACGATCATCATCTTCAGTATCCACATAATAGTCACGATCATCATCCTCGTCTTCTTCGTCACTGTTTCCATCGTCATCTTTAACTTCTTCATCACAGTCGCCGTTACAACTATCACTTTCAACATCTACACCATCGTTACCATCATCACCTTTAGTAACTACATCATCATTACCATTAGTGATCACATCATCTTTACTATCATCACATTGGTATTCACTCCATCATAACCATCAGCACCTCCTTCATTGGTTCTACCATCTACATCATCATCCATAATCACCTTCCACATTTCCATCACCATCATCTTCAACATTTACCTCATCATCATCTTCACCATTCACAACGCCATCATCTTCAGCATTTACATCATCATCTTCAACATTTACATCCCCATCATCTTCAACATTTCCATCTTCATCATTATCTTCACCATTCACAACACCGTCATCTTCAACATTTACATCACCATCATCTTCAGCATTTACATCACCATCATCTTCACCATTTACATCACCATCATCTTCAGCATTCACATCACCATCATCTTCACCATTTCCATCATCTTCAGCATTTACATCACCGTCATTATCTTCATCATTTACATCAACATCATTATCTTCAGCATTAATATCACCATCATCTTCAACATTTCCATCTTTATCATTATCTTCACCATTCACAACACCGTCATCTTCAACATTTACATCATCTTCAGCATTTACATCACCATCATCTTCACCATTTACATCATCTTCAGCATTCACATCACCATCATTATCTTCAGCATTTACATCAACATCATTATCTTCAGCATTAATATCACCATCATCTTCAACATTTCCATCTTCATCATTATCTTCACCATTCACAACACCGTCATCTTCAACATTTACATCACCATCATCTTCACCATTTACATCACCATCATCTTCAACATTTACATCACCATCATTATCTTCATCATTTACATCAACATCATTATCTTCAGCATTAAGATCACCATCATCTTCAACATTTCCATCACCATCATCTTCAACATTTACATCACCATCATCTTCAACATTTCCATCACCATCATCTTCAACATTTCCATCACCATCATCTTCAACATTTACATCACCGTCATCTTCAACATTTACATCACCATCATCTTCAACATTTTCATCACCATCATCTTCATCATTTTATCACCATCACTATCATCTTCAGCATTTACATCACCATCATCTTCAGCATTTTATCACCATCACTATCATCTTCAGCATTTACATCACCATCATCTTCAGCATTTACATTATCATCATCTTCAGCATTTACATCATCATCATCTTCAGCATTTACATCATCATCATCGTCAGCATTTATATCACCATCATCTTCAACATTTTCATCACCATCATCTTCAGCATTTTCATCACCATCACTATCATCTTCAACATTTCCATCACCATCATCTTCAACATTTCCATCACTATCATCTTGAACATTTCCATCACCATCATCTTCAACATTTCCATCACCATCATCTTCAACATTTCCATCACCATCATCTTCAGCATTTCCATTTTCATCATCATCTTCAGCATTTACATCACCATCATCCATTTACATCACCATCATCTTCAGCATTTACATCACCATCATCTTCAGCATTTACATCACCATCATCTTCAGTGTTTACATCACCATCATCTTCAGCATTTACATCCCTATCATCTTCAGCATTTCCATCTTCATCATCATCTTCAGCATTTACATCACCATCATCTTCATCATTTACATCACTATCATCCTCAGCTTTTACATCATCATCATCTTCAACATTTACAACACCATCATCTTCAGCATTTCCATCTTCATCATCTTCTTCAGCATTTCCATCTTCATCATCATCTTCAGCATTTACATCACCATCATCTTTAACATTTACATCACCATCATCTTCCACATTTACATCACCATCATCTTTAACATTTACATCCCCATCATCTTCAGCATTTCCAACCCTATCATCTTCAGCATTTCCAACCCTATCATCTTCAGCATTTACAACCCTATCATCTTCAACATTTACATCACCATCATCTTCAACATTTACATCCCTATCATCTTCAGCATTTACATCCCTATCATCTTCAGCATTTCCATCACCATCATCTTCAGCATTTACATCCCTATCATCTTCAGCATTTATATCACCATCATCATCCTCTTCAGCATTTACATCACCAGCACCAGAGAGAGAGAGAGAGAGAGAGAGAGAGAGAGAGAGAGAGAGAGAGAGAGAGAGAGAGAATTTGCTGTAAGCAAAGCGCTATGGAATAGTATACCACATGTATTTGCCAACCTGTGTGTTTGTGTGTGGATGTGTCTTTTTTATGGGTGTCATAAGTAATTGAAAATAGTACATATGAATTTAAGTTTTCTGTATGTATGGTTTAAGGAAATCTTTCAAATGGCTAACTTTGCAGCCGTAACCAACATTGACTTTTTTTTTTAAATCATCTTCCAGAAGTGGTTGATTTTTATTGTTGGCACAAGTGTACTCCAAGGTTACCTTTTTTGTTTTTTGTTTCATCTGGAAAGAAAAAGGTGGGTGAAAAAGAGATGTTGAACTCCCCACAATGTATTTCAATAAACAAACAAAAAAAATCGAACAACGGTAAAAGATGGAAAAAGGAATGATGGAAGAAATAAGGGGGAAAAGAGGTTAGAGGCCCCACAAAAATCTGGTTGTGTTGGCAAGACTAAAGTGGATGAATTGACAACGATCAGTGCTCATTGCTGTAGGGTTCATTGGCTGTTTTTTTCCCCATTTTTCAAAATTTTGTACTGTATGTGTTATGTCCATTTGCGCTAATTTTACTGGTACAAAATATTGACTTTACTTCAACTGCGTGTATTCCAGTGTAGCAAATGATGTATTCTAGCATATCACTGCGATAATACAGTGTTGTATAGTTTTTGCTTTTTGTTGAACCTTTCGTCTTGCTTTTGCTTTTGGGCTCTTGTGAAACATGGCTTGTAGAAAAGTAAAAAATGGCTTAGCATGTGTGTGTGTGTGTGTGTGTGTGTGTGTGTGTGTGTGTGTGTGTGTGTGTGTGTGTGTGTGTGTGTGTTTTAGTGACTGTAAACTTTTTTACGATGAGTTGTACGATTTGATTGCACTGTTTTGTTGTTTTTGTTTTGTTTGTTTTTTGGGGGGAGGGGGTTCCTGTGCTTTAAATCATTTTTTCAAGTAGAAGAAAAACATGCATTTCAGCAAGGCATGCTGATGAACAGCTAGTCTTGTATCTCAAACACTTGCCTTGACCACTTTTAGTTTCTTGTCCATTACATCTTTGATTTTTTTTTTTCATTGAAACTTTAGTGTATTTTTTTTTAACACCAATAGCAACGTTTCATTTTATTCGTGTTTTTTTTTTTAGTTAGTTACTTTGAAATACTTAACCCTGAGTGAAGCAGTTTACTGCTGATGCCCTTTTTTTATCTTTTTTTTTCAAACATAACATTGAGGGGGAGTGAATGATACAATGCTTTAAAAGTGTTCATTAATTTTTGGGGTTGGCATTTAATGTTTCGATACTCATTTTGGAGGCTTGAAATGTCTCCCCTGTGTTTGTGTGATTGGTTTTAGTTGTACGTAACCATTCCAAACAATGACCGCGTTTTTCACCTTCAAATGAAGGATAGCATATATATGTGTAGCTTGTTGCCTTATTTTTTTTATCATAACAACCTGAAGGACATGGCTGAAATCACGTCCCTAACCTATCCTTTCTACGTGAAATTATCATACAATGGTTCTGTGGTATCTGGTAGACTTGAGCAACGCAGTTAATGCCCTTCACTTTGTGTGCTGCCTCCTCCCCCTTGCCCCTATTTCCTATTATTCCAGAGTCAAAACTCTGTGTGTGTCTGTCTGTCTGTCTGTGTCTGTGTGTGTAGTTTAAAATATATTGTGTTTGAAGCTACCTTCAATTTTTACCTTCCATGAAAGGTGAATTGGAAACGCCCTTTGACAGGAGCATGTTAAGTTTTTGCTTTAGGGTTGCGAATATCTTTTTGTTTCGCTCCGAACCCAGTGCAGCTTGTTTTTGAATTCCAAATGGAAAAGGTGTGGATAAACTGTTTACAACCGAATTTAATTACCAGGTACATACCATGTGTGATAAAATCCCAGCTTGTCTATCTGAATGAGTGGAGAAAATGTTGCATGTTCTTTTTAAAGAACCAACAAAAGATGTGTCCGGTACCCAGTTTTGCTTAGATTTCTCTTGTATTTTCTGAGTTATTGCCTTTGCTTTTCCTGCATTTTATAACTTGCTTGTACAATTACAAATTTGATAGTTCTATACCTTTAAACTAGTGGTGAGCACACGCCAAGGGCACTTGACTACCCAATTGACTTTTTCCTGATGAAAAATACAAACTTTGTACAACTCCCTTTTTTAAAACTTACAGTAGGTTGGTGGTCTAGAGGTAACACGCCTGCCTAAAAAGCAAAAAGTCCTGATCGGAAGTGTGCGGTTTGGGCCCAAAACTTTCCCCCCATCCATTAGACCATGAGTAATGAATGGTCTGGGTCCTAACCTTTCGGATGAGACGATAAACCGAGGTCCCGTGTGTTACACAAAAGTTAGCGCACGTAATAGAACCCACAACAACAAGAGTTGTCTGTGGCAAAGTTTTGCAGAAAAAAGCCACTCTGATAGGGAAACAGTTGCAGACAGGAAAAGAAATAAAAATAATGGAAGACGCTGCTCTTGTGGCAAGCTCTCTCGGGGAGGGCAGCCCGAATTTCACACAGAGAAATCTGCAGTGACATATATATATATATATATATATATATATATATATATATATATATATATATATATATATATAGTGTGTGTGTGTGTGTGTATTTATATATATATATATATATATATTTATATATATAAAGAGTTGTTTTCCAATTATTTATTCAAGGTGTGTGTACTTTCTGCCTCTAAAGTCAGGTAACATAGCCGGAATTAAGCTTTTTGTCACTTCAGTGTTTTAAAAGCATGTCAGAATGGATACGTCATTGTGGTCTGAGATATTTTCAAATAATTGTCTGAAAATTCTAAATCAGACAAAAGTCAGTTAAGTCGGTCATTGACACATCACTGCTGGTCAGAGCATTGGGAAAAGCCTACCTCCCCCTTCAGCCCAAAAAGAAAAGCTGGAGTTAGGGTTGGGTAGCCGGCTCGCAACTGAAATAAAACAAATAAAAAGGATATTCTTAACCATTTTAGATAAATTGTCAAAACTTAATGAAATGTGGTGCAAATGTCATGACTAAAAATAAAAACAGAAACTTGACTAAGGTTTTTGTTCAGAGATCAATTCGTGAATGATTGTGTGTTTACACTTGTAGAGTGTGAGCACAAGATCTGATGCATGCTCACTCTCTCTCTCTCTCTCTCTCTCTCTCTCTCTCTCTCTCTCTCTCTCTCTCTCTCTCTCTCTCCCAAATCTTTAAATTTGTTCTCTCTCTTCCAGCAAGACATTAAACTCTACACATCACCAGTTTGTTTATAATCAGTGTATTCACAACTTTACCTCCGACACTTTTCAAGGCAAAAAAATGTCAACAAAAGGATGGAATTTTTACAAATTAATGAATCCAAATTTAAACACACACACACACACACACACACACACACACACACACACACACACACACACACATCATAATATGGCACATAAAAAACGAAAGAAAAACAAACTTGAAACATCAATACAATAAAAAAAAAATTAAAAATTAAACCATCAACAACAATAACCAAACATGCTCCATGTAACATTTCAGTGATCATTTCTGCTTGCAACAGAAGCACAATTCAAAACAAAAAGTCTCGAAGATAAAAAAAAATACTTCGAAAATACACAAACTATATCATAAAAAAATAATTTGAAAAATAAAAACACAAATTTTTTTTAATATATATATATCAATCATGAAAGAAGACTATTCACCAAGAGACTATAATTACTGCATGTCTTGTATGTTAAATATCATATCACACTAGATTCTGTTAATACCTTTCTAAAAACAAAACAAAACAAACAAACGAATGTTTGTAACAAAAATATCAATAACAAACCGAGAAAATATGGATCAAGATAAAGATCCACATTACAAAATGATGGCATACTCACAAAAAAAACAACAATAATAATCGCCAAAAAAAACTATCAAAGAAGACAAGCCACAAAAACACGATTCAAATACTTAAAACACACGTCTTTCTTATCTTACAATAAAACATTACTATCCAAAATAACATTGGGGGTGGGGGTAAGTGGGATGGTGGAGGGGGGGAGGAATCAATAAACAAAACAAACAAATATCACCAAGTCTCATTTGCAATATAAAGGATGTAAAGGTAAAAAAAATGTAAAGATGTCTCATAACCTGTGTGGTCGTAGGGGATCGAGGCATCAGAGACCTCAGCTTCTCTAAGGGCCAGCATATTGAGGGTGGTGCCCATCTCCTCTCCCTCGTTGCTTTACCTTCCCTGACCCTAAAGAGGGCAGGCACCCATTTACAGCTGGGTGAACTTGGGAGACCATACTGAAGCCAAGGCATGCAAACGGTCACCTATCCAACTGGTAACCATGCTTGATGCTGCTTAACATTGGCTGGGGAAAAGCAAGCGCTCTGACCACTGAGCTATCCCGTTCCCTGAGGGGGGGGGGGGGGGGGGAGGTTTAAAATGTTATAAATGAATCAAGAATTAAATATTTCTCACACACACACACACACACACGTACACACACACACACACACACACACACACACACACAGAGTTATTCACATGGCCACACACATTTATAACTACTCACAGGAGACACCCTCGAGCACACAGTCATTTTGAGCATGTTAAAAATGTTGAAACACACAAAATTTCTTATTCTGGACTACAACGTAAAAAAGTGAGATAGTACATATGCATCCATTTTTGCCCATCATGGAGGTAGCCACATTCCAACTTTGGGGAGAGTTGGATATAAATAAAAATCCATTTCAGAATCCACAGAACAAGTCAGGATAGAGGAAGCTAAAAAGTGATGGGCTGGAAACACTTGCTAAAAGGAAGGAAGCCTCTTCTCTAAAAACTCTCTGTAGGCCATTGTGTGCCGGTGAGAACAGATGACAAGATTTACAAAACTGCATACACACGGGGACTGGATGAAAAAAAGCACATGAATGCTTATTCCATTATCCTCGATATAAAAGAATTTAACCCAAATTTAACCCAAACGCTGCTGCCTAGTAGCTCTCCCTCCATCTACAAGAATAACCCGAGTGCACAGAAATCTTTTTTATTAATTTTTTTTTTATCAAGGATAATTGAAAAAGCACTCAAGTGCTTTTTCACATCCAGTCCCCATGTGTATGCAGTTTTGTAAGTTTTGTCATCTGTTCCCACCAGCACACAATGGCCTACTCTTTCAAAAAGCGGAACAGGATTTAACATGTGCACAAAATGTTCTCTGTGTGTTCCCACATGGGGCCTCAATTTATAGTCTCATCTGAAGGAAGGAGAACAGCAACTTATCATGTCAGCAGAACCAGGGGGTGGGGGAGGAATAGCCTGGTGGTTAGAACATTGCACATTGCACTCAAGAACTGACTGCCTGGGTTCCAACCCCATTCAAAGGGGATTTTTTTCCCCCATCAATCTACTCTCTCCCCCCCTCCCCATGCCCCCCCCCACCCCCACCCCAGCCCACAAAAAAGTCCTGATGAGAGTATAAATCCGATACTCCATGTGCAAACGCACGCAGAACACCTTGTGCACACATAAAAACCTGCTCCGCTTTTCGGAAGAGTAGGCCAACGTGTGCTGCTGGGCATGGATGACAAATTTTCAAAAAGCACATCAACATGGGAACCGGATGTAAAAAAAAAAAAAAAAAAAAAAAGCACAAGGATACTTATTCCATTATCCTCAACATAAAAAAATAGATTTTTTTTTTTTAAAACCCTGAGAGAATAACAAACAACCAGATGGCTGGATGACATCAAGGAAATGCATGGACGTGACAGAGAGACACAAGACAGAAGCTGAGGGAGGAAGGGAGGGAGGGCTGCTACAGAGGGAGGGAGGGCTGCTACACAGGGAGAACTACTTTCTGTCACGGATGGGCAACAACACCACCTCAGTGCTAAGGTGTATGAAGACAGCCAGCTAGATAGTCATCTTTGCCAGCAAAGCTTTAGATATGCATACAAATATTTTGACGCCCAAACTTTTTTCCAAATATATATATATAAATTTACAATATGTAGTTGTTATCATTGTACAGCGACAGTAATTAATAAAGCTCTACAGTTTTGATTTTGTGTCCTGTGATTGTGGAAAGGGGGAGGAGGGTTCTCCACTGTCATCTTTCCACGTGTATGCCTTGCTCTTCTTGTGGTCTGAAAAACACCGCACAACCAAAACATCCAAGTTATGCAACCACAGTTTAAAGTACTCATTTTATTTGGTTTTTTCTCATGAATCAGACTTTTTGGGGGGGGGGATTGTTGTTGGAGATAAAGACACTCACGCAAGTGATGCACACCTATTGTATGCACACACATGCCACAGAGGCACAAAAACACACAAACACACTACACACACACGCACTCTCTCTCTCCTCTCTCTCTCTCTCTCTCTCTCTCTCTCTCTCTCTCTCTCTCTCTCCTCCTCTCTCCTCTCTTCTCTCTCTCTCTCTCTCTCCTCCATCCTCTCCCTCCTCCCTCCCCTTCTCCTCTCTCTCTCTCTCCTCCCTCCCTCTCTCCTCTCCTCTCTCTTCCTCTCTCTCTCTCTCTCTCCTCTCTCTCCTCTCCTCTCTCTCTCATCCCTCTCTCCTCCCTCCCTCCCTCCTCCATCCCTCTCCCTTCCTCCCTCCCTCCCCCTCCCTCTCTCCTTCCTCCCTCCCCCCCCCCTTCCCCCTCTCCCCCCCCCCCTCCTTCACCCCCCCTCCCCCCCCCCCGCTACCCACCCCACTCACCAGGGACCTCCATTATGGTTTGGTACAGCCTGCCTCCCCCGTCCACAAAGAGGGTTTCCCCAGAGACAAAGGCTGCGGCAGGAGACAGCAGGAAAACACACGGCTGCCGATATTTCCTCCACGGTCCCTAAGCGCTTGGTGGGAATCTTGGACCTCACCAGGTTGAAGATGTCGTAGCTCCCGTAGTTTGCTGCCGCTGTTTCCGAGAAGATACTGCTGCCCTGGGTGACAGATGTCGGGAAATACTGTTGATATGTCAAGGAAAAGGTAAAAGTAAGGGTGTCCCATAACCTGTGTGGTTGTAGGGGAGCAAGGTGTCAGAAACCTCAGTTTCTCTAGGAGCCAGCATATTGAGGGCGGTGCCCATCTCCTCTCCCTTGCTGCTTTACCTTCCCTGTCCCTAAAGAGGGCAGGTACCCATTTACAGCTGGGTGAACTGGGGAAACTGTATTGAAGCCAAGATGCACAAACGGTCACCCATCCAACTGGTAACCACGCTTGACTCTGCTTAACCTTGGCTGGGGGACAGCGAGCGCTCTGACCACTGAGCTATCCTGTCCCCATATGTCAAGTACTGTAGGTAAAGAACAGGCACCACTGAACACCACCAAAGTGACCCAGCAGCAGTGCAGGGCCCCTCTGGCTGGTGGCCCCACAGTGGCCTAATATTGATGGGCTCCCTGTGGACTCCTAACCCTGAGGATGAGACATAACGAATCTGGGTATGGCTGTGGCGGGGAGATTGAAATGAACAGCATGGGAACAGCGGGATGGGGATGTTACAGAAGGTGAAGCAGCAAAAAAAAAAAAAAAAAAGCACTGTAGGTAAAAGGTAAAGGTGTCCCATCACCTATGCAGTCATTGGGGAGTGAGGTGTCAGAGACCTCAGCTTCTCTAGGAGCCAGCATATTGAGGGCGGTGCCCATCTCTCCCTCGCTGCTTTACCTTTCCTGTCCCTAAAGAGGGCAGGTACCCATTTACAGCTGGGTGAACTGGGGAACTGTACTGAAGCCAAGGCGTACAAATGGTCACCCATCCAAGAGGTAACCCTAATCAACGCTGCTTAACCATGGCTTGCGGAGAGGGAGTGCTCTGATGACTAAGCTATCCCATCCCCTCAAGCACTAACAATTAACAAAAACAAAACAAAAAAGGACCTGGCATTGTATTTTACAAGAGATAGTAAGCTTTTTCTAATTAAAAAAAACAAACATCAAAAGTCAGAAAGTGGAAATCACACCCCCCATCCACCCCCAAAGCTGAAAAAAAAAAAGAAATAAAAGAGAAAAAAAAAAAAATTAAGAAAAAAGGATGCTCCATGATCTGCATGTAACTGAGGCCACCAAAAAAAAAGGAATAAAAGATAATGAGATTCAGACAACCTAATCAGGGTTAACATGAAGCGTACTTCATAAGCCTGACAGACTCACTTTTCTCATGCAAAAAAAATGAACAGTAAAATTTTGAGTTTAGTTTCTGTTTAGATAATCTGAACAGCCCAACAGCAGCACAACGCATTTTTGCTCATATGACAAGCAACATTAGTTGCTGTCTGAGCGCTAAATCCCGCTGCTGTAGTCTAGTGGTTAGGGCGTTGGACTCGTAATCTAAAGGTTGCGGGTTCGATCCCAGCTTTCTGCTATGGTGTTGTGCCCTTGGAAAAGGCACTTTACGGCTATTTTCTCACCGCACCCAGGTGTAAAAGGGGTACCAACCTTGTGTTGGGGGTTAACCCTGCGATAGACTGGCGTCCTATCCAGGGGGGAGTCTATGACTCTCAGTCGCTTAACGCCACAGAAACCGGGATAAGCACCGGCCTGATGAGCCTTAGGCTCGGGACAGACTTTAACTTTTGAGCGCTAAATGAAGAAGAAGAAGTGTGAAAACAAATGCTGTGAAAACCTGCTGTCTTCTCACCGGGGCAACAGAGTTGACGCGCACATTGTTGTGGGCCCACTCTATGGCCAACGACTTGGTCAGGTTGTCTACCCCTGCTCTGGCTGCTCCAGTGTGACTGGTTCACAACAACAACAACAACAAATTAACCCCAGCAACGAATGAGTTAATAAAACTAAACAGTGTGTATGTAATAATAAAGCTAGTGAGTGTCTCAATAAAGTCAAACGATGTACAAATGATAAAACTGTATAACGTAGTCATTAAACCAAAGAATAAGCAGAAAATGAAACCAGATCTTGTCACTGATGTTAGGCATTTCTCGGTTCAACGCTCTGGGGGTCACCCAGGAATTACATCTGTCTCAGTCACTCGTTACATCCTGGGATCAGTGTCAGACAGTAAAAAAAAAAACACCAAAAAACCAGACTGGATGTGAAGTTTGTATGTATGAATCTTTACAAGTACTGTGCCATATAGGCAGCCATACTCTGACTTCTGAGAATTTTGTCTCCTTTAAAGGAAAGTACAGCCTGTTTTGGCAAAGAGCTTGTCATGGCTGAAGACAATCTCAACACAACATGTCAAAGCATAACAACACTTTGATGTAGGCATTAGCACTTAGCTTACAACACTTTGATGTAGGCATTAGCACTTAGCTTACAACACTTTGATGTAGTCCTTAGCACTTAGTTTACAACACTTTGATGTAGTCCTTAGCACTTAGTTTACAACACTTTGATGTAGGCATTAGCACTTAGCTTATAACACTTTGATGTAGGCATTAGCACTTAGCTTATAACACTTTGATGTAGGCATTAGCACTTAGCTTATAACACTTTGATGTAGGCATTAGCACTTAGCTTACAACATTTTGATGTAGGCATTAGCACTTAGCTTGCTTAAATTTGACAACTGACACAGCTTTTGGCAAAGGCCAGGTAGGCTATTGTCTTGAGCATAAAACTGCTTAACCAAAGTTGGACACGAATCTGGTCATATACATGATTTAAAAAACAAACAAACAAAAAAAAACCTCACTACTTCAAAAACAGGAACAAAAATGATAGAAAGAAGAGAAACAAGCCAACAAACCTCATTGTAGGAAATCCTTTGTAGATGTCAGCGATGATGTTTACTATAGACCCCCCATGCTCCTGCATCCACTGTGTGTAGGCTGAAAAAAACAAGTCAAGTCAGAATACTTCAATCCTCCCATCAAGGGCAATACCAGAGCATCACCAAAAATCTATCCCTGAAGTCAAAATGTGGCAACCTTAATGATGGGGAAAAACGGTTGCGTAGTTATATACAAAATCTTACTATTGAAGAACCTGGGAGCTCTAGCCAAGGAATGAAAACAAATATTATATTTACACACACACACACACACACACACACACACACACACACACACACACACACACACACACAGAGAACTCGAACTCGAACTCGAAATGTTTATTGAGAGTAAATGGATAAGCACAAAGCTTCTTTACACCATCATGTCTGCCTGTGGTCCCTTCTGGGGCATAGGCCGCCAACTAGCTGTCTCCAGGCATCTCGGCTCTGGGCTAGGCGTTCCAGTTGTCCCCACGTCTTGCCCATCTTTTTTGCATCTGCATCCAGGTCCCGGCGCCAGGTATTTCTAGGCCGCCCTCTCTTTCTTTTCCCTTGTGGATTCCAGGTGAGAGCTTGTCTTGTGATGCTGGATACAGGTTTCCGTAGGGTGTGTCCTATCCATCGCCAACGTCTCTGTAGGATTTCTTTCTCAACAGGCTGTTGTCTGGTTCTTTGCCATAATTCTTCATTACTGATCTTGTCTGGCCAGCGTATCTTGAGGATCTTCCTGAGGCAGGTGTTGATGAAGACCTGGATTTTCTTCATGGTGGTGACGGTGTTTCTCCAGGTCTCTGCTCCATACATTAGTATTGGCTTGATGATGGTGTTGAAGAGCCTGGTCTTGGTGGCGATGCTGATGTCGCTTGATCCCCAGACGTTTCTGAGCTGTTTGAAGGCTGCCCTTGCTTTACCGATGCGGGTTTTGACGTCTGTGTCTGTTCCTCCCTGTGTGTCCACGATGCTGCCGAGGTATGTGAAGCTTTCCACCTCTTCCAGCGCTTCTCCTTTGACTGTGATGGGTGTTGCATTGGCTGCATTTGTCTTGAGTACCTTGCTCTTTCCTCTGTTGATGTTGAGGCCCAGTTTAGCTGAGTTCTCCACAACGATGTTGGTCTTTTCCTGCATCTGTTGCTGGGTGTGGGAGAGAAGGGCCAGGTCATCCGCAAAGTCAAGGTCGTCTAGCTGTTTCCAAGGTGTCCATTGGATGCCATTACGTTTCTGGTCCGCTGAGGTTTTCATGACCCAGTCGATGGCCAGCAGGAACAGGAAAGGAGATAGTAAGCATCCTTGCCTTACTCCGGTATCTACTTCAAAGGCGTCGGTGAGCTGTCTGCCATGAACTATTCTGCAGGTCATTCCTTCATATGATTTCCTGATGATGTTGGTGATTTTCTCTGGCACTCCATAGTGTCTCAGTAGCCTCCAGAGGGTCTGTCTGTCAACGCTGTCAAAAGCCTTCTCATAGTCTATGAAGTTGATGTATAGTGGCGAATTCCATTCCAGGGACTGTTCCAGGATGATGCGCAGTGTTGCAATCTGATCCGTGCATGATCTTTCCTTTCGGAAGCCAGCTTGTTGGTCACGGAGATGCGGGTCTACTGCGTCCTTCATCCGGTTCAGCAGGATGCGGTTAAACACCTTTCCTGGGATGGACAACAGCGTTATCCCTCTGTAGTTGGAGCAGGAACTGAGGTCGCCTTTCTTGGGGAGTTTGATGAGGTAACCCTCTTTCCATTCTGTTGGTATTTCTTCTTCCTCCCAGATCTTGCCGAAGAGCGGGTAGAGGAGCTCCACACTGGTCTCGACGTCGGCTTTCAGGGCTTCTGCTGGGATGCTGTCAGGTCCTGCAGACTTACCATTCCTCAATTGCTTGATGGCGCTGCGGATCTCTTCCTTTGTGGGAGCACTACACTTGATCGGCAGGTCGCTTGCGGCTGTCGGTATCTCTGGTGGGTTTGTAGGTGCTGGTCTGTTGAGTAACTCCTGGAAGTGCTCAATCCACCTGTTCTTCTGTCCTTCGTCATCAGCTATTACTCCTCCGTTCTTGTCTTTTACTGGTCTCTCTGGCTTGGCAAACTTCCCTGATAACTTCTTGATGATGAAGTACAGGTCCTTGGTGCTGTTCTGGTGAGCTGCATCTTCTGCTTCTTTTGCCAATGTC
The DNA here is from genome assembly GCA_030674155.1 of Stramonita haemastoma. Lineage (NCBI taxonomy): Eukaryota > Metazoa > Mollusca > Gastropoda > Neogastropoda > Muricidae > Stramonita > Stramonita haemastoma. Next base: position 43,666,261 of record CM060338.1, on the reverse strand, counting down.
TCCAAGTAGTTTTGCTTATCTGCTTTAATGCTTCGCTTTACAACCCTATTTGCTTCTGTGTATTCCTCTTGGCTTTTGTTTTTGCTGATCGTGTCCTGCTGCTGTTGACGGCTAATTTCTTTTCTCTTCTTTCTTCTATTTTCTCTAGGGTAGCTGCTGAAATCCATTCCTTGTGTGTGAATGATTTGGGGCCCAGTACTTCCTGACATGTTGAGGTCACTGTCTCTCTCACTTTCTGCCACCTCTCTTCTATCGTCTCCTCTTCAAGCAGCTCTCCTAGGACTTGGAACTTGTTGGATAGAGTGACCTTGAACTCTTCTTGCTTCCTGTTGTCCTTCAGCGCCGTGGTGTTGTAACGCTGGCGTTGACTGGATCCCCCGTCCAATTTCTCTTCAGCTTCTGCTTCAATCGGGCAACAAGTAAATGGTGATCCGAAGCGACGTCTGCTCCTCGCTTGACACGTACATCCTGTAGGGAGCGGCGAAACTTCTTCACGATGCAGATGTGGTCGATCTGGTTCTCCGTTGACAGGTCTGGCGACACCCAAGTTGCCTTGTGTATCCTTCTGTGCGGGAAAACACTTCCTCCGATGACCAGGTTGCTTGTGGCACACAGGTCTGCGAACCTCTCCCCGTTGTCGTTCATCTCGCCTAGCCCATGCCGCCCCATGATCTCCTCGTATCCCCGGTTGTCACTACCTATCTTGGCATTGAGGTCGCCCATTACGATGATGAGCCGCCGCTGTGGCCTAGTGGTTAGGGCGTTGTACTCGTAATCTAAAGGTTGCGGGTTCGATCCCAGCTATTCCGCTATGGCGTTGTGCCCTTGGAAAAGGCACTTTACGGCTATTTTCTCACCCCACCCAGGTGTAAAAGGGGTACCAACCTTGTGTTGGGGGTTAACCCTGCGATAGACTGGCGTCCTATCCAGGGGGGAGTCTATGACTCTCAGTCGCTTAACGCCACAGAAACCGGGATAAGCACCGGCCTGATGAGCCTTATGGCTCGGGACAGACTTTAAAAAAAATTACGATGATGATGTTTCTCTTCGGTCTGTCTTGTATGATGGTCTGCAATCTGTTATAAAAGTCGTCCTCCTCCTCCTCCTCGCTGTCGTTCGTTGGGGCGTAGCACTGGATAATGTCCATGTTGATCCTCTTCTTCTTTGTACGGAAAGAGGCTGTCATGATCCTTGGTCCGTGTGCCTCCCACCCGATGAGCGCTCCCTGTGCTGGCTTGGAAAGCATCAGGGCGACTCCCTGGGTGTGTGCAGCATCTTCCTGCTCGTGCCCCGAGAACAGCAGCAGCTCCCCGGAAGTCAGTCGCTTCTGCCCGGAACCAGTCCATCTGACTTCGCTGATTCCAAGGATGGTGAGGTTGAATTTCCTCATCTCTGCGGCTACTTGCACTGTCTTCCCCGTCTCGTACATGGTCCTGATGTTCCACATACCGATGGATGTGGTGGTCCTGGTGGAGATGATGGTCTTCGGTCTGACGGCTTCCAGATGATTCTGGCTTTCACCGCCGGACTTCATACTCCTTCCAGCTGGAGGTCCATCCCTCCCCAGGTCCGCGATGTCTGTTAAATTGCTATTTGGCGTTTCTGTAGCTAGAGTTTTTTTCACAGGGTGGGGTAGCTAACCCTACGCCAAACCCTCCTCCTTTTTCAGCCGGGCTTGGGACCGTCCTAGGCAGAGTTTTCTTTACACCATGCTCTCACAAAAAAAAAGAAAAATCGAAAAAAAGGAAATGAAAGAAAAATCACACACACTCACACACACAAGCTTGAGAGAGAGAGAGAGAGAGAGAGAGAGAGAGAGAGGAGAGAGAGAGAGAGAGAGAGAGAGAGAGAGAGAGAGAGAGAGAGAGAGAGAGAGAGAGAGAGAGAGAGAGAGTGAGAGAGAGAGAGAGAGAGCATGACCAAAATGTTATAAAAAAAACCCAACTAAATGTATGTTTGGTAAGGGGGCAAGATAGCTATGTGGTCAGAGCCCTCGCTTTCCCCATGTAAAAGTTAGGCAACATCGAATGTAGTTACCAGTTGGATGGGCGACCGTTAGCGCGCCTTGGCTTCAGTACAGTCCTCCAGTTCCCCCAGCTGCAAATAGGTACCTGCCCTCTTTAGGGTCGGGGAAGGGAAAGCAGTGAGGGAGAGGAAATGGGCGCCGCCCTCAATATGCTGGCCCCTAGAGAAGCTTAGGTCTCTAATGCCTCACTCCCCTACGACCACATAGGTTATGGGATACCTTAACCGTTTTTGTTTTTTTACCTATGTTTGGTAACATGCAATGAAAATAGCACAGAAAAGAGTAAAATAATGGTCAACAGTGCAAACGACACCACAGCACAGATCTACATGAATGGCCAGCAGCTGGAAGAAGTAGACACTTTCAAATATCTTGGTGCTACCCTCACGAAAGATGGATGCTCCACAACAGAGATCAAGACCAGGCTAGCCATGGCAACATCAGCTATGACAAAACTGAACAAGATATGGAGAAGCAACGACATCAGCTTCAAAACAAAGGTCAAATTGTTCAGATCCCTGGTCATCTCTATCTTGCTCTACAGCTGCGAAAAATGGACAATGACCGCTGAAACCACCAAGCGGATCCAGATGTTTGAGACAAAATGCTTCAGGCGACTGCTTGGCATTTCCTGGAAGGATAGGAAAACAAACACCTATGTGTGAAGTCAAGTCACACTGATGGCTGGTCCTCAGGATCCCCTACTAGCCACTGTCAAGAAAAGGAAGCTGGCATGGTTCGGCCATGTCACACACCACAACACCCTCCCCAAGACAGTCCTACAAGGAACGCTACGCTGAGGCAGACAAACCAAAAGCTGGATGGATAACATCAAGGAGTGGACCCGCCTGGACAGTCCAACACTCATTCGGAAGGCGGAGGACAGGGCTGGATGGCGACGGCTGGCTGCAGAATCGTCTCTCATGTCTCCTCCACAACCATCCCGATCATGAGAAAGAAGAAGAGAAGAAGAAGAATGTTGTTTCAACTAATAGCAGCTGATGATGAATAGATTCCACCTTCAATCAAACAAACTTTTAAAAAAATACATCAAAATTTTTTTTTAAGAACCTGCTCACCTTCCCTACAGCACAGAAAGGTGCCGGTGAGGTTGGTGTCTATGACGGCTGTCCACCCCTTGTGTGTGATGTTGTCAGCTGTGCTCAGGAACTGACCACCTGCATTATTCACTAGGTAATCCAGGCGGCCATACTGCTCCAGTGTGTTGACAAACATCTGCTGCACCTTCAGCCAAAGGTAGAAAAAAAAAGGTGAGAAAGGATGGATGACAAAATTTACAAAACTACATACACACCAGGATCAGCTGTAAAAAAACACACACACACACACAAAAACACATAAGAACTTATTCCATTATCCTCAATATAAAAGAATAATAAACAAAAAAGTAAAATAAACACCCACCCACACACAGACACCCCCCCCCCACACACACACATATATATAATATATGTATGTATATATATATGTGTGTGTGTGTGTGTGTGTGTGTGTGTGTGTGTGTGTGTGTGTGTGTGTGTGTGTGTGTGTGGTGTGTGTGTGTGTCAAGTCAAAGCAAAGAGAGATTTATTACAGATGTAATATAAGCAAAACAATCTCACAAGCCATCTACAACAAAAATTAGTAACGAACAATGAAAAAACACTAAATCAACAATTATGACAAGACAGATTTTCTCCTTTAATATAGGACTAAATGTAACTCAGAATCTGAGCCAACTACAAATCCTATGCAAAACATAGTATTCATTTTAACATTTCTGATTTAAAATTCATAAGATACTAATAACTGTTGCTGAGCTTGCTGTGTGTGTGTTCTGTGGCTGTGTGTTAGTGTTTTTTGGTGTTCTATGTGTGTGTATCACACAGCACAGACGAGAAGATGCAGAGCAACAGCCTAAAAGAACAAACAATGACAACTGCAAAACACACTAACAAAACACTCACAAGAACAACACAAACACACCATGCAAAAAACCAGCCAAACATTTGAAATAATGTAAATAAAGATTTTTTTTTCCTTTATTGATAAAATTGCAATTCTAAGTTCAGAATTGGGTAAATCAATTTCCAGGCATGAAAACAACGTACTTCTTTTTCCTCTCTGATGTTACACTTCATGACACTAAGACTGGGTTCAGCTGCAAGCTTGCTGCTGCTGCTGCTGATTCTGCTGCGCATGTCTTCAGCTGCTTTCTGCAGTCGTTCTAACTTCCGTGATGCTATCACTACATCACAGCCTGCAAAAGAACAGAACAAAAACAGCCTGCAAAAGAACAGAACAAAAACAAACAAAAAATTTGGGGGGGGGGGGGGGGGAGAGATAAATGTAAAATAAACTTTATTTCTAATTCCTCATTGATAAAATTTGCAATGGTCTTTTGTTAAGTGTTGCCATGAAGTTTTGATAAGCATGAATTTTGCTGCAGGTAGTTCATGATAGTCTCCATGTGACAAAATACCAGCTTGTATGTTTACATAAAATAATTATATATGCTTTATAATTTGATGCATGAATATGCACACAACAATAGCAAGTTTTATAGCATAGAGTTTTATATTAGTTCTATGGCTAGGTTTTCTATCTTGTGTCTTGATGTCTCTGCATGAAATTCAGGCTGCTGGTTCTGAGACACTTTTTTTTTTCTTTTCCTGTCTCCAACTGTATTTTCTTTCCCTATCAAAGTGGCTTATTTCTACAAAAATTTGCCAGGCACACTAAATAATTATGTGAAACACATGGGACCTTGGTGTATGGTCTCATCCGAAAGACTAGCTGGGAGACCACCACCATGGCTGCCTAATGGATAAGGGGAAAGTTTGGGGCCCAAACGGGGATCGAACCACTGCACACTTCGATCAGACCCTTTACTTTATAGGCAGGTAAGTTACCTCTGGACCACCCATCCCAATATACGTGATTGTGTTTGGTTTATCATATTGTGTTTCTGAAAATGTTTGCTACCCTTATCGTGACACCCTTGCCCCTTCCCTCCTCTCCCAGCACTCGATATACGCACGCTGTATTTTGATGACCCTTTATGCATTCATGGAATCGTCACGTGTGTCCTGACAGCGTCTGCTTCAGATTGCGAGATGCACGCGTCTCCATGGTTCAAAGTACACATTTTCTCCTGCTTTACAATCTCGGGGAGGGGGGGGGGGATTCTTTATCTCCAGCTTTATTTGTGCAGTCTTACTCACCCAGATGCAAGAGTTCAAGAGCAATCGCTTGCCCAATGCCAGTCCCTCCACCTGTTACAACGGCCACTCGGCCCTTGAACAAACCTTGGCGAAACACGCTGGAAACAGCTGCCATTTTGTCAACAATATCATGTGACTGGGGAGGTATTATTATAAAATAATCCCCCTCCCCCTGGCTCTGATCCAAACTTACATAGGTTCTACCCATTCTCCTCAATATTGTGGTCTTGTCCTGTCTGACTGAAATAAATTTAACCCAGTTATACGACCAAAAAACAAAAAAAACGAAGTTAGGATAACTTATACTGCAGACACAAGGTGTTTTTTTTTTAAGCAACCCCCTCCTCCATCAAGAAAAAAAAAAAAAAAAAAACAAGACTTAGAAGAAAAGCTATTTTTTCTTTGATTTGATAAGCAACATGCCAGTAACTTTTGAAATCATTTTGGACATCTCTGAAAGAGGGATTTTTTTTTTAATTATTGTAAATTGCCATGTTGTTGAACAATACCTTCAGAACATCATTTTAACATTCATTCTCTCTCAGTAAGATAGGATTAATCAATCCTGAACTATTAAAACAATAAATCCCTCAACTGTTCACAAATTGGGCAAACAGATGACTGAGAACGGGGCACCACACACGCGCGCGCGGGTGCGCACGCGTGGTACAAACACTTGCTGGGTTGGGAACTGATCGAGATGCAAAATACTGGAGTGTAGGACTGTTTACAATCCGTATTAATTAGACCCAGTGTAGTAGGTGCATGTTTATGTGAGTCAGTCTCCATTAAGGAGACTTTGCCTTGGAGTAATTACTATTTCTTGCTTCATTTCGGTCTCAGTTTCAGCACACCCAGAGTAGGCCAGCTATGGCAGGTGGTGTGGATGACAATCCAAGCAGGCAATCAGACACTGGTAGGCCTAATAGTCTAAAGAATGACTGTTTATCCCTAGAACAGTATCACACACACACACACACACACACACACACACACACACACACACACACACACACACACACACACGGTGTGTGCAGCACTGAAACTGTCACAGCCGACAAACTAATAGGCCCTATTCGTGCGGGGTATTTTTTACACCAAGTCCCCGTGTGCATGCAATTTTGTAGATTTCATCATCCATTCCCACCGGCACACAATGGCCTACCTGAAAGGTGGAACAAGTTTCAACGTGTGTGCAATGTGTTCTGCGTAAGTTCGCACCTGGGACCTCGGTTTATGGTCTCATCCGAAGGACTTTTGGGGAGTGGAGTCGGTACTGATGATAACTCCGGGGGGAAATCCCACTGAATGGGCGTCTGGGTGGTGGTTTAAATCTAGGATCAGGAACAGATAGCCTAGTGGTCAGAACATTGCGCTGGCAATTTGACGACTGAGTCCGGTCGAGGAAATTTTTCTCCTGGAGTTAACATCAGTGCCGACTCCACTCTCCCCAAAAGTCCTTCGGATGAGACTTTAAACCGAGGCCCCGTGTGCGAACGCACGCAGAACATCTTGCGCACACGTTAAATCCTGTTCCGCTTTGCGTAAGAGTAGGCCATCGTGTGCCGGTGGGAACAGATGACAATATTTACAAAAACTGCATACACACGGGGACCGGATAAAAAAAAAAGCACATGATTGCTTATTCTGTTATCCTCGATATAAAAGAATAAATAAATAATAATATGCAACGCGAACCGTTCTAACTACCAGACCCGTCTTCTTAACAATAGAAATCATGTGCGCGGTAGATCTGCCCTTTAGGAAGTAGAAAATAAGACAGAAATTAAACAGCTATTGTTTTGTCTTCCTGAGAGTGCATAACTATCATTCTTTCGTCTTCCCTTTCCCGATTATTTTCCTTAACAGGATAGACCAACCACTCTTGCAAACGTGTCCGCTTGTGAAATTGGCAACTCCAGAAAACAATAAATCCTCCCCCACCTTTGACTGAACTAAATGGGGACCAAACTAATTGGGACTTCAATAGGCTATCTGAGGACAAGGGCGACGGTAAGTAGACTAGCTTCAGGCAGGTCTGTCTCTGTTTGTGTTTCCAACCAAGAAAACAAGTTGCATACCTTATGAGATAAATAGACAGGATGCATTCTAAATGAGAGCATGTACTTTCGAAGCGATTGCATGTTACGATTGTGATTGTCACGGAACTGAACGCTCTTACATTGTGACTCTATAGCTGACCCCTACTGGCCCCCGCGGAGATTCTATTTGTGGGTTTGACATGACCCCTGTTGGACTGTAAAGTGCTATCAGTTTTGGGGGGAGACAGACTGAGAATTCAAGGTTACAGGCAGGTATCGCATAAACTTGAGATCACTCCAGTACAGTACAAAACTGTAGATCGCTTAGTGGATCTGTCAGTATGGAAGTTGGCAAGCGCCTGTGGATATCTCTTCTCTCTCTCTCTCTCTCTTCTATCTATCTCTCTCTATCTCTTTTCCTGCTTCTCTTGTCCTCCCTCTCTCTCTCTCTCTCTCTCTCTCTCTCCTCCTCTCTCTCTCTTGGGGACTGGATGTAAAAAAGCACATGAGTGCTTATCTATTATCCTCGAATAAAAGAATTTGCCTTGCCTTGCAAAAGAATTTGCCCTCTCTCTCTCTCTCTCTCTCTCTCTCTCTCTCTCTCCTCTCTCTCTCTCTCTTCTCTCTACTCTCTCTCTCTCTCTTCTCTCTCTCTCATAGGGGCAGGGACTGGATGTAAAAAAATAAATAAATAAGTAAATAAAACCACATGAGTGCCTATTCATTATCCTGGAAATTAAAGAATTTGACTTGACTCTGTCTATATGATATATATATACAGTTTATCAATGTTGTCATTAGAAATACATAGGGGTTTTGTCTTTATCACTAGCTATCTTGGATATTTTATTACTTTGACTTTTTTGGGGGTATATTTTCCCCCTATTATATTATTTGCTTGTTTGTTTTTGAACTCTTGATTTGGTTTGTTTTTGAACTCTTGATTTGGTTTTATCACATTTTTGTGTAGGCTTCTGAATCATGTCTTGAATGAACATTTTTTTGTATGTTTATCAAATCTATAATATAAAATGTATCAAATCATGACTTTGTTGATATATTTTCTATGTTATTATCTGCAACATACTTTTTTTATTTGGTTGTAATATCCATTTTCCTATTCACAGCTATTGGCTTGAATTTGTTGATGTTGATTTAGATTGACAATTTAATCATGATGTATATGTTTGAATGTGTTCACTCACTCAGCCTGGTGGTCAGAGTGGTGCACACATGATCTGATGACCCAGGTTCGAATCTAGTTCAAGAGGATTTTTCCTCTGGAGTTAACATTAGTACCGACTCCACTCCCTTTTAAGTCCTTCAGATGAGGCTATAAACCAAGGTCCCCTGTATGAACACACGAAGAACATTTTGCACACACATTAAAACCTGTTCCGCCTTTCTGAGGAGAAGGCAATTGTGTGCCAGTGGGAATGGATGACAACATTTACACAACTATATATGCAAACAGGGATTGGATGTTTAAAAAAAAAAAAAAAAAGATTACATGAGTGCTTATTCGATTATCCTCAAAATAAAAGAATAAAAAAATTTAAAATTCTGTGTGAGTTCACACATAGAACCTGATTTTATAATCTCATCCAAAGGACTTTTGAGAGTGGAGTTGGCACTGTTGTTAACCCCAGAGGAAAAATCCTCTTGAACAAGATTGAAACCTGGGACAGCAGATCATGAGCACAATGCACATCACTCACATCACCATCAGGCTATCCCATCTCTCCTGTTAGTGTGCGGGTGGGTGTGGTGATGTTGTTGTTGTTCAATTCAAAGTCTACACTTTGTCATGTCTTTTTTTAAGCACATACAAAAGAAAAACAACAAAATAACAATAACCAACCAACAATCAATCAACACACACACACGCACACAATCACACATGCACGCACGCATGCATGCACACATGCATGCACGCACACACACACATACACACACACAAACACACAAACACCCAACTACTATATGGATCGGTGGTCTAGGTGGTCACGCGCCTTGCCTAGAAAGCAAAAAGTCCGGGTCGGAGTGTGCGGGGTTCGTACCCCGTTTGGACCCAAAACTTTTTCCCCATCCATTAGACCCTGAGTGGTGGTCTGGGCGCTAGTCTTTCGGATGAGACGATAAACCGAGGTCCCGTGTGTTACACATCACTATTTAGCGCACGTAAAAGAACCCACGGCAACAAGGGGGTTGTCCCTGGCAAAATTCTTTAGAAATAAGCCACTCTGATAGGGAAACAAATACACTTGCATGCAGGAAAAAGAAAAAAAAATGGGTAGGCGCTGCACATGTGGCGACGCGCTCTCCCCGGGGAGAGCAGCCCGAATTTCACGCAGAGAAATCTGCCGTGACATAAAGTGGTACAAAATACAAAATACAAAAAAAATACTTGGGGGGACGGGATAGCCTAGTGGTCAGAACATTGCGCTCGCAATTTGACGACCCGAGTTTGATTCCTGTTTGAGGGGATTTTTCCCCTGAAGTTAACATCAGTGCTGACTCCACTCTCCCAAAAGTCCTTTGGATGAGACTATAAACTGAGGCCCTGTGTGCAAACGCACACAGAACATCTTGAGCACACATTAAATCCTGCTCCGCTTTTTGTAAGAGTAGGCTATCGTGTGCCGGTAGGAACAAATGATCAGATTTACAAAACTGCATACACATGGGGACTGGATGTAAAAAAGCACATAAGTGCTTATTCCATTATCCTGGATTAAAAAGAATAAAATAAATAAATAAAATACCATAAAACATTTACAAAAGTGTGTGTGTGTGTCTGTGTCTGTGTCTGTGTTTGTATGATTGTGTGTGTGTGTGTGTCTGTCTGTGTCTATGTCAGTATGTGTGTGTGACTCTGTGCATGTGTGTGACTCTGTGTGGTGTGTGTGTGTGTGTGTGTGTGTGTGTGTGTGTGTGTGTGTGTGTATGTGTGCATGCGTGCGTGCGTGCGTGCATGCATGCGTGTGTGTGACTCTCTGTGTGTGTGAGTGTATGTGTGTGTGTGTGTGTGTGTGTGTGTGTGTTTATTTGTGTGTGTGTGTGTGTGCATGTGTGTGTGTGTGTGTGTGTGGTGTGTGTGTGTGTGTGTGTGTGTGTGTGTGTGTGTGTGTGTGTGTGTGTGAATAAGGCCCCACTGATTTATGCAGGGTTTTTTTTTTTTTAATATATCCATAGGCTTATTTGCATAGTGTATATTGTGTATGGTTCAGTTTTCACTTCCTTCTTTTTTGCACGTCTTCAGATTTGGTTGAAGCTGCAGGGTTGGGTTTGATATGGTCTTTTTTTTTAACTTGAATATGGCGCTCAGTTGTTTTGTTAGGTTTTCTTTTGGGGGGGAGGGGGGGTACCCCTGATATGGGTTTGTCACTACCTTTGGTGTCTTGTCTGTCACTCTGTCAGCTCAGCTCAGCTCTGCCGTGGTCTTTTAAATCACTGTCAGCAACGTTGTTGTTTTGTTTTTATTTTCCTTGGCTTGAGCTCCAAGGTTCACAAGTGGTGAGATTTTGCATATATGTGCCACTGTTTTTACCCACAGTAAGCCGCTGCATTCCAACTTTGGGGATATAAATATGTATATAAAAGGGTATCAGCAACATATGTACATAGAAGAGTATGAATACTCTCTCAGATTTGATTTGATTTGATTTATTCTTTTATATCGAGGAGAATGGAATAAGCACTCTTGTGCTTTTTTACGTCCAATCCCCGTGTGTATGCAGTTTTGTATGTGTCATCTGTTCCCACCAGAACACGATGGCCTACTCTTACGAAAAGCGGAACAGGATTTAACGTGTGCACAATGTGTTCTGCGTGCGTTTGCACATGGGGCCTCGGTTTAAAGTCTCATCCAAAGGACTTTTGGGGAGAGTGGAGTCAGCACTGATGTTAACTCCAGGAGAAAAATCTCCTCAACCAGCCAGTGTGTGCATTAGGGTATTTTTATTGTTTGTTTTGTTGCTCCTACTTTAGTTCGAGCTTGAGGTTCACTAATGGTGAGATTTTGCCTGCATGTGACCATTTGCCTGCCATAAACTAAAAGAGCCCACCCTATACTGTCTTCAGCCAGGATCATGTTTAAGCACCATGCCACTTTTGTCACCCATTGCTACTGACATGCAATGGCCTACACTTTCTTCGGATAAGACTATAAACCGAGGACCCATGTGTGAACACATGCAGAACATCTTGCTTACATGTTAAAACCTGATTCCCTTTTGAGAAGAGCAGGCTTTTGTGTGCGGGTGGGAACAAATGACAAAATTGACAAAACTGCATACACACGGGGACTTAATGTAAAAAAAAGCACATGAGTGCTTATTCCATTATCCTTGAAATAAAAGAATAAATAAATGGAAAAATAAATAAAGTTGGAAAGGGTTTTAACGCTTGCTTGAGATGTTCTACATGTGATCTTATATGGTACCTCAGTTTATGGTTGGAGTATTGTCCTCGGGATGTTTAAGAAAGTGGAGTTGGTGCTGATGTTAACTCCATGAAAAAATCCCCTCATATGGTGACTGGTGACTGGAACCAGTGCCATCACCTGGCAACTCAGCCCTTTAACCACAAGGCTGTAGATCCCCCACCCCCCCCCCACCCCCCCACCCAGTGTATCAGTCTGAAGTGCAAATATTCAGCTTGTCTTCTCCACTACCCCCCTCTTCCTCCTAGTTTGCTTGGTTTGGGGGGGGGGGGATTTGTTTGTTTGTTTGTTTGTTTTGTTTGTTTTTATTCCTTTGGCTATAGTTCCAAGATTCACCAATGGTGAGATAATGCATATAATGTGACTGTTTTTGCCTACCATGAAGGTAGCCGCATTCCGGCTTCAGAGTTGTGCTCTGGGTGTGTTCGTTTTTCCGTAACTCACTGAACGCTGGCATGAAATGATGAATTATGGAATCTCTATTGTGCATGTTTGATACTCGGTATACAATGTATATATGCATGAAGAGAGTTTAAGGTACTGGCAGGTCTGCATTTAAAGTTGACCTAGGAATTAATAAAAATCCCCACCCTTAATTCACGAAGCAACACAGGGATTCAAACCGACAACTTCTGGACCCATGGGGTTGAAGTTGACAAACAGTCTTTGCAACTCAGCGATAGCGCCTGTTGTTTGTTTGTTTGTTTCAAACAAGGATATGACTGGACAGAAATACATCCTGGTAAGCATTTCTGAATAAGCCATCTTATGAATAGTTTTGCACCCATTATTCCAACCGATGACTTGTCCTGTCATGTGATATCCTGGATATTGCTGATTTTGCTGATGTGGATAGTTTCCTGACTCTAAACGTCTTTCACTTTGTTGCAGGCTGATCCACCCTGTGTGCTGTGGTCCTGATTCAAAATGATTCCCAGGTGTGTACGCTTTCTGCAAACTGTTCACAGTCTGCAGCTTTGTTTCTGTGTAAACATTAATGTGGCATGCATGGTTTTGAGCTTTGTTTAAGGGCATGCAGATATTGATCATGGAAATATGATGTATATGAATTTTACAGGCAGAGAAAAGGTTTTCTTCCTGGTTTCATCTTTTTGCTTTTCTTTCCCTTTTCCTCAGCTAGGGCTCAGAGGTGACATTATGCTCTGTATGTAAGCGACTGTTTGCCTGCCATTAAGGTAGCTGCATTCTGACTTTTTTTCTTTTTTTCTTTTTTTTTTTATATCGAGGATAACAGAATAAGCAATCATGTGCTTTTTTTCATCCGGTCCCCGTGTGTATGCAGTTTTTGTAAATATTGTCATCTGTTCCCACCGGCACATGATGGCCTACTCTTACGAAAAGCGGAACAGGATTTAACGTGTGCACAGGGGAGGTGTCACTTTGAGACAGTGATTTGTTACTGAGGAATTGGCCAGCTTAGGCTTTAAATCATCTGTAAGACTATATGAACCTAAATTGCATGATTCACAATTCAAAGATTTATTATCTCACAAATAGAGAAATTCATGTGGGTTACAAGCCATACATCTTTAAAAAAAATAATGAATAAATAAAAATAATTGCAGAATAACACAGCACAGTATGCAACCATCACCTCACACACACTACAAGACAATACCCATGCCAATACCAACACCAGCAGTTTACCAATGAAGAATTTGTGTGGTCACGAGCCATATATATACATAAAAAAGATAAACAGAAACATTAATCACCCAAAACAATAAAATTCAGTTATTAAAAACAAATTGATGAGTGTTTGCATAGGGAAAATTTCAGGGAAAATGTGTAAATGAATGAATAAATAATCAAACAATAAAATAAATTGATGAAATAGAAAGGGTATTACATTGAAAACAATGGACAGATGTGAATTCTGTGGATCACTTCAACCAGTACACTTTCTCGAAAGTTCAGATTTCTTCAAACATGCATGTTTGCTCTAGGATCAGATCTGTTTGGTTGATGTATGTAAAGAGCTCCTAGAGATAATACTATTGTTTTTGGACAATGCTAGGAAAAGTAAAAGGGGGGAGAGAGAGAGAATGAATGAATGAACGAATTTTATTTGACAAAAGCTACAAGCCCATCAGTCAAATGGGGCTAATTATAAATGTCATGTTAATAATGGATGGACAGAAAAGAAGACGTGAATAATAACTCGAAATCCAGACAAATATCAACAAATATTTTTAGTTATTACTTATAGAATCTGTTTGGTTCATAGTCTGCTTGCGTTTTTCTAGAGCCTGTGTTACATATATTGCTAAAGATATCATCTCGGACATATTATTTGAAGTTAACACTTTTTGTACACGACTAGTGGACCTGTTGGTTGGGTTTGACAAACAAGTAACTTTTTGGCAAATTTCTTGGTAAGCTCGACATGTAAACAAAAAGTGCAATTCGTCTTCTTCTCCACATGCTGGACATGGATTGCTGTCTGTCTCCTCTGTAATATACCATTGTCTACAGTTCAATAGACCACATAATCTCAGCCGAAATTTCAGTAGATTGCTTCGAAGCCTCTTATTAGTTAACGATATTAAATATTGTTCTGGACCAAACGCATCTTTAAATGAGCTATACTAATGGTATTTTTCACTCGACATTAACTTTTCATGCCAGTTTTGATGGAAACATGAAATAAGTATATCTTTCAATTCTCTAACAAACATTTCTTCATAACCTACCCCCTGGCATAGCCAAACAATACCAAATCCATTTATCGTCAAAAGATCTTTTACTTTAGTTGCCCAGTTTACTTTACCATTATTGTGTTGTATAAGTAACATCTGGTATGCTTGTCTGTTTATTCTGGACATAGGCAGCTTGATAAGTTTTAACCAGTATTTGACGCATTTCGTTATGGTTCTAATGTACAATGGATATCTACCCGTTTCGCCATATATAAGTGTATTTGATGCATATAATGGGATACATAAAAACTTTTTCATTGCGAAAGTGTGCACTTTTTCAATCTGGGTAGTATCTTCCAAACCCCATACCTCTACCACCATGATTATTGTTTTCAATTTTTATAAACGAGCTAGCCATAGAAGTTGCACAATCGGGAAAACATGGAATACAAATGATCCCAGGTGCAGTCGAATTATTCCTGTTACTTTTCGCAGATGACGTCATTCTTTTGTCCAGCACACCTATAGGACTGAAAAATCAACTGAACAAATTAAAAGCAGAAGCAGATCGTCTTTGTCTCACAGTAAATTCAGAAAAAACGATGGTTATGGTATTTAGAATGGGAGGCCACTTGGGAGTGAGAGAAAAATGGACTTATGGGGACCAAAAACTTAAAGTAACAAATAACTACAAGTACCTAGGAGTAACATTTTCAACAAAATTGTGCTTTAGCTCTATGTTTGATATGATGTGCCAAAAAGCCAAAAATGGAGTTATGCAAATTACCAAATCAATGAGACGATTAGCTTCTGCTGATTGCACTCTATTTTGGAAACTGTTTGATGCTCAAATAGAACCTGCCCTGACGTATGCAGCAGAGGTATGGGGAGAGAGAGAGAGAGAGAGAGAGAGAGAGAGAGAGAGAGAGAGAGAGAGAGAGAGAGAGAGAGAGAGAGAGATAACAGAGGAAGGGAAAACAAGGAATTAGAGATACAAAGTGTAGGAAAAAATGCAGAGCCGAACATCTGCTGTTGTCCACCATCATGTTTATTGGCTGCACTCAGAAACACTTAAAAGGCACTCAGGGGTATGTTGCTTTTGTTCACTGATGATGTGGAACAATGTCAATGTACAGAGACTGTTTTTTTCTTGTTTATTTATTCATTTTCTTGTTTGGTTAGTTGTGTTAAGTGTCCATTGAAACTCATACGTACGAATATTTTTACTCGAAACAAAACCCTTTATTTACGAAACCTTTTATTCATGTGTCAGTGCAGTCGCACCTGTTCACTCAGCTATTTGCAATGCTTTGTCCTGTAAGAGCATGATGTGATGGAATGACTCTTCAATTGTAAAGTTAACACTTTTTGTAAGGGGGTGGGGGGAGGTTGCTGCCTCAGACTTTTATCTGAAGCTATCAGAGAATGCATGTTCCAGAAAACATTAACAAATTCATATTTACACATGTATGCATGCATGCACGCATGCTCATTCACACACAACGCGCCGCGCACACACACACACACACACACACACACACACACACACACACACACACACACACACACACACACACACACACACACACACCACACACCACACACACATACTCCTCCCTGTCTCCTGTCTGCCTCTCTCTCCCTCTCCTCTCTCCTCTCCTCTCTCTCTCTCTCTCTCTCCTCTCTCTCTCTCTCTCTCCTCTCTCTCTCTCTCTCTCTCTCTCTCTCTCTCTAATGCACTTTGGCAGGGTGATGGGGATTTTGGCTGTTAAGTGCATGGACAAATATGAGATGAAACAGCAAGGGAAAATCCTAGGTTAGAAATAAGTGTGTCTGGATTTGAATGTGAGGGACGCTACAGCCGAGTGGTTAAGATGATTTGACTTCAGTCCTGTGGGCCCATGAAGACATGGGTTCAAATCTCAGTGGCAGCGTCAGGTGAATTGAGGGTATAGGGATTTTTATCATCTCCCAGGTCAACTTCAAGTACAAACCTGCCAGTGCCTTAATTCCCTTTGTGTAAATGCACATGCTCAAAGATCAAATATGCACATTAAATGTCCAATAATTCATGTCAGCATGCAGTGAGTTAAGGAAACATGAACATACCCAGCATGCAACCTGTACAATGAAACGAGCTGCTCTGAAGTAGGAATGTGTGGGCTGAAGCCTGCATGCAGACCTCCTGTAAAGTGACAAGCACAGGAGAAGACCAGGCACTAGACACCCCAGCCATTGAGGGAACACAGAGCTGGGAAAAGTGTCATAAGCAGGCTTTTGGCGAAGGGAGAATGTTGACATTGTGTTGTTCTGTTCTTTTGCAGGTCTTTGCAAAGGATTCACGTCGTTCTGAAACATGTTGTAAGTAGAAAACCCAGCACATTAACTTTGTTGAGCTTTAAAACAGAACAATTTTCAGCTTCTCTGTCCATTTGTCTATCTGTCTGCCTATCTCAATATCTGTCTGTCTGCTTGCCTGTCTAACTGTACATCTGTCTGTTCTGTCTGTCTGTCTGACTATCTGTCTGTCTGCTTGCCTGTCTGTCTGCCTTCCCATTTCTCTGTCTGTCTGTCTGTTTCTTTATGTCAATTTTTGTCAAAGGTTCTTGGTTGGTTGGTTGGTTGTGGTCATTTTTTTTCTTGTCCTTATTGGTTGTTCTTTTCCTTTCTTTGTCATTCATTGTTGTTTCATTTGTTAAACTTTTGTTTTTTTGTTTTTGCTGTTGGTCATTTGTTGTTGGGTTGTGTTGATTTGGGGTATTTTTGTTTGTTTGTTTAGAGTTAGTTTGTTGTTGTTATTGTTGTTGTTGTTTCCTGGGGGAGTGGGGTTATAAATATTTGAAGGAATAATGAAAATAAATGGATGTTAGCTTTTTCCTTATGCATTTGGTCTGGGGTAAAACAGTTCATATTCTGCCTCTGTCCTTGTCTGCATCTCTCTGTGTTGTGTTTATCAAACATCAACATGATTGGTGACATAAAAGGTGATGATGACATGAAAGGTGACAGTGACATGTTGCAGAGAATGACTCAGTCATCAAACATTGATGTATGGTGACATGAATGATGATGGTAACAGAACATCTTGCGCACACGTTAAATCCTGTTCCGCTTATCGTAAGAGTAGACCATCATGTGCCGGTGGGAACAGATAACAAGATTTACAAAAACGGCATGCACACGCGGACTGGATGTAAAAAAGCACATGAGTGCTTATTCCATTATCCTCCATATAAAAGAATGAATAAACAGACAGACAGACAGACAGACAGACAGACAGACAGACAGATAAAATGATGACATGAATGGTGATGGAGATGGTGACATGAATGATGTATG
Source organism: Stramonita haemastoma (assembly GCA_030674155.1). Taxonomy (NCBI): domain Eukaryota; kingdom Metazoa; phylum Mollusca; class Gastropoda; order Neogastropoda; family Muricidae; genus Stramonita; species Stramonita haemastoma. The sequence continues at coordinate 43,648,526 of CM060338.1, read as the reverse complement.
GTGACATGTTGCAGAGGATGGCTCAGTTTTCCACCAGTCAGTCAGCAGATGAGGTTCTGTTCAACGCCATGGACGACAAACGCGTCATCATCCTCAACAGACCCAAAGCACTCAACGCGCTCAACCTCAACATGATTCGCCACATCTACCCTAAAATGCTGGTCTGTGCAGAGGGATCTGTTTCTTGTTTATAAGAGATGATCTACATTTCTGTCTTTCTCTGTCCATCTGTCTCACTGTCGCATTGCTTCATAATGTAGAATCAGTAAATGATATTGTTGTCAGGTGGTTAATTGTCTCTCTGTTATTTCAATCTGTCTGTTTCACTGCCAGTGTTGTGTGCATGTGTTTGTATTTTGTGAACTCTGTGTGTGTGTGTGTGTGTGTGTGTGTGTGTGTGTGTGTGTGTGTGTGTGTGTGTGTGTGTGTGTGTGTGTGTGTGTGGTGTGTGTGTGAAGGGGGGTGTGTGTATGTGTGTGTGTGTGTATGTGTGTGTGTGTGTGTGTAAGTGTGTGTGTATGTGTGTGTGTGTGTGTGTGTGTAAGTGTGTGTGTAAGTGTGTGTGTAAGTGTGTGTGTGTGCAAGTATGGGCGTGCATGTGTGTGCGTGCATGCATGTGTGCGTGTATGTGTGTGTTCAAAATGAAAATTTAGATTATTGAAAAAAAAATCCTTTTACCAAGCCTAAGTGTGGTCAGTTTCTGCATGTTTAATTAGCACCAGCTGGAATAGGATGGATGGATAGCTGCTGAAAGCAGCCAACACTGGAAACTGACAGCTGTGCTCCCACAGCTGTCAGTATCCCCCACTTTCAGCTCCTCTCAGTTGCAAATCAATCCATCCCATCCCAGCCGAGCTAGGGCCAGCTGGTACTATTTATAGCAGGAGCTGACCACACTTGGGCAAGTTAAAAGGAAGGAGCATGCTATATTTAGCACTCTTGACTAGGCCCTACTGAGTGATGTTGGATTTGTGCGCTGTGTGCTCCCACAAGTCGTCACATCTTTGCTTTATGCTGCTGACATGTCCAGCTGTCTTCTGTGCAGCATTGGAAGAGTTAGGTTTGACACTTGTGGGGGGGGGGGAAGCGGGGGGGGGGCAGCAGATTGTTGAGTCATCTGTCATGCACTTTGTGCTCGAACATGCGCAGATGGTGAATTATGGGACTCTTTGCAACAGCTGTGGGCATTACGTCATCCGTCTGTTTCTGTGCAGCACAGATTACAAACAGTGTCGTGTGTCTCTAAAGTGCATTGTTTTTTGCTGATGCTGGATGTCTTGTGACCCAGTGTGTGTGTGTGTGTGTGTGTGTGTGTGTGTGTGTGTGTGTGTGTGTGTGTGTGTGTGTGTGTGGTGAGTGAGAGGAGAGTGGTAGTGTGTGTGTGTGTGTGTGTGTGTGTGTGTGTGTGTGTGTGTGTGTGTGTGTGTGTGTGTTGTGTGTGTGTGTGTGTGTGTGTGTGTGTGTGTGTGTTGTTGTTGAACTAATTTCTCAAATTGAGACAATGTATTCTTGAGTCTTGAGTCTATTCTTTCTTTAATCCATCATTTTGTTGTTGGTTTTTATTGCTTTGTTTTGTTATTTTTTAGGCATCTGGAAATAGACAGAAAAACACTCAGGTGATACAAACTTTTCACAAAGTCTTCGCATTGTCCAGAATAAGAAGTGTTTTGCCCCTATTAAAAAGTATTCAAAAAATAAAAATTAGGCAAACACCATGATAATATTTGTAGTGGTGAACATTGTTTCTGTATTATAGGAGTGAGAGAAAGACTAGTCGTCAGACCAACACAGTGATGCAGAATGTAATGATGGAACATTGTTTTTGGTTTTTGGGGGTTTTTTATACCACTTTATGTCACAGCAGATTTCTCTGTGTGAAATTTTGGCTGCTCTCCCCAGGGAGAGCGCGTTGCCACAAATGCAGCGCCTACCCTTTTTTTTTTTATACAGCCCCGAGCCGCCCTGGGGACTCCAGCTCCCAATTTTTCCTCAGGGATGGTGTCTAAACACAACACCTGTGTGCATGCTGTTTTTTGTAATTTTATCATCCGCTCCTACCAGCACACAATGGCCTGCTCTTCCGAAAGGCGGAATGGGGTTTTAATGTGTGTGCAAGATGTTCTGTGTGCGTTTGCACATGGGGCCTCGGTTTATAGTCTCATCGGAATGACTGACGTTCAGTTCGATTTTTTTTCATCACACTGGGAAGAAAGGGTGAGGCTGGGAATCAAATCCAGAACCTCACGGTTTACTTGTTGGCAGGCGAACGTCTTAACCATTCTGCCACCTTCCTTCCTGAGTGGGAGGAAGACTAGTAGTTATGCCAACACAGTGATACAATGTGTAATGAAGCATCTGGTTGTATTTGTTCAGGAGTGGGAGGAAGACTAGTTAGGTGAACACAGTGATACAGTATGTAACAGTTCACCTGATTGGTGTAACAGTTCACCTGGTTGCTGTTGTTGTTCAGGAGTAGTAGGAAGACTAGTAGTCAGACCAACACAGTGAGAATATGTGTTAACAGTTCACCTGGTTGCTGTTGTTGTTGTTCAGGAGTGGGAAGAAGACTAGTTAAACCAGCACAGTGATAATACAATGTGTAACAGTTCACCTGATGTTGTTGTTGTTGTTGTTGTTTATTCAGGAGTGGGAGGAAGACTAGTTAGGTGAACACAGTGATAGAGTGTGTAACAGTTCACCTGGTTGTTGTTGTTGTTGTTCAGGAGTGGGAGGAGGACCCCAGTGTGTCCATGGTTGTGATCAAGGCAGCAGGGGAGAAAGCTTTCTGTGCTGGAGGAGACATCCTGGGTAAGCTGCTGTCCTCTCCACATGATGAGTAAACTACACTGAAAAAGAGGATGTATGATTCATATTTTAAAAAAGGTAAAGGTGTCCCATAACCTAGGCGGTTGTAGGGGAGCAAGGCATCAGAGACCTCAGCTTCTCTAGAGGCCAGCATAATTGAGGGCGGCGCCCATCTTCCCGCCCTTGCTGCTTTACCTTCCCTGACCCTACAGAGGGCAGGTACCCATTTACTGCTGGGTGAACTGGGGGACTGTGCTGAAGCCAAGGCACGAAAACGGTTACCCATCCAACTGGTGACCACGCTTGACACTGCTTAACTTGACTGGGGGAGAGTGAGCACTGTCACCACTGAGCTATCCTGCCCCTGTGATTCATATTACTTGTGCAAATATCAATACTTTATCATCTCAAGATTGAAAAATCTGGGAGAGTCACAATGTAGCACAGTGATAGCACATAGAAAAATCAGTGAAAGTGCATACATGTACATCAGCACAAACATCTTAAATGTCCAGAAAAATAGAAGTGTTTCTTCTTCTTTCAGAATCGTGATGTTGATTGGCCCTGAAAACTAACCATCCTTTCCACAGGCTGTTCAGCATTTTTGAGTGCAACAACAAGCAGTACACCAATCAGCGATATTGAATTTGAACAACATTAGTATTAATGAAGTATTGTATCATTTCTAAAAAGATTTCATTTTTTTTCAATCTGAATTGATGAGTCCATGCCTAATATGATGAAGTCACTTTAAAAAACGCTCCGCCTTTAGGAAGATAAGGCCATTGTATGCTGGTAGGAATTGTAAACAGAATTTTAAGAACCTTTGCACTCTGGTGTCATGTTCAGACATAATTCCCAAAGTTGGATTGCGGCTACCTTCATGGTGGGCAGACTGTTGCATACGCAGAATCTTGCCATCGGTGAATCTGGGAGCTGTAGCCAAAGAGGGGTGGAAGGGTGGGGGAGAGAAACCAAGACTCACTGCATTGAAGTTTTAGTGTGGTGCCTTAGTGTCTCAGAGAATGAAGGAAGAGCAAGTCCTAGTCAGTCATGCTGTTTGTACACTTTCTTTAACATAGAGCTTTGAAGTATTGAATGTCTGGCATATCAGCAGAGACATAGACAGACAAAGAATGGGGATATTTTATTTTTAATATGTGTTTTGCCTTCTTTTTTTTTCCCCCAGCTGTCACTCAGTCAGGCAAAACAGGAGGAGATATGGGCAAGCAGTTCTTCAAAGAAGAATATATGCTGAATTACAAAATTGGTGAGTTGGCTTCATTTTTTGCATTTTATGTTAAATGTGTTCGCATGTATGAAGAGCAGAAGACACAAGAAACAGGTCCATAGAGGTTTCACACATTCAGGTAAACACCCAGACAGGTAACTTTGTGTACACACAGACATAGGCATGTACACTTGTATGTATGTATGTATTGTATGCACACACATACACACTTGCATTCATATACATGGGGCACACATACGCATGGACACGACACTCACGTGCAAGCATGTTCCACTTTTCCAAAGAGTAGGCCATTGTGTGCCAGCGGGAACAGATGACAAAATTGACAAAACTGCGTACACTAGGTGACTGGATGTAAAAAAAAAAAAAAGAAGCACACGAGTGCATCCTATTATCCTTGAAATAAAAAAAGAAAAGGGAAAAGTGATAGTTTGGGTGTGAATTGTTTGGGAAGTTTGTGAGGAAAACTCACTATGAATCTTGACCTTGTTTTAAGCTGTTACTATACTAGGTTTTTTTCCAAGCATTATCTATCGATGAAAAAGGATCCAGTTTTCAAAAGGCTAACATGATCAGACTATGTTGTTTGTATTTGTTTTGTGAGAAGGAAATAAAAGGTGCTCACATTTCCACTGATTGTCTTGTCTGATATCTAACTTTAACCTTTTTTTTTTATTTTCAGGGTCATACAAAAAACCCTATGTGGCAGTTATTGATGGTATAACAATGGGTGGGGTGAGTAGAAATTTTTTGTTTGCCTCCTTTTCTTTTTTCTTTTTGACTCTTACTATCTTTTTTGCTTATTATATTGAATGGAGAATGCTGTGACCTTTTCATAGGGCTGTTGGATGTGGCCATATTATGTTGTTGTTTTTTTAAATGTTCACAATCTTACTTATCTGGCCTGAAGGATAATGCAAAAGACAAACAGACAAAAACAGAACCAGAAAAATTCAGGCACAGAGCAAAAGAAAAAGACAAAAAAGAAAAAGAAGGGAAAAAAGACTGACATGCAAACAGAGACAGACAACACTGACACACAGAGAGGAAAAGGCTAAACGATGCTTTCAATCATTAAAATTTCAGTCTTGAGTCTTGTGTCTGATATGCAATGAAGTACAGCTTAACTGCTGTTATATCTGTTGAACCTTAGAGAAAAAAAGATTTGCATTAGATCTATGTATCCTAGATCTCCTGTCGTGGTATACTTTTTATCACAGGTCCATGTGATTTCAGGGTGTGGGGTGTGTATTTTTCATCATAGGTCCATGTGGATTTTCAGGGTTTTGTGGGGTATGTATTTTATCATAGGTCCATGTGATTTCAGGGTGTGGGGTATGTATTTTATCACAGGTAATAATAATAATAATAATAATACATGGAATTTATATAGCGCTATATCTTGTAAAAACAAATCAAAGGTCCATGTGATTTCAGGGTGTGGGGTGATGTATTTTATCACAGGTCCATGTGATTTCAGGGTGTGGGGTGTGTATTTTATCACAGGTCTATGTGATTTCAGGGTGTGGGGTGTGTATTTTATCACAGGTCCATGTGATTTCAGGGTGTGGGGTTGTCAGTACACGGCAAATACCGGGTGGCCACTGAACGCACGGCTCTTCGCCATGCCTGAAACTGCCATAGGTGAGAACACAGAGAGAAGAGAGGAGAGGGACAGAGAGAGAGAGAGAGAGAGACAGACCAGACAGACAGAGACGAGAGAGAGAGAGAGGGGGGGAGAGAGAGGGGGAGAGAAAGAGACAGAGAGAGAGAGGGGGAGAGAGAGAGAGAGAGAGGGGGAGGGAAAGTAGCTGCCACAACCACAGTGTGTCTGATGAAAGGGTCGGAGGATAGGTGGGTTAAAAGAAGAAAAAGAATGAATGAAGATAGAGAAGAAAGACTGATGTGGAATTGTGAAGAAGGAAAAAAGAAAAAAATCAAGTGGATAGACTTTTGTTCTGTATTGTAACGTTTATAATTTTTTTTAATTGTCTATGTAAATCTGAGTTTCTACAAGCACCACTGAACACCACCAGAGTGACCAACTGCAGTGCAGGGTTCCTCTGGCTGGTGGCCCTATGGTGATCTGATATTGATGGGCTCCCTGTGGACCTCTGACCCTGAGGATGAGATATATGGAATCTAGGATTGGCTGTGGTGGGTGGGATTGAAATGAGCAGCGTGGGAACAACAGGACAGAAGATGAGGCAGCAAAAAAACCACACCAAAAAAACGAGCTTTTCTGGCCATAGCTGGTGTACCTTTATTCAAAAGTTGGAAAAGTTTGTTACTATGTTACTCAATTTCCTCTCCGTTTTTACGTTTCTTCGTTTTTACTGAATGCTGAGACAGCAACTATTGTTGCCTATCACATGAGCAAACATGCATTGCACTGCCGTTAAGCATCTGACAAGTCGGGCCCAGCATATCTGACTTCAGCATGGGAGAGAACTGTTATCTTTTAAGTCTTTCTGGAAAAGAGGCAGGAGAATGGACCAAGAAGGCAGAAAATAGACAAAAAAGAGGTGACAGGAATAAAAGAAACAAGGCAGAAACAATGAGAGGGATAGAAAAGAGGGAATTTCTATCACAGAATTTCCAGAAGGTGGGGATGCTATTTATACTGACTGGGCATACCCCACAAAGATACTCTTTATTTCATGCACAAAGAAGAAGATGAAAAAAAAATCTTCTCATAATCACCATTGTTGTTAAGTTATTGTTGTTGATGTCAGAACACAGATGATAAGATGAATAGACAGACATGGACAGACAGACAGACAATGTTGCACATTTCTGTTGAAAGGATAGATAGATAAACAATGTTGCACATTTCTGTTGAACGGATAGACAGACAGATAAACACAGACAGACAGATAAACAACATTACACATTTGTGTTGATTTTGTGGCAGGGTTGTTTCCTGACTGTGGGGGGCGGTCACTTTCTGCCCTGGCTGCAGGGCAAGCTGGGCACATACCTGGCCCTGACTGGCTTCAGGCTGAAGGGCAGAGACGTCCTGCATGCCGGGGTGGCCACCACTTGTGCAGGCTGAGAAGGTCAGTGAAGCTTTAATTAACACTTGTTAAGTCAGGAAGCTTTTACCCTCTTGCATTGGATTATCTGAACACAAACTGCCCCTAGATTTCGCATTCCATCATGAAATCAGGTCAGGCACACATGCTCGCTGGCCTTTTCCTCCTTCTAAGTACATACCAGCAGCTATAATTACTTCCAGACTCTCAGCAGGGTTTGTACTCTACCTGATAGAGCTTTGACATAATCTACTCTGTGTAAATCCCGGTTCGGATTCAGGGGGGGCAATTATTCAATCCGGCAAATTCCTGTTCAGGACTAAGAGGGTTAACACACTTTGTACATGCTGAGAAAGTCAGTGAAGCTTTCAGCACACTTTGTTCAGGCCAAGTGTATAGTTGTGTGTGTGTGTGTGTGTGTGTGTTGTGTGTGTTGTGTGTGTGTGTGTGTGTGTGATTGTGTTGTTGTACTGTATATGTGTGTAGTGGATAGGTACACTTGTGTGGTGTGATGTGTTTTATTTTTAATACTATTATTTGTTCTGATGGACCTTCCCTTCTCAGGGCAGGCAGGCCATGCATATGTTGACATGTTTTATTGTTTGTTGTTTTGGTTTTCAGTTTTGTCAAACACTCCAAAGAATTGAGGAAGAAGTTAAGTCATTCTGAGTTTGGAACATTGATTTATGTGACAGTGACCTGAATTGGACCACTGATTTATGTGACATTTACCTGAAATGGAGCGCTGATTTATGTGACCATGACCTGAAATGGACCGCTGATTTATGTGACCATGACCTGAAATGGACCACTGATTTATGTGACAGTTACCTGAAATTGACCACTGATTTATGTGACAGTTTCCTGAAATTGACCACTGATTTATGTGACAGTTTCCTGAAATTGACCTCTGATTTATGTAACAGTTACCTGAAATGGACCACTGATTTATGTGACAGTTACCTGAAATGGAAAAGACGCTGATGCAGCTTCCAAAGACTTCGCACCTTGAAGTGGAAAACGTTCTGAATTCTTTCAATGACAGGTAAGAACTGCTTTTATTACTCTTGAGTTCTGAAGGACTGAGGTGTGAATTGATTTATTGGCTTTAGTGATTGTTGTGCTCCCCAGGACATTGAGTAAAAATAGTTTTTTGTTCTACGGGAATGGATCTCTGGTTAAAAAAAACATTTTCAGTTTAATTTGGGATGGGTTTTTTTTTTTCATGTTTAGGAACAAAAAACTGTAAATAAAAGAGTGATATATATATATTATATCACCATTATATTAGATGTTATGATATTATATGATTATATTATATAAAAGTATATTATCATTTATATGGACGTCCACTGGAAGAGCGCTTACAATTACCTATTTTGCGCTAGGACCATTAAAGAGGGGGGTAAGTTGTCAATTTTGGGTTGATTGTTTTAACTATATCCTTTAACTTGATGAAATCAGGCCATAATTATTCTTTGCTTTTAAATGGATTGGAATAGCCAAGCCTCATTCTGACATCTGTTACAAAAAGAAATGCCGGGTTTTATTTTGCACATCCGCGTCTATCATGTCATTGTAGTAACTTTCACAGAATGTCGATTTCAAGTTTTGTATTTGATACCAATTTTGCACATTATATATTCAATAACTAAAATTGCTCTGTGCACTCGATTATATGGTGGAGTCATATATATATATGTGTGTGTACTTTTCTCACTGACTAAGGGGTGATGGATGCTAAAGCTGAGTGGTTAAAACCTCTCCACTTCAATCCCAGAGGTTCATGAAGTCGTGGTTCGAATCTCAGCAGCATCTGGTGAATTAAGGGTGGGGATTTTTACAATCTCCCAGGTCAACTTTAAGTGCAGACCTGCCAGTGCCTTAATTCCCTTCATGCATACACACGTGCAGAAGATCAAATCTGCATATTTATGTCAATTCATGTCAGTGTTTGGTGGGTTACGGAAACACGAACATACCCAGCATACATTCTCTGAAGACAGAATGTATTACTTTCATGGTAAGAGAAAATGGTCACATATGCAAATCTTCATTGGTGAACTTCGGAGCTCTAGCTGAGGAACAAAACATGGGTCAGTCTGGCAAGATGAAACGATCACTGAAAGGCATTTTTGTGCACTTTTGCATGTGTAAATATTTTTGTACAGTAAGCCATATTTAATATGTACTTGTACTCATACATGGGGCAGGGATATCTCAGTGGTCAGAGCGCTCACTTTCCCCAAGCTAAGGTTAAGCAGCATCGAGTGTGGTTACAAAGTGGATGGGTGACCGTATGCACACTTTGGGTTTATACTCAGTACAGTCCCAGTTCACCAGCTGAGAAATGGGTACTGCCTCTTTAGGGTCAGTGGTTAAGGTAAAGAGGTAGGAAGAGGAGAGATGGGTCCCTCAATATGTATGGTTCATAGAGAAGTGAGGTCTCTGATGCCTCATTCCCCTATGACAACGTTGGTTTATGAGGAACACTTACCCTCTTTACCTTTACCATAACAATTTTGGGTCTCAAATGTGACGACTGTTAGATCTTTTTTTTTTTTTTTTACATGTGAGGTGTGCATGCATCTTACCCCACATTATGCAAAATGGGGTGGGGGGGAGGTTGTCATTTTGAACGTTGTAGGCATTGAGCATGTGGATTGTTTGCAAACCATCGACAAAGACAAGCCCTTTGTCTGGCTCCTACCTGGAGAAAATCGACTCTGTGTTCAGCCACAAGATGTGGAAGATTTCGTTCAACATGTGGAGGTTGAAGTTCAAATGGGCACAGAACAGCTGATTACACTGAAGAAATGGTAGTGGTTTTACATGAGGAAGATGGTGGGTGTAGTGGTTTATACATGAGGAAGATGGTTAGTGGTTTATATGAGGAAGATGGTTAGTGGTTTATACATGAGGAAGATGGTTAGTGGTTTAACATGAGGAAGATGGTTAGTGGTTTATACATGAGGAAGATGGTTAGTGGTTTATACATGAGGAAGATGGTTAGTGGTTTTAAATAATGAGAGGAAGATGGTTAGTGGTTTATACATGAGGAAGATGGTTAGTGGTTTATACATGAGGAAGATGGTTAGTGGTTATACATGAGGAAGATGGTTAGTGGTTTATACATGAGGAAGATGGTTAGTGTTATACATGAGGAGATGGTTAGTGTTCATACTGAGGAAGATGGTTAGTGGTTTATACATGAGGAAGATGGTTAGTGGTTATACATGAGGAAGATGGTTAGTGGTTTATCATGGAAGAGGTTAGTGTTTATACTGAGGAAGATGGTTACTGGATTAGTGTTTATATGTGAGAAGACATGTTTTGAATTCGTTCCATGTTACCCATGATCATGATGATGATTTTGTTGTGGTTATGTATCGTTCCATATTACACATGATGATGATTGTGTTGTGTTGTGTTGTGTTGTTATCATGTATTGACATGTATCATTCCATGTTACATATGATGATGATTGTGTCATGTCATATCATGTTGTTACTGACATATGATGATGACTGTGTCATGTCATGTTGTTATTGACACATGATGATGATTGTGCCATGTTGTGTCATGTTGTTATCACATATGATAATGACTGTGTCATGTCATGTATGTTCAGTCCCCACCTCCCTGAAGGTGACGCTGCGACAGCTGCAGCAGGGAGAGACGCTCAGTCTGGCAGAGATCCTGCAGGTGGAGTACCGGCTGTCCCAGAGGTGCCTGGAGGACCACGACTTCTACGAAGGGGTTCGAGGCAGGTAAAAATACCTTACCTGTCAGCTGTTTTTGTTGTTCAGGCAGGTAACACTAATACCTGTCAGTGTTTTTGTTGTTCAGCAGGTAACACTAAATACCTGTCAGTGTGTATTTTGTTTTGGCAGGTAAAACTACTACCTGTCCGTGTTTTGGTGTTGTTTTAGGTAAAACTACACCAGTGTATCTGTTCAAGAGTATCAGCTGTTTATGTGTGTTCGAGCAGGGTAACACTAACTACCTGTCAGTTGTCAGCTGCTTTGTGAATCTTGAGTTTATTTTGGGCATTCCCCAAGCCTGAGGGTCACCCAAATGTGCACTCGGACCCCTCATCTCACCTGGGATCACTAGTGAGATTAAAGTACACACTGAAGAGAAAGTTTGCGTGAACCATTTTGAGCACCTCAACAGTAGGCACTGTACTCCAACTTCAGAGGATTTATTTTCTTCTCCTGTAGAGAAGAGTGCATGTTGTTATGTTAAGAGCTTGTCATGCAGGGAGGGAGGGGGATAGCTCAGTGGTCAGAGCGCTTGCTTTCCCCAGCCAATGTTAAGCAGCTCGAGCGTGGTTACCAGTTGGATGGGTGACCATTTGCGCCCTTGCTTCTAGTACAGTCCCCAGTTCACCCAGCTGTGAATGGGTACCTGCCTCTATAGGGTCAGGGAAGGTAAAGTAGCAAGGGAGAGGAGATGGGCGCACGCCCTCAACATGCTGGACCCAAGAAAGCTGAGGTCTCTGATGCCTTGTCCCCTATGACCGCCTAGGTTATGGGACACCTTTACCCTGACCTTTTACTTGGCAGAAGGAAATCTCAACATAGCATTTTACAACATAACAACATTTAATATGGGCCTTGGCCTTAGTATAACTGACAGCTTTGGTTGTATCTTGTGTTTAGTATGTAACAATATTTGCCATCTAAGCGGAGGCCAGGTGTGAATGTTTGATCATGTGTTTATTGTTTATTATTTCTTTCCCATATTTGATGATTTTTAAAAATCATAATTATTCCTTTCTCTGTAGAGTGTGTCAATGGGGAATGGACCTTATTTCTTTTTCGCTTAAGGTGATTTTACTGTAAAGTTTATTTGGGATATAAAATTAATTCTTATATGTATCCAAATAAAAACGTGCTAAAAGGGTTTCTTTTGCATTATCTGTTTGGTTTAACGTTTGCAGCTTTCTTAATTTATCTCTTGTGTGTTTGTAGAGTGTGTGTGTGTCTTTATATATTTGTACATGTATATATATTTGTTGCAGCACACACAACCACCACACACCACGCACGCACACACACACACACACACACACACACACAACCACCCCACACACACACACACACACACAAGATAGGGTGCATACTTTTGACATATAAATGTATGTGCTTTCATTACAGTGCTGGTTGACAAAGACCAGAGCCCCAAGTGGGTTCCCGAGACGCTGGAAGGAGTGACGGAAGAGAAACTGGACTGGTACTTCTCTCCCCTGCCTCCAGACAGGGAGCTAACCCTGTAGAGCCTTCCTGTGATCGACAGAGCTAGCCAAGCATTAGCAATTGTCCAGTCTGTACTCTTTTTGTTGTATGTTGTTGTTGTTGGGATTTGTAGGGGAAAGGAGTGTGTGGGAGGGGGAAGGATGAGGTTTTTTGTGAGTGAAAATAAAGAGCAACGACAATGCTAGCAAAGCACTTGCAAATTGTCCAGTCTGTACTCCTTTGTTGTTGTTGTTATTGTTGTTGTTGTGTTGGGATGTTTGTAGGGAAAAGGGGCCTGTGGGAGGAGGAGGAGTTTTCTGTGAGGCAAAATAAAGAGGGAATGATGTTGTTTTTGAGGAAGCCTTCACCAGCTTTGCGTGTTGGAAGTCACTCACAGTAATGACGCTCACTGTCTCACTCACACACCACCTAGACTAGGAACCGCTAAGTGGAAAGTAAAGTGGAAATCTGAATGGAAGTTTACATGTAGGACTGTTTTTGTAATATTTTGCCATGCAGGCAGACATACGTTCAGAAGTTTTGAGAAAATGAATGAATCAGAAATCATTTTTTAAATATATAAAAAGATTTAAAGCGTTGCCATATTATGCCAAGGATATGAGAAATAAATGATTTGAAAGAAATAAGTAATGTGAAAAAAGTAAGAGGATTTTGTTAACGCCAATTGATATAACAAAGATGATATTAAAATTCTGCACAGCCTGCAGAGGGGATTCTTAGTGGCTGTTAACTCCTTACTGTTTGCTGTCTGCAGCAATTTTCTGCCTAGAGCATGTTTTATCACAGGAGGCCATATACTTTTTCTTGCTATGATGACATTCATTCTGTCCATGGGCACTGCAAATGGATTGTGTGTAAGTGTGGGTGTGTTTGGTTTTTTAGCTGCCTTATCTGCTGTGACATTCCTGTCCTGCTGTTCCCACGCTGCATGTCTCAACCTCTCTGCCCCAGCCATACCCAGACTCATTATGTCTCATCCCCAGGGTCGAAAGTCCACAGGGAGCCCATCAGTATCAGGCTGCTGTGGGGCCACAAACCAAAGGGCCCTGCACTTCTCCTGGGTCACTTTGGTGGTGTTCAGTGGTGCCTGTTCTGAGCTAACATACGCAGGACACCACCTACTAAGCCCCCAACTGATGACAGAAATTGCTGGGCCAGACTGAGTAAGATGCCCACGAGGTGGTGACCACCACAACGTCCCTCCAACAACTTTCTCCCATGAAAGCTTCAACTCCAGAGGCTTTGACACAAACTCACCTCAGGGGTATGGGAAAACCAAAAATGAGGTCACCATGAGACCAGAGCAACTGGGGTCAACAGACCAGAGACACTTGTCTTTTATTGCATGATGGTTGATGATAATGAGGATGATGCAATGATGCTGCAGTGGAAAGGCATGTGCTTTGAGACAACTTGATAAGGCTGTACTCCACATTTCCTATTGTACTATATCCCTGCATAACCCTGGCCCTAGATACAGACACCTGCAGTGTTGGTCAGGTAATTTGAGCAACACTCTCAAAACCACATCCACAAAGAGGATGGAGCTCAACTGTGTGATCCCAGTCTTCCCAATGAGTCATCCACAGCTAATCACTCAGGGTAGAGGCGGCTGGAGTCCAAAAAATCCCTAGGACTCCCTATGGGATTCAACCCTGTAAACTTCCAGCCTCTAACCCGAGGCGCTAACCACTGTGCCATGGCAGCTGGCATGTCAGTTTTTTTTTCATTGAGGATGGTAAAACAGATTATGGTGATGGTCGTGGTGGTGGTAAATTATATTCCTGTAAATTCTGTAAACAAGATTGCAAATTTGTTGATTTGATTTTGGAGCTTGTGCTATGTGTTGCTGTTCAGCGATTGCAGCAAGTTGTATGAATTTGTCATATTCACATTGTTTGGACACTTCCACTTCTACATCCAATCACATTTGGAACAAGTAGAGACCTGATGATGCAAGATACTGAACAGCTTTGCAGCATTTTGTGTGTATGTGTGCTTGTGTGTGTGCACGTGTATTTTCTGTATCATTGGCAATACATTAAATGTGTGCTGGAGTTTCCTCTTTTCTGTGTGATGTTTTTTCAAAGCATTAAACTGTTGTAGCATAATGATTATGCACACATTATGAAGAATCATTATTTGCACATGCATTTGCTGGAGCATGCATGCACATTTGAGGCCTGTGCTTTCTTAGACACGAGCACACATCTCACTTTCACTCTTGTGGATTGATCAAAACCTGATCAAGTTCACAGCTTCAACACGCTACCAAAGGGAAGACCTTTCTGTCTGTCTGTCTGTCTGTCTGTCTGTCTGCTGTCTGCTGTCTTCTTCCCTGTCTCTGTCTGTCTCTGCTGTCTGTCTGGTCTCCCTGCTGATCTGTCTGTCTCTGCCTGCAGTGCATGCTGTCTGACGTCTCTCCGTTGTTGCCTGTTGCTGTCTTGCCTGTCTGTCTGTGTCGTCTGTTCTGCCTAGTCTGTGTCTGTCTGTCTCTGCCTTCTTCCTGTGCCCTGTTGTCTTCTTCTCTCTGTCGTCTCTCTGCTGTTTCTGTCTCTGTCTGTTGTTGTCTCTCTGTCTGTCTCTGCTTCGTCTGTGTCTTCTCGTTGTCTGTCGTCTCGTCTGCGCTGTCTGCTGTCTGTCTGTCTGTCTTCTGTCTGTCTGTCTGTCTCTGTCCAATGACCTGTCTGACTGTTGGGAGCCATGCATGAAAAAACATGAACCACATGAAAAACGTCATAATAACCTACTGCTGTGAGAAAGAGAGTATGACGCTATACCATGGTAAGACCTTCACTCAATTCATGGTCAGAAGCTGTCCACCTCGGCAATGAATGGTGGTTTTTACCATCTCCCAGGTCAACTTTAAATGCAGACCTGCTAATGCCTAATTCTATTGTGTGTGTGTGTGTATATATATACAATATATATCTACATATCTATATATGTGGTATTGGTATATTTCATGTTTTTGTAACCCACTGTAGGCTGACATGAATTACAGGATCTCTAACATAAATACTGGATCCTCTGCATATTTGGATCAAGTATGTATTATGTTTAGGGATCCTGTAATTCCATGTCGGCATTCAGTGGGTTACAGACAACGTGAAAATACCCAGCATACATCCCCAAAGTCGGAATGCAGCTACCTTCATGGTGGGCAAAAACGATCACATAATGCAAAATCTCACCATTTCTTAACCTTGGAGCTCTAGCCAAGGAACAAAAAGATTGTTTTAAAAAATAATAAAGTAAGTACAGACTGTGTCTATTTGCTTAGGTATTTCTTAGAGTAATCTCTTGACAGAAGTTGAGGACATATAAATACCCCATGGCTGAATTGCAATAATCTCACAAAAATGTTTATTTTTGTGTGTTGCTGTTTCCTGAGTTTGTAATAGCATGGGATGTAAACTAACTAAATTTTTAAAAGGACAATGCAAGTAAAATCTCTGCTGTTGATGTTATTGAAGTCTCAAACATCTGATACTACTCTGCTATATTATTTCAATTCTTGCAGCATTCTTACCCGAGTCTATGTAAAATAAAATAAATAAATTCATTCCTCAGCTAGAGCGCTGAGGTTCACCAGTGGCGAGATTTTGCATATACATTAATGTTTCTGTGCCATTGTCTAGTTTTATTTTATTGCCCGAGGTTCCGTATTCTTTCTCTATTTTGAGAACAAAAGTCTGAGGTGAAAGGCTGGCAGTTTGAGAATGGATAGGACGTTGCTATTATCTGATTCTTTTTTATATCTGTGCTTCCCTCTTATATATGTTGGTTTCTAATCAATTTTTTTAATGTTAGAAGTAGCTAGCAAACAACGAACAAACCTAAACATGTGGGGTTAGAGTGAATGATACAAAGTTGCATGGTCCTAAATTTTCTTTTAAACTAAGGATACTAGCTCCAGGGATGGGATAGCTCAGTGGCCATAGTGCTCGCTTTCCCCAAGCTAAGGTTAAGCAGCATCAAGTGTGGTTACCAAGTGGATGGATGACTGTTTGCATGCCTTGGTTTCAGTACAGTCCCCCAGTTCACCCACCTGTAAATGAGTACCTGCCTCTTTAGGGTCAGAGAAGGTAAAGCACCGAGGGAGAGGAGATGGGCGCCGCCCTCAATATGCTGGCCCTAGAGAAGCTGAGGTCTCTGATGCCTTGATCCCCTGCGACCACATAAGTTATGGGACACCTTTACCTTTTTACTAGCTTCCATGTATGTGAATGAATCACGCAGTCAGCCATGTTTGAAGTGGTGCTGGAATCGAGTTTGTGTAGTGCTTTTAGATAATATGCTGATAAAATAAAAACAATTATTGCTACTCAATGTACCATTTGGAAATAAATTTGGACTGACTTGATTTGACAATATCAGTTAAACAAAGCACCATATGGGAACTGATGGTGTGATGATCTCCATTTGAAATGAAAACATAGTCAAAATCAAGCATAGTTAAGGCCCAAAACTGTGCATGATTTACCATTTGAAAGGAAATTTCTTCAAATTCTGGGTCAACATGTGTGGAGCCCCAAGCCAAGGGAATATAATTATACTGTACAATGTCAGATCAGTTTCTTACAACTTGTCAGCTGCTGTGTGTATGTGAAGAAAGTCTTATATTTCAACTTCTTGTATGCAATTATGTGGAAATACATGCACTTCAAAGAGTAAACTGTCTAAACGAGCTCAGATCTGTGAGTGTGGTGTTTTATGTTTGAGTGTTGGTCCCTGAATAGATTGGTATGTCCTTCGGATGAGACTAGAAACTGAGGTCTTGTGTAGAAATCCATGCAGAACATCTTGTGCATGCATTAAAATCGGTTCTGCTCTTTTTTTGGAAGAGTAAGCCACTGTGTGCCAATAGAACAGATGACCATTTTTTTAATGCATGCACATTGGTGTGTATAGATATCACCCCCCTGAAGTTGGAATGTAATACCTTACAGATTTAGAAGGTACCGAAAGCAAATTGTGCTTGCTGTCGTTAACCACACTTGAGCAATTTGCTTAATTCCTACTTGAAATAAGAAAACACTGAAGAAACTAATGACCACAGAAATATCTATTAGTGCTGTTAATGCTTCTTCAAAATCCACAGATCAGTAATGGTCATATCGATTGTTGCTATCAATATCATAAGCCCACAAATTATCATATATGGATCAAAGTTGGATCTGTCCCCCCAAAAAAATTTCTTGCAAAATAACACAGTTCATGGTGACCTCCATCTCAAATTTTCCTTCCTTCTCTACATACATTTTTTTAAATTTCTTTTCTTTTGAGGATAATGGAATTAGCACTTGTGTGCTTTTTTACGTCCAGTTCCATGTGCATGCAGTTTTGCTGGTGTCATCGATTCCCTCCAGTACATAATGGCCTACTCTTCCAAAAGACATAATGGGTTTTAACATGTGAGCAAGATGTTCCTGTGCGCATTTGGTTTATAGTCTCATCCAAAGGACATTCAAGGGAGTAAAGAAAGCACTAATGTTAACTCCAGTGGAAAAAATCTTCTTTAACGGGTGTCATGGGTGTGGTTTGAGCTCTATACTTGTGAATTCATGTCATGGTTTGACCCCTATACCTGTGGGGAGTTCATATATGGTTCGACCCTAAACCTGTGGGAGTTCATGTCATGGTTTGACCCTATACCTGTGCTGGGTCATGTCATGGTTTGACCCTTGTACCTGTGGGGAGTTCATATATGGCTTGACCCCTAATACCTGTGGTGGTTCATGTCATGGCTTGACCCTTGTACCTGTGGGGAGTTCATATATGGCTTGACCCCTATACCTGTGGTGGGTTCATGTCATGGCTGACCTGTACCTGTGGGAGTTCATATATGGCTTGACCCCTATACCTGTGGTGGTTCATGTCATGGCTTGACCCTTTACTGTGGGAGTTCATGTCATGGTCTTAAACTAAAGGGACAAAATCTGATACAAGTCTGTGAGAAGTCAAAAGTCAGAATCAATCTTGGGTTGTTGTTTTTTTTAATCAAATTCTCACCAGGCACCAAAAGATCTATAAATATTGTAGGATCAAGTCACTTTTCATACTTACTTGCTCATTGCTATGCTCATAATAATACACTTTCACACTTCAAAATGTTCATGAAAGCACGCCCAAGGCATTTGATTTCTCATCCTGCATGTAATACTAATCTGACACACACAAACACACACACACACACACACACACAAAAGCTGCTTAATTTTCATGCAAAAATAGTAAAAATTTGAACACATAAACTAATTTGTACAGCTCACTCAATCTATGAAAACAACCGTGCAAACTTAACAATGAAACAGAAGCACTGCGAGCTCATCAGCTGAACAAACGTGACAGCTTTTTAAAAAAAATTTGCTTAATTCCTACTTGAAATAATAAATTTGAAATTTAAAAAATTGAAATACAAGCAACATCCTTTTCTCCATAACAACTGTCCATAACAGAAAGGAGAGAACTAAAGTAACAGAAATCCAAACATCTTAACTTTCTTGCTTCCAAACACCAGCTTTCACCTCCACTTTCTTTTCAGTCTGTGATTATAAACAAACTTGTACATATGTACAACTATAAATCCATAACTAGGCAACCACATACACATTCAGGGGAAAGGATGCTACTGATCTTTGGGATGAGATGATAAACCAAGGTCATGTGAGCAACACACATTTTGCAAAAGACCCCAGCAACAAGAAAGCTGTCCCTAGCACAATTCCATAGAAAAAGAAAGCTATTCTATGAAAACTTTCTATTCTAATATGAATGATTTATGTTCCTACATGCAGTGGCCTCCAGAACTGAGAGCTAATCCACACAGACCAAGAAGTCTTTCTCTCAAGATCACTAAATCAATTTTAGATGACAGATTTACAAAATTGCATACACACGGGGACTAGATGTAAAATTAAAAAAAAGGACATAAGTGCTCATTCCATTATCCTGGATATAAAAGAATAAATAAATGAAATATAAAATAAAAATAAATAAGTAAATTAAGAGCACAACAAAAGCACAAAGTTCAGCAGTGTACACAGGGTCATTCAAAGGCAAGTAACATGGTTGGGGAAAGACCGGATTCCATGTTGACAGCAGAGCAGGCCACCCCAATCCCCTCCTCCACTTGGATAACTTCACTGAATACATAATCTTGTTCAGTACAAATGAAACCAACCTTTACACTTCACAAACTGACAGACCCCCATAATAGTTTGTCCCCAGAAACCAAACTGACCATCACCATCAAAATCTACACAGAACACTGCAAGATTTTTGAGCAATAATAATTATATAAATTCATCTCTCGAAAGTGACTGACATGGAATGTGTTGATGAAAATATGAAATGACCATATTATTATAAAGAACACAGGCATAGAGATATCTCATACTCACAAACTCCCCACCCAGAGTGTTCTTACTATAGAGTGAACAGATTCCCAGATGGGATGAGTGAGACAGAGACAGAGTGCTATTATAATCTGTGAGAGCTCCGCACTGTTAAGCTGTGGGATGAGTGAGACAGAGACAGAGTGCTATTATAATCTGTGAGAGCTCCGCAGTGTTAAGCTGTGGGATGAGTGAGACAGAGACAGAGTGCTATTATAATCTGTGAGAGCTCCGCAGTGTTAAGCTGTGGGATGAGTGAGACAGAGACAGAGTGCTATTATAATCTGTGAGAGCTCCGCAGTGTTAAGCTGTGGGATGAGTGAGACAGAGACAGAGTGCTATTATAATCTGTGAGAGCTCCGCAGTGTTAAGCTGTGGGATGAGTGAGACAGAGACAGAGTGCTATTATAATCTGTGAGAGCTCCGCAGTGTTAAGCTGTGGGATGAGTGAGACAGAGACAGAGTGCTATTATAATCTGTGAGAGCTCCGCAGTGTTAAGCTGTGGGATGAGTGAGACAGAGACAGAGTGCTATTATAATCTGTGAGAGCTCCGCAGTGTTAAGCTGTGGGATGAGTGAGACAGAGACAGAGTGCTATTATAATCTGTGAGAGCTCCGCACTGTTAAGCTGTGGGATGAGTGAGACAGAGACAGAGTGCTATTATAATCTGTGAGAGCTCCGCAGTGTTAAGCTGTGGGATGAGTGAGACAGAGACAGAGTGCTATTATAATCTGTGAGAGCTCCGCACTGTTAAGCTGTGGGATGAGTGAGACAGAGACAGAGTGCTATTATAATCTGTGAGAGCTCCGCACTGTTAAGCTGTGGAATGAGTGAGACAGAGACAGAGTGCTATTATAATCTGTGAGAGCTCCGCACTGTTAAGCTGGGGAATGCCCAAGAAGAAGAACAACATCTTTCTTTTTTTTTTAAATGAAACTACAATTCAGGATAACCTGATGGATGTGGTGTCACTAACATAAACTAATGCAACAAGCAGATAAAAAAAACACTATATGGAACAACTCTGATGACATAATTAGGGATTGATTTTAAACTGACTTGGCATGTTCTTTTATAAACAAACACTCATGTAAACATATGCCTACTTAAAAGATGTAAATAATTGAATAGAAACTCCAGACATTTTGTTTGTATCATCTTGCTTTATTGTATTAAGTTTCTGTTGATCAGAAATAATATTATGAATAATGTACGCACAAGAAAACAACATAACCCCCCCCTCCCCCCCCAAAAAAAAAACCAAAATGTTCTTCCAAAATATTACATATTCTGTCATGTCTTCTCTGTAAATATCCATTTATTTTGTTGCATTTCATCCCATTCAGATCAATTTTGATATTGAAACAGGAGAACCAATGAGTTAAATTCATTCCTCACAAATTGGGCATTGAATCTGGACAGTGAGAGATGTTACACATGATGTACAAACAATATGTATTGAATGTGGACAGTTACAGATGTTACATAGGATGTACTGAAAATCTGCTCGTGTTTTTTTCAGGCAGGCAGGTATGAGGAGGGAAACACTTCAAACAGAGCATGTTCTGGGTGATCTCCATCCCCAGGGTGTTTGTTCAGCTGAGGAATGCCCCACAACCACCACAAACATCTGGTTTCTTTAACGGACATTTCTCCTTACCAATTCACCGGAGTTGTGTTGAAGCTAGAGCTACAGCAGTGCTGACCTCACAAGATGATGTGCTGTGTGCATAGCTATGGCACATTTCAGTTGGGTTTTTAAAAAATAGTAAATGGTGTTCAATCAAAAGAAAACTACTCATGCCACTAGGTGAATCACTTCCCTTGGCAAGGAGTTGCTTCCTTTTAACTACAAGGTAGTGATGTATCTAAGTAATTTAACCTTTTCCCTACAGGTAAACTGTTATAGGGTAACCAACCATCTACTAAGTCTAACCCTTCCCTCTGTATCACCCACTACTGGGTTACGGTAGCATACAAATACAAATGCACACAGTGCACATGTACTCAGAAAGAGGGATTCTCCCTATTAATGTAGTTAAAGTTAAAGTCTGTCCCGAGCCTAAGGCTCATCAGGCCGGTGCTTATCCCGGTTTCTGTGGCGTTCAGCGACTGAGAGTCATAGACTCCCCCCTGGATAGGACGCCAGTCTATCGCAGGGTTAACCCCCAACACAAGGTTGGTACCCCTTTTACACCTGGGTGGGGTGAGAAAATAGCCGTAAAGTGCCTTTTCCAAGGGCACAACGCCATAGCTGAAAGCTGGGATCGAACCCGCAACCTTTAGATTACGAGTCCAACGCCCTAACCACTAGACTACAGCGGCGGCTCTATTAATGTAGGGATACTGTTAATCCTTTTCTCACTATGCTTTTTTTTTTTCTAAAACTATGCTGGCATGGAAGAAGTTCACAGATAACAATAGAGACATGGAGCAAATGATACAGAAAGACATGGTGATTTCAGAGTTGAGCATATTGAGAATTATCATTTATCCCATGTGAAAATGGCTTGAATAAAGAGCTGATATTTCGCATGAACCTTTCACATAACTGATCAAAAAACGACTTCATCCACAAAAGATGAGCTCCTTTCTTGCAAACATTACCCCCCTCCTTTCGTGCAAACATTACCCCCCTCCTTTCTTGCAAACATTACCTCCCCCTCCTTTCATGCAAACATTACCCCCCTCCTTTCGTGCAAACATTACCCCCCTCCTTTCGTGCAAACATTACCCCCCTCCTTTCGTGCAAACATTACCCCCCTCCTTTCGTGCAAACATTACCCCCCCCCCCCTCCTTTCTTGCAAACATTACCCCCCCTCCTTTCTTGCAAACATTAACCCCCCCCCCCCCTCCTTTCATGCAAACATTACCCCCTCCTTTCTTGCAAACATTACCCCCCTCCTTTCGTGCATACATTACCCCCCCTCCTTTCTTGCAAACATTACCCCCCTCCTTTCGTACATACATTACCCCCCCTCCTTTCTTGCAAACATTACCCCCCTCCTTTCGTACATACATTACCCCCCCTCCTTTCTTGCAAACATTACCCCCCTCCTTTCTTGCAAACATTACCCCCCCTCCTTTCTTGCAAACATTACCCCCTCCTTTCTTGCAAACATTACCCCCTCCTTTCTTGCAAACATTACCCCCCTCCTTTCTTGCAAACATTACCCCCTCCTTTCTTGCAAACATTACCCCCTCCTTTCTTGCAAACATTACCCCCTCCTTTCTTGCAAACATTACCCCCTCCTTTCTTGCAAACATTACCCCCCTCCTTTCGTACATACATTACCTCCCCTCCTTTCTTGCAAACATTACCCCCCTCCTTTCGTACATACATTACCCCCCCTCCTTTCTTGCAAACATTACCCCCTCCTTTCGTACATACATTACCCCCCCCCTCCTTTCTTGCAAACATTACCCCCCTCCTTTCTTGCAAACATTACCCCCTCCTTTCGTGCAAATAATATTACCCCCACCCCTCCTTTCATGCAAACATTACCCCCCCTCCTTTCTTGCAAACATTACCCCCCTCCTTTCTTGCAAACATTACCCCCTCCTTTCGTGCAAATAATATTACCCCCACCCCTCCTTTCATGCAAACATTACCCCCCCCCTCCTTTCATGCAAACATTACCCCCCTCCTTTCTTGCAAACATTACCCCCCCCTCCTTTCTTGCAAACATTACCCCCACCCCAATGTTTTTCTTCTTTTAACCACTGGTGATTTGTCATTGAAAGTTTCTACAAAATGAATATCACTTTCAAAATACCTGAAAATAAGATATTTCATCAAAAGAACTCCACAAGAAAATAAACTTTTTTTTGAACCACCAAAATGACCCAAACATTTCAACCATTCAATCAATCCATCACCATCAGATTTGAACAGATGAATGGCTGCCATCAATCACAAAGACAGCTTCATTTATTTGAATAGATGGATGTCACCAGTCATGAAGACAGCTTTATTTATTTAAATGAACAGATGGGTGTCATCATTCACAAAGACAGCTTCATTTATTTGAATAGATGGATGTCACCATTCACAAAGACAGCTTCATTTATTTGAACAGATGAATGGATGTCATCATTCACAAAGACAGCTTCATTTATTTGAACAGATGGATGTCACCACTCACAAAGACAACTTCATTCATTTATTTGAATAGATGGATGTCACCAGTCACAAATGACAGCTTCATTTATTCATTTTAAAAGATGGATGTCATCATTCACAAAGACAACTTCATTTATCTGAATGAATGAACAGGAGGATGTCACCAGTCACAAATACAGCTTCATTAATTTATTTGAATAGATGATGTAACCAGTCACAAAGACAGCTTCATTTATTTATTTGAACAAATGGATGTCACCAGTCACAAAGACAGCTTCATTTATTTATTTAAACAAATGGATGTCCCCATTCACAAAGACAGCTTCATTTATTTATTTGAATAGATGGATGTCACCATTCACAAAGACAGCCTCATTTATTTATTTGAATAGATGGATGTCACCATTCACAAAGACAGCCTCATTTTTATCTTCCTCTCTCTCCCTGACCGTGTTCTGAGCGGGGCCACAAAAGACTGGCCGTCTTCTTTCCGTTCCAGTTTGACTTTTCCAACACCCCCTGCCCCGCTGCCTCTCCCCCGCCCTCTAGGGGACTTAACTCTATCCACTCCACGGGAGGTAACTGTTTCCTGTTGCACAGTGCTACTGACAAGCGATTGCATTACGGGAGTCACACAACACTCCGCACCATTTTCTGACTGAGAGGATTCTTGTGGTGCCTGAGTTTGGCTGTGCGGAGCAGCAGTGTCCTGCACAGGCTCTTCTTTGACAAGGGACACTTGGGTTCCTTGAGCTGAGGGCACTACACCTTCACTGTCTCTGACACAGTCTGCTGAGATGAGGAGTGATCCTTCAGGTAGCTTGCCACCCAAGTCAGAATGATGGCACACCTCAGGTTCACCAATGACCCCTGAACTATTCTCATCAACTGTTCCGTCACCGGTGAGGTCGGCACTACCCGTGACCCCTGAACTATTCTCGTCGACTGTTCTGTCATCGTTCGTGACCACAACCGTTCCTGGCGCTCGTTTCGGCAGCATTTTCCTATTGGAGGCCAGAATCCTGGGTTTCCTTGAGGGGCCCAGCAGCAGTCTGTTCTCCTCCACAACAGGCAACTGGAGAGCAGAGGACTGAGGGACTGACTGTGCACTGGGTGAACTATCTGCAGTCTGTGCTTCACAGGACGAACTGTCCACAGTCTGCAATGCACTGGATGCACTGTCTGTGGCTTGTAATTCACAGGACGCCACATCCTGCAGCTGCCTGAGCAGCCCCGAGTCTTCAGCCTCCACCAGCACGACCCTTGCCCCCGACACAGAGCCCCCGTCCACCACCACCTTCCGCACGAAATGCTCCCCCCCCTCCCCACCCACCCCCACTCCTGTGTCCGCCACCTCCACCACTGTCAACACCTCCTCCTCCTCCCGCTGACCCCCTGTCTGCCCCCCCTCCTCCTCCTCCTTCACCACCACCACCGACGTCACCCCCGCCCCGCACGACGTCAAGCCGACCCCTGATCCCGTGACCCCCGACACTGAACGCGCCCCGCCGGCCTCGGCCCCGTTCAGAGACACGGAGCGCCCCCCTGCTGCCAGTTCACACAGGGCGCTGGCCACCACGCTGTTCTCTGCGTCAGGCTTGCAGGGGGGTGTTTTAACTGTGAGGCCTGGGGCACGACTGCTGGTGTGCTGGGTCTTGGTGCAGTGGCGGTCCAGCAGAGACTGTCTGGAGAAGGAGCGGGAGCAGACGTCGCACTGGTAGGAGTGGCTCTGGTCGTGCTTCTTGCTCAGGTGCTGACGCAGGGCGTCCGAGCGGAAAAACTTGGCTGAAACAGGGAGGGTGAGATGGACACATTCTAATGCATCATTTTTTAAACAGGGAGGTTGAAATTCCTGCATTATAATCTATTATTTGACTGCCCACATTACAATCCATCATTTGACTACCCATTACAATCCATCATTTGACTACCCATTACAATCCATCATTTGACTACCCATTACAATCCATCATTTGACTACCCATTACAATCC
Source organism: Stramonita haemastoma (assembly GCA_030674155.1). Taxonomy (NCBI): domain Eukaryota; kingdom Metazoa; phylum Mollusca; class Gastropoda; order Neogastropoda; family Muricidae; genus Stramonita; species Stramonita haemastoma. The sequence goes on along the minus strand of CM060338.1, from coordinate 43,622,655 downwards.
ATCATTTGACAACCCATTACAATCCATCATTTGACAACCCATTACAATCCATCATTTGACTACCCATTACAATCCATCATTTGACTGCCCATTACAATCCATCATTTGATTGCCTACATTACAGTCCACCATTTGATTGGCCATTACAATCCATCATTTGATTGCCTACATTACAGTCCATCATTTGATTTCCTACATTACAATCCATCATTTGATTTCCTACATTACAATCCATCATTTGACTGCATACATTACAATCCACACTGCAATCCATCACTTGACTGAAAAACAAAGTTGCAATGCCTGCATTATAATCCATTATTTGGCTGAAACAGGGAGGGTGAAATGCCCGCATTACAATCATCTGGCTGAAACAGGGAGGGTGAAATGCCCACATTACAATCTATTATTTGACTGCATACATTACAATCCATCACTTGACTGAAACAGCAATGCTGCAATGCCCACATTACAATCCATCATTTGGCTGATGTTTGAATACTACATTGTGGTATTTTTCGTGATGTTATGTTTACATGTTTACTGGTTTTACGTGTGGCTCATAACCTGCATGAATTTCTCTGTCTTTGAGAAAATAAAGTAATGGAATTTGAATTTGACCGCCCACATTACAATCCATCAATTGGCTGTCCATCACAATCTATCATTTGGCTGCCCACATTACAATCCATCATTTGGCTGCCCACATTACAATCCATCATTTGGCTGCCCACATTACAATCCATCATTTGGCTGCCCACATTACAATCCATCATTTGGCTGCCCACATTACAATCCATCATTTGGCTGCCCACATTACAATCCATCATTTGGCTGCCCACATTACAATCCATCATTTGGCTGCCCACATTACAATCCATCATTTGGCTGCCCACATTACAATCCATCATTTGGCTGCCCACATTACAATCCATCATTTGGCTGAAACAACACAGGTGCAATGCCCACATTACAATCCATCATTCACAATAACACCAACAACCCTATCAAAATTTTCCTTTCTCTACTGTTTCAGGGTTAATTAGGAGTAGGGGGGACGGGGGGGGGGGGATAAGGAGGGAAGAACATGTAGAAAATAGAATAAATATTATAAAAAGCTTAGAGCTTTTGAACTGACACTACACTAATCATCTATCACTTTCATTACACCAAGAATTCATACCCTGAGTACAGGCACAGCCAAAAAACAAAGGAGAAAAAAACAAAACAAAACCAGAAAAAAAGGAAACAACAGCAGGACGACACTAACCTGGACACAAGTGACACTTCAAGTTGCCTTCTGTCTTCTGGGTGTGGACATGGGAGTGACGCTTCAGTTCAGCGTTTCTGATGAAGCTCAGGTCACACTTAGGACACTGGTAGGCCTTGATGCCGTCATGCACTTTCTGGTGATAGCGCAGGTGGTTGGCTTCGATGAATCTGTCAGCAATGGTGGCAGATGTCAATCAAATGCAAAACAGCACCAAATAAATAAAGAAAGAAAGAAAGAAAGAAACAAAAGCGAAATCTCACATTAGTATTCAGGGAGGAAAAAAATCAATAAGCAAAACAAAAAGTGCTGAAATAAATGTTCAGCAGTCTGGTGGTCCTCCTCACCAGTTCCTCTAAAGTCGGAGTATGGCTGCCTGTAGTGTATGACAAGGGATGTGAAAACAGTCATGATTACATACAAACTTCAAATCCAATGTGTTTGTATGATAGGTAGGGGTCTGGTTGTCAATTTTAAGATTTTGATTGATTACAAAACTATAAGGTTTCTTCTACCTTGTGCTAAAGTATCAAGGCAAATTTTGTTTCCTCTTGCTTTAAAAATGCTTTTTAAAACCCCCCAAGCCCTCATCCTTATCACATATTACAATGCAAACTTGTCGATTTCTCATTTTGTCTCTTCCTGGAGTCTACCATATCAACTGGCAATAACTTTTCATGAAACTGTCCAATTTTCAGTTTATTTTTTGTATTCAATAGGCTTTTGAACTGCAGATTAACAACATGTGAACAACTAAACATTATCCAGGGTTTTGAAAATGAACTCATGTGGTAAGGGCGACTTTTCCCCTCTTTTTAAACTATTTGGAAAAAAGTAGCTTCAAATTTTTTGTTTTTTTTAGGGACAACACACACAAACAACAAAAACCCCCAAAAACACACACAAACACACACACACACAAAAAGACCCCCAATTTCCCCTCCCCTTTAAAAACATCATCAAAGAAAGAAAAACCCCAAAAAAAACCCACATTTAACGGGGCGGGAAACACCCCTTTACATTTGTACGGCCCGGGGGGTTATGAATTCAAAAATTTACCGTAAAGTCCCCACCCTGACGAAATTTTTGGGCCAAAACTTTGCAGCTGTTTCCCCCGCCCCCGAAAAAAGAAAAAAAACGCCATTTAAAAAACCCCAGACAAATTTCTGCATTGTTGGTCTATTCTCCCCCCCTTTTTTTTCCAGAAAAAATTTAAAAAGGGGGAAAACAACCTCTTTCCCACTTTCAAGGTCAGATACACTGGGCCTGACTTTCAGGCCTTAAACGGCAAGTGCACACATTTTTGATCTTTTATAAAGACAATAAAATTTCCCGTCGGTGTTCAAAAAAAGAAAAAGGAGGGGGAGGAGCAGAAGAAAAGAAGAAGAAAAAGGGAAGGAGGAGGAGGAGGGGAGGAGGGGGAAGGAGGAGGGGGGGGAGGAAGAAGAAAAAAGAAGAAGAAGAAGAAAAAGAAAAGAAAAAAAAGAAAAAAAGGAAGAAAAAGAAGAAGAAGAAAAAGGGAAAGAAGAAAAAAAAGACGAAAAGAAGAAAAAGGGACCAGACGAAAAAGAAAAAGGGAACAAGAAAAAGGGAAAGAAGAAGAAAAAACAAGAAGAAGAAAAAGAAGAAAAAGAAGAAAGGAAGAACAAAAACAAAACAACAAAAAACAAAAGATAAAAGAACCCAGGTTGTACCCAACCCGCCCTCCCCCCCAGTGAAAACACAAATTTAAAGGGACTTGCTGACCAAACCCGTGGGGGGTTGCACATGGCTTTTTGGGTTTTTGGCTGGGGCCCCCCAAACTTTCTTCCCCGCAGATGTTGCACGGGTTTATGGGGGTTTCCCCGGGTTGTTTTTTGGGTCTGATGCCGCTTCGCTTCCCAGGTACGGGAAAGGGCGCGTTACAGTGGGGAACTTTGGCCACCTAAAACAAAAAGGGTATAGGTCAGGGTGTAGGGGAGAAGGTGGGTAAGGGGAAAATTTTTTTAAAATTTATTTTATTTATCTATTTATTTTTTTTAAATTCTTTTTTTAAAGATATAATGGAATAAGTACTCGTTTTGATTTTTTCCCAACCCCAGTCCTCGTGTGCATGCAGTTTTTTGAAATGTCATCTGTTCCCACCAGCACACGATGGCTAATCCTTTCGAAAAGCCCGGGAAAAGGGTTTAAGTTTGGCCAAGATGTTCTGCATGTTCACACGGGGGCCTCGGTTTTGATAGTCTCCCTCCCAAAGAACTCTTGTGTGTTGTGTGTGTGTGGGGTGTGTGTGTTGTGTGTGTGGTTTTGGTGGTGTGTGTGTGGTTGTTTTTATTTGGGGTTTTTATTTTATTTGATTTGGGTTTGATTTGATTTGATTTGATTTTATTTTTTTTTTTATATCGAGGATTTAAAGGAATAAGCAAATGTGTGTGTGTGGGGGTGTGTGTGTGTGTGTTGTGTGTTTTTTTTGTGTTTTGTGTTGTGTGTGGTTGTGTGTGGTGTTGTGTTTTGTGTGGTTGTGGGTGTGTGTGAACACTTTTGGCATACAGGGATATTTATGGAAGTTAAGCACCTTCATTTAAATTTTTTCTTTCAGTTGCCCCAGAAATTTTTTTAGGAGTTCACAGCTGATGAGAGTTTTTAAACAAAACCCTTTTTTTTAAAAATGATGTTTTGGAGTTTTTAAAACTTTATGAAAATTTTTTTAAAAACCCTTTCTTAAAGGGGCAGATTTTGGGACAAAATTTTTCTTAAAAAAAAATCTGAAATCTTTTTTTAAAAACTTTGAGATTAAATTTCACTGCAAGTTTAAAAACACAAGAAAACCCAAAAAGCATTTGGGCCCTGTTTTCCCCAGCAGGTAATCCCGGTAAATGTTTCCCTTCAGTTAAACCCCAAATTCCCCCCGAACCCTTCCCCCTTTTCACCATATAGTTCAAAATCCCCCGACTTACCTCTTTTCCCCCTGTAGTTACGAGTCCCCTGAAATTACCCCTTTTCCCCCCCTGTAGTTACAGAGCCCCCACTTACCTCTTTTTCCCCCGGTAGTTTCAGATCCCCGACCCTTTCCTCTTTTCCCGTACCTGGCCAAATCTCGGGGGCCGGGGGTTTTGGTTTTGGGGGGGGGAAAGATGGTGAAGGGGGGGTCCCTCCCCCTTTTTCAGTTCAGCCTTCCCGGGTGGAGGTACATTTTGTTTTAAATTTACTCAGCGGCTGGGGGACACCCACCCCCGCTTTCCCCAACCCCTGGGGTTTAAAAACCCCCCCCCACCTGGTTCAAAAGGGGGCAAAAACCCCCGCCCCTCCCCCTCCCCTCCCCATGCTGAAGGCGGGCTGCTCCCCCGTCCTGCGCTGCCCCTGGCGACGGCTCTTGGGGGTACTGAAGGGTCCACCTGCTGGAGGCTGACTGAGGGGGAGGGGGGGGGGGGGGAGGTGTGAGGGAGGCAGCGGGGGGGGTAAGGGGGCCTGTCCTGGGGCCCCCCCCCCTTCTGTGACGAAAGGGGGGGGCAGGCTTGTCCCCCAAACCCCACCCAAAGGCAGCGCGTGAGATGGTGATGAGCATGTCTCCGGGACTGGTAAAACCATCCCTCTGACCCCTTCCCCCCCTTACCCGGGCAGACTCGGGGGTCTCGATCTCGATGGAGGCGTAGGGGATGGCTGCCCTGAGGAGTCAGGCACATGGATCTCCCCCAGGACCTTCAATGCCCCCCCCGGGAGCATCGCTTGGGCTGGGGGCTTGTGGCTTTCCCCTTTCCAACCCTTCCCCCCCCCCTTCAAAATCCATGACGTCCTTTTTCCTCCCCCTCCCCCACCTTTTTTCCTCCTTTTTGTTTCCCCCGCCAGGACCTGTCCTGGAAGCTGGAGATGTTTCCGGCCTCTTCGGACGCGTCGTGTTTGGCCCGTGGCGGGGGCAGTTTGGAGCGGGCTTTAGAAGGACTGCCCCCCATGCCCGCAGGGGTTAAGGGGTTGTGTCCCAAAAGAATGCGCATGTGCAGCTTCAGCGTGGGCTGCCCCCCGGCAAAGGGGCTTTTCAGACGTTTCACACGTGGTTTCCCTTTTTTCCCTGTGTTCGCTTTTTGTGCCGCGTCAAAACCTGAGGGTGGAAGAACTTGGGGTGGGACAAGGTCAAGGGGATGTGCGGCTGCCCCACAAAAAATAGTCACCCACGTCAGTTTTTTATATAAAAAAAAATTTTTCAAAACCTTTTTTAAATTTTGGGGATGTGGGAAGTGAAAAAAAGGTGGGTGTTTTTTTGATTTTTACCTTCAAAATCTAAAAAATGCAGAAAATCACTTAAATTAGTAGACCCTTTGACAAAAAAAATCTATGTTTTGTTTTGTAGCTTGTAATTTTTTCAAATAAAAAGTAATTTAGTGGTCAGTTTTATTTTTTTGTGCAAAAACCAAAGTCTCTTGTCATATGTATGTATGAATTATTTTCCCTTTTTCTATAAACAATACTAAAAACAAAAGAACAAAGATGATGTTAAACAGCTAAAAAAAAATTTCCCTTTTTGGGAAAAGTAAAACCATTTTGTTTCCTAAATTTGAGAAAAAAAAACCACATGCACCTGGTGTCAAATTAAAAATATCCCTGAAAGCTGAATGATTCTAAAACCCTTTATCCCATGGTCAGCAGATGGGTTTTAATATTAAAAATTTTAAAATATATAAATATGGGAAATTCTCCCCAAGGGTTTTAACCGGGCTCTGCCAAGAAAACAAACCCCCAAAAAACCCAAAACCCCAAAACAAATAACTCTCACCCAGCACACACCACACAACCCCTTTTCCCACACAAACACCCACCCACACAAAACCCCACACCCCACACACCCCCACACCCCCACCCCTTCATGCGCCCAACAACCACCACACAAAACTTACACCACCTCCCCACACCCCAAACACACACACCCTTCCCCCCACACACCACACATTACACACCCCACTTACAAACACCACCCACCCCACACAACCACCACCAACCACCCCAACCCCACATCGGAAATGCCCGGGAATTTTGGGTTGTTGTTGTTTTCACCCCCCCCCCAAAACCCAGACACCCCCCACCCCCCCCCCCCAAAACCCCACCCCACAACCGGAAAGGGAAACCCCCACCCCACAAACACACCCACAAACAAAACCCCCACCCTTATGGCCCAACCCCAAACCACACACACCACCCCCCAAAAACCCAACCCAACACCCCACCACCCCACAACAACACACACCCCCAAAACAACCACAAAACCCCCTTTTAGGAAAACAACAAAAATAACAAACTTAAAAACCCCAAACACAAAACACAACAAAACAACACAACAAACGGCAAAGGCACAAAACCCCACACCAACCAAAACCGGCACACACAAGGCCACACAAACAGACACACACAAACAAAAACACAAACAAACACCAAAAAACCCACACACACAAAGGGGCCACAAAGAGGACAAAAAAAAAACACACAACACACAACAACCCAAACAAACCCCACAAGGACAACACACAAAACTCCCCAAAATTCCCCACACACAACACACCAACACACACCACCCAACTTCTGCCTTTAAACCGCCCATTTCTTAAGAGGGGAAAAAATTTTTTTTTAAAACCAATGCCAATTCCCTTTAACCCACTGGGGAAAAAAAAAATTTGGGGGTGCACCCATTCCCGTTAAAGCGTTTTGAATTTCACCCCAAAAAAAATTCTTACAAAAATTTAAAAAAAAAATTAAAAACCCACACTGACCTCAACACCTCTGTGCTTATTATGTGTCGCCTCAGGCAGGCCGGGGGCCCTGAAAGGTCGGGCACAGCCTCCCGGGCATTGGGGGGCATCTCCCCCGTGTGGGCCTCATGTGAAAAAGAAGGTCATTGGGGGCTGGTTGAACCCTGGCCACACACAGAGCATTGAAGGCCGTTCTTGGAGTGCACGCGTTCTGCACGCGCAGGTTTGGGGGGGTGCCAAATTTCTTCTTGCAGGTTTTACACCTGAAGCAAATTTACTGAAAAGAGTTTGTTTTTTTTTAAAAAAAAGAGAGGAAAAGTATTTTGGTTTATGGACTCTGCAAAATAAAGAAATTTAAAAAAAAAAATTTTGCTGACTACAGACCTAACAGCATCATTCCTAGCCTATTTTTGTTCCAAGTGCTTACATTCCCTGTATAAACTATTTTTGCATTTGCATCCTTTGCACTACACAAAACAAAGGGCCAAATTTATGCCTGGTGAAGGTGAGTGCCCCACACACACACACACACACACACACACACACAAACACACACCACACACACACATTGTTTTCAGTTCTTTTCCCTCCCATCACCCACATAAAAAAAACTTTTCCCCCTTTTAGCATAACCAAAACTGAACAAACTTTTGGAAAAAATTTACCAAAAACGCTTCCATGGGGGAATTTTTAAAAAAATTTGGTTTTAAAAAAGGCAAATAAAAAAAAAAACTAAATTCTTGCTCACTAAATTTTGCCAGCCTATAGATCAATTACATGGAATGTTTTGGAAAAAAGGGGCACACAGATTACCCCAAAAATTTTAAAAAAAAAAAAAAAAGATAAAAATAAAAAATATACCAAAAAAGAAAAAAACATAAAAATGAGGGGAAACTCACTGTAGGGCTTTTCCAAATGCCTCTTCTTGTGGACAACAAACTGTGAGGGAAACGGTACCCGCGGGGGACTCCCAACAAGCTAAATCGGGCACCATCCTTCGAAACCCGGGGCTTGGAACGGCACTGGGGGGAACGCCACACCGCCCGCTTTTTGACAGCACGCTTGGGGTTCTCCAAACCTCACTGCCTGCTTTTACCACCCCTCTTTTTTGCAGGAGTCCTGATCTCATCTGATGTACTACTTTCTTGAAAAAGTGATGTCACATTGATAGTCTCACTGCTAAGCTTCTCTGATTGGCTCTTTGTTTGGGCTGAACCTGCTTCACTGTTGCCATTCTTAGTGAGGCTGTCGGTCAGTTTGATGATGAAGGCACCAGAAGAGCGTGCTTGTACTAAGATGGTGTCTTGCTGCTGTGAGGTTTGCAGCGCATCACCATGTTGGGGTTGTGAGGCTGCCTGAACAAGGACACTGTTTTCTGGAGCCTCAGGGCTACACACTGTTATTCTGTCACTCTGTACAACGTTGGTCACCTCAGACACTGCTGGTGCTACAACAGCAGAACAGTTCAAGCTGTTCAACACTGATGACAACTCGGGACATGGTGACCCCAAGCTGTCCTCTGTGGTTTGGCCTGCACAAGCTCCCTCGATAACAGCGCTTTCATTGGCATCATCTGTTTGGTGCTGATCTTCACCTGCTGTTGAGAATGAGGGTGGTGTTTTCTCTTGTTCTGAAGTGTGGGAGGCCAGGTGAGTCAGACAGGAGTCCAGCGTCAAGAAGTCCTGGCTGCAAAAGGCACAGCGATACAGGTTGGTTTCCAGGCTTTCTTCTGTAGGTTCCGACATCGTTGTGTCCTTGGGCAGGCTCTGCACAAGTACGTGAATTTGGCAACCTGTTAGGTTATGTAAAGAGAAAGGTTGTGCAACTCTGCGCGTGTGTGTGTGTGTGTGTGTGGTGTGTGTGTTGTTGTTGTTGTCTTCAATTTAACGTCTGTTCACACTCAGTGATATTAGACAAGGAAAGTGGAAAGTAAGGAAGTTGAAGAAGGGAGTGGAAGGAGTGGGAGAAGAAAAGACTGAAGAGTTAACATGTGGGTGGATGTTTTTGTACATGAAAAGTAATAATACTTTATACATATATATAAATTTTTTTAAAAAAACCAAAAAAAAAACCAAAAAAACACCAACTTAGACATGAGAAAAGTTTAAATTTAACAAAGTGTGAACATTAAACATCATAATATAACTACAACAAATGTTCAAGTGGACTGTGCAATAAACATCGAGCAATAGCAAAGGCTAACTTGAATTTTCAAATACATTTTTCATAGACTGCTCGGAAAATACAGGTAAGAGGGCTTACAATTGGCACTCAAATATGATATGTGTGTGTGTGTGTGTGTGTGTGTGTGGTGTGGTGTGTGTGCATGCATGCATGTGTATGCATGTATGTGATATTTCACATCTGCCAATTTTTTTTTGATACAACTCTAATGAGCTGGTTAAAGCTTTCATTCCATTTCATTTTGTCTATAGCCCAAGTGATTACAAAGGTGATAGATATGATGCTGATAATAATACTGTACAGAATACATAGTGCTGAATCAGGGCTGTCACCTTATTCAATTTCAGCAACTCCAAAAACATTCACCTTATATTCAACATCGACACCAACCACTCTCTTAAACATCCAGCACCATCAATCGGGGGGGAGGGGGGGGGGGGGGGGCCTTGTAAATGACAAAATACCAAACTTGTTTCATTCCAAAAAGCCAATAAAGCCAGGCTGTGCTGAGGACACCAGCCACTTGAATTATCATCCCCAGGTTACACAAAAGCATAAAAGTGGATAATAAATGCTTCACTGTACAAAAACAATACAGTATAACTACATTTGAAAAATGCCATGGAATAGGACAAATAAGTTAATAACTGAAGTAAGTTATAACACTGCTGAGTAGACATTCTGTACTCATCCCACATTCCATGTTTACAAAATGTCCACTACCTGGCCCCAAGAACAAAACACCTCATGTCACAGCAGTCCGACAATTGACATGGATCTGCAGCAACTGCAGATTGTAAGTTAAATCTGTTTGTGTTATTAAATTGTTATGCTATCTGCTTGACTGTGGTGTATTTCTCTGCAAGTTCTTTGGGATTTTCTTCTTCTTTTTTTTTGAGGGGAGGAGGGTAAAAGTTCTTTGGGTAAGACTATATTAGAAACAGATCTGTGCACACACACATAACAACTAAGGCACTTCTGACTCACCAATCTTTGATTAAACAGTAGACTTCATAAAAACATGATATATATCACCATGCATTTTTTGCATCAGTCATTGAAACATCTAAATGGAAATGAAGACGCCAAGATCTGTGGCACTATATCAAAAGGATGATGTTGAGATCTGTGGCACTATATATCAAAATGATGTTGAGATCTGTGGCACTATATATCAAAATGATGTTGAGATCTGTGGCACTATTGTATTATCAAAACTACAAAAGGATGATGTTGATATCTGTGGTTCTATTATCAAAATGATGTTGAAATCTGTGGCACAAAAACAAAAATGATGTTGAGATCTGTGGCACTATTATCAAAATGATCATGTTGAGATCTGTGGCAGAACATACTTGCTCACCCAAGAGTAGACTCTCCTTCCCTTTGCCCCTAGAGCACTGTTACCTCAACAAGAGAACATTGCCAGGGTGACAGATCGCCGTCACAGAAAAAGCATGATATCTATTTTTGTCTTAATTTAACAGTGTTGCAAAATGCCGTGTAGTTATTTGGGAGGGGTGCATGTTGTCTAAGAACTTCAACGGAAAGATCCAACAAAGGTTTCCCAGAAAGTGAAACACCACAGATCCATAAATGGCATGATGCCTCACCTGTTATCAGGCCTGTACCCAGATACATCTACAGCACCGGTAATATTTCAATCATAAACAAGAATGAAAAAAAAAGAATTTCTGCCGATATTCGCTAAAAAGCACTACACTAGCAGACAACATGCATTGGACTGTCTCGTTTCCAGCTCAACGAAACGGAAATGGACGCATTGGCTAGATTTTGTACCAATTGAAAATAAGACAATCCAGGAATATGCTATATTATATCTCTCTCTCCCCTCTCTCTCTCTCTCTCTCTCTCTTCAAAATAACTTTCTTTATGCTTGCTTGAAATTATTAGTTGTGATTATCAATGATGGCCCTTTCTCAGGGCAAGGGCCAGATGAAAAAAAGTATTCATATATATTAAGTTATCCTTAGGAATAGGGATTATCAATCAATCAATCAATCCGTCAGTCAATCACACACACACCACACCACACACCCCACTCACTCACTCACTCACTGATTTTTTTCTATGATTTTTTTTTAAACTCAGAGCGTATGGCCTACATGTACGCGCGTGGGTATATAGGCTACTTGTGTTTGAGTGTGTGTGTGGGGTGTGTGTAGCCTACGAGAAAGAGTGAGTCTTACAGTACTTTATCATTATTTATTATTATCATCATCATATCATCATCATCATCACCACCACCACCACCGTCGTCATCATCATCACATCATTATCATCTTTGTTTTATTTTTATTATTTTTTATTATTATTATTATTATTTTTATATATTATTATTATTATTATTATTATTATTCATCATCTCATCATTATATCTTTTCTTTAGTTTTTTAAGATCTGATTTTATTGTTATGGGCTTTCATAACAATGTTGTAGTTAAATATCTTTTGGGCTGGGGTTTTTGTTGTTGTATTTTGCTTGAATGCTTGCTGTTTCATTTTGTTAGATTGTTTGTCTGTTGTTGTTTTTTGTTTGGTTGTTCTTTTTTCTAGAAAGATGGCTTGATGAAAAAAAAAAGCAAATTTATTGCTTACTAATTGTACTATCTGAAAGTAAAATTTTGACTTGACTTGACACGCACGCACGCGCATGCATACTCGCATGTACACACCTCACGCACGCACACGGCACACCACACACACAACACACACACACACACACACACATGAATGCTTATTCCATTATCCTCGATATAAATGATTTCACACACACACACACACACACACCACACACACACACCCTGGGGACTGAACTTTACTTGAGGAATCCCCTTTATATATCCTATCCCCTTATCCAGAGAACACAGTTGGTTTGGTTTTATTATGTTAATTTAAATCCGAAAAGATTATAAATGTTATTTAGGGACTGTACCATTAATCAATCATCACTGTTCCACAGGACCATTGACTGAGTGAGGCTTCTGTTTATTCTGTTCATGCCATTGTAACCATGCATTGTTGTGACCACAATCATTCTGTTTACATGTAGTGATTTCTAAGGGAATGGGTAGTCTAGTGGTCAGAACTTTGCGCTCGCAATTTGATGACCCAGGTTTGATTCCCAAGGATTTTTCCCCTGGATATAACATCCAGAGACCCACTCAACCCCAAAATCTTCGAGAATTAAACCGTCCCCGTGTCAAACGTAAGGCCATCTTGGCCAGTTAAACGTTGACTTTACAAACTGCAGACATACGGGGACTGAATGTAAAAAAAACATGAGTGCTTATTCCATATCCTCAATATATATGTCCTTGACTATGCATTGTTGATATAAAAGAATAAATAATAATTAAATGTTTGTGACCACATGTTCCGAGCACATGCCATTCTGACCACATGTTGATTTTTGGGCACCATGATTTTTGTGTGGTGTGATTAAACTAAGCATTGTCAGAACTGCAATGTAAAATAAAGGGTGATAGAGGCTTAGCCTCACTCTCTTATGTATCCATAAGGCTCTGATTTCATGGGCACTGCTACACCTACTGTAGGACAGCCATGAGTGGTTCAGCAATTTTTTTGTTTGTTTGTTAATGTTGTGGGGAAGGGGGGGGGTGATATTTGGTTTTGGTTTGTTTTGTTGTTTTTTTAAGTGGTGGAGGAGGGGGATTAAAAACTTCTTACGAAAGGAGAAAGGTTTTTAAATGTGTGCACAATGTTTGCTCCATTTGCATAGGGGCCTAGTTATGTTTAAAGTCTCATCCAATTATTTGAAAGGGTGTAGTAAACCTGGATGGTGAAGTGTGGAGGAAGCTGGTTGCAAAATCTTCAGTGGTGCCCCCAGTCTACAAGACTACGGGACAGGTGAAAGTGATGGTATGGGAAACCTGAATACCAGTTCTGCACTAAGCTCTGACCTGAGAGATAGAAAGCATATAGAGCAGAATTATTTTTTTAAGATTCATAGGCAGTGGTTTTCTTGCTCACTGTGAGTAGTTTATTGGAGTCTAGAATATACCTGTTGGTTTAGTTGTCCATCCATTTAAATCCCGAGTATGTCTTCAAAACTGTGCATACACACACTTCTGCATACTCAAAACACACACATACATGCATGCACGCACGCATGCACACACACACTTAGTATGTCTTCAAATAAAACTGTGCACATACAAATTTGCACACGCACAACAACAACCCCACACAACACACACACACACACACCCCACACACACACACACACACACATAACATCTAAAAAATAAGTAGTATACTGCACACATGTAAAAAAAAATAAATGAAAGTCCTTCAAAGGTTTGGTTTCAAGGAAATTATTTTTATTTTCAAATTTAAAAAACTCCAAGCATTGAAAAATCAGTACATTTAAGTGGAAAATGACAAAAACAAAACAAAAAGACACAAGACTTCATTGGCATGAAAACACACAAAACCCATCACAAAAGCATATTGATTAAAGCAACGTTTCGGAAATACAGTCAATATAACGAGAAATGATTTATAGAACCAAACACACATTTTCAATTAAAGCAACAATCTGGAAGTATCCTGAAATTATCACAGTAAATAGAACCACACTTTTTTTTTTTTTTTAAATCAAAGCAAATTCTGGAAATGTACACAAATCATGCCAAGAAACATTTACAAAATCATACAGACTCTTTAATCAAAGCAACACTTTGAAGTAAAATGGGCTAAAGCTCCCAAAAGGAATAAATCCCCAAATCAGAATGTGCTACCTTCATGGTGGGAAAATGGATGCACATGAGAAATCTCACCTTTAGTTTACCACGGGGCTCAGCCCAGAAACATATAAAAAATAATAACAAGTATAAGATTAAACAAAAACAAATATAAAATCAAAGAAAAACAAAAATCAAATCCTAACAACAGCAAAAAACTTAAAGGAAATATTTAAACTATCTGCCATTTACAAATGTTCACAAAAAAAAGATTCTGAAGAAAACACTAGAAACTCTCATTATGTCTCTCATTATCATATAGCACCTTTAAAGTAAGAATGACCTCCAGCTCTGAAGAAAATGACATCTTCAAAGTGCTGTACATCAAACAATTAATTAAGCAAGTTAAGAGAAATGCAACCATAATATCACACACATATGCAAGGTCACAAATGCATGGCATTAAGGATCGTAATCTGACATGAATGCTTTCATTTTAACCTGATACAAAGCCTTGTACAGTTCATTTGATTGTACAACCTGTCATGACCTTGAAATTTTCTGCGAAATTCATCTCCCATTGACAACTTTTTTCTTAATGATAATCTCCCATGCATACATAATTTCAATAGGAATAGATACTGTTGATCTTCATTTTATGTACAATCACAAAGTAACACAGAATATGGTTGTCTATATATATATATGTATGTGTGTGTGTGTGGGTGTGTGTGTGTGTGTGTGTGTGTGTGTGTGTGTTATATTTATTTTATTTTATCTTTATATCGAGGATACAGAATAGCAATCTATGCTTTTTTTTTTATGCTTTGTGTGTGTGTGTGTGTGTTGTGTGTGTGGTGTGGTGTGTGTGTGTGGTGTGTGTGTGTGTGTGTGTGAGGTACTTGAAAACAGTTATGCGTTCAATAACAACAAAAACAACAAAAAGAAAGAGAGAAAGAAAAATAATACAACTGTATACATCTGTCAACAGCCATAGCAAAACTGGGACACAATATTTCACCATGCTTAACCCTTATAGTGCCAACCAACTCGGAATTTCTGCCACATAAATGGTTAACCACTGATGATGTCATCATGTGTTGTACTAGGGTGACTTTATTCGCAATACTCTTTCTCTCATTTCTTTCCAATCTTTAAAAATGTGAAAATCTTGCAGACCTGATATACTATATAAAAGATAATCATATTATTACACAAAAATCTATATATAGCAAAGGCTTGGTTGTTTAGTATACAGGGGATTTCTTCAAAAAAGGAATGTATGGCAGTGAAACTGTTAAACAAAGAGCTCTTTGCCCACAGACAAAAAAAAAAAAAAAGACATTGCATCTAA